>JAABKJ010075445.1:19080644-19133739 GCA_011634705.1 Andricus grossulariae | reverse complement strand
AATATTTTAGAATGTTTAAATAATAAAAGTTGCTAACATTTATGTAATTTCTGAAATTTCTAATATTTCTGAAATTTCTAAAATGTTAAAAATTTCTCCATTTTTTCAAATTTCTAAAAATTTTCAAAAATTTTTAAATCATCTAAATTTCTAGCATTCATGTAATTTCTAAAATTTCTAATATTTCCGAAATTGCTAGAATGTTGAAAATTTCTCAATTTTTAAAAAGATGACAGTTACTCCCAGTGGGACCCTGCGGTGGTTGTTAACCTTTAGTTTTTATAATATATATATATATATATATAACATGTTGGTTCTCTGGTAGTATAAAAAGGACGGAGAAAGGAAAAAGTGAGAGGTTAGTTTTTGATTGACTTCTTCTCTCTTTCTCCCTCTTTTCTCATTTGGTTAGTTTTGTCTCTGATGAGCCGAAAAGTGAGATAGTTTGGAATTCTGCTTTTTCAATTGTAAATCTTTTTCATGCTCGTTTTGCATTAAATCATTCATGATAAAATAGATTTCTTTTCGATCTTAATTTGAAAAAAAAATTTAATCTTCATCCAGAAACGGGAATTGTAGATCATTCAAAAATCTGTAACCCCTCTCCCATATTGCTCCCTTCCTTGCCGAGTGAATCACGCTTACCCTGGAAGAGATATGGCTTAATGCTATGATAATAAATATGAATTTTCAGAAAGAAAATTAATTTTCAAGGAAATAGTTAAATTTTCAACCAAAGAGATAAACCTTCCTTCAGACAAAACAAAAAACCAAAAAATAATTTCAACAAAGTAGTTCAACATTTACCGACGCAGTTGAATGTTCAATTAGGAAAGATCACTTTTCACCAAAATAGTTAAACTTTCAACCAGAGGAATTCATTTTCAACTAAAAGTATGAATCTTACAGCAAAAAAAAATGATTTCTTAACAAAGTGGTTAAAACAAAATTTTCAACAAAATAGTTGAATCCTGAAGCAAAGTAGATTAATTTTAACCAAAAATTTGCATTTCCATCCTAGAAAGATGAGATTTCTACTGAAACAGATGCATTTTCAAATGAAAAAGACGAATTTGAAAAAAAAATTGAATTTTCATCCAAAAAAATATTTGAGTTTGATTAATCAATATGATAATATGAGTTTCAAACAAGAAGTGAATTTCCTATGAGGATACTTGAATTTGCAAGCCGAAAAGACGAATTTTCAACAAAACAGTTAAATTTTTAACCAAAAAGGATGACTTTTTAACAAAATTTTTGAATCTTCAACTAAATAGTTGCATTTTTACCCAAGAAACATAGAATTCGTACGAAAATAGATGAATTTTCAAATTAAAAAGACATTTAAAAAAAAAGTAGTTAAATTTTCATCAAAAAATATTTCAGTTTGACTTTTCAACTTAAAAGTATGAGTTTTAAGCAAAAAGTAAATTTTCTACAAAATAGTTTAATTTTCGATCAAACAGTTGAATTTGAAACCGAAAAGGATGACATTTTAACGAAATTGTTAAATTTTCTACAAAATAGTTGCACTCTTATCCCAGAATAGATGAATTTTTAAATTAAAAAGAAACATTTTCAAACAGATAATTGAATGTTCGTCCAGAAAAGATATCAGTTGACTTTTCAACACCAAAATATGAATTTTCAACAAGTAAATTTTCTACGATATAGTTTAATTTGCAACTAAACAGTTGAATTTTAAATCGAAAAGGGTGAATTCTTGACGAAATTGTTGAATTTTGAACCGGGCAGTTGCGCTCTTATCCAAGATCAGATAAATTTTTTAATTATATCAAAAAAATAGTCGAATTTTCATACAAAAAACATTTAATTTGACTTTTCAACACCAAAATATGAATTTTCAACAACGAGTATACTAGAAGAAAAAAACCTAGAATTTTGAACAAAACAGTTGAATTTTCAACCAAAAAGGATGCCTTTTTAACAAAATTGTTGAATTCTCAACAAAATAGTTGCATTCTTATCCACGAAAGATGCAATTGTTACTAAAATAGATGAATTTTTTTAATTAAAGACAAATTTGCAAAAAATAGTTGAATTTTCATCCAAAAAAGATTTCAGTAGACGTTTAAACGCCATAATACGAATTTTAATCAAGAAGACATTTTTTTAAGCAAATTGTTGAATTTTCAAACCGAAAAGACGAATTTTGAACAAAACAGTGGAATTTTCAACGGAAAAGGATGAATTTTTAACAAAATTATTGACTTTTCAACACAGGAAGCTGTTGAAATTTCCGTTGCACAATTTTGCATGTGACCATAGTTTATATAAAACAAACAGAAACAAGTTTTGCAAAAAAGTTTCTTTTAACCCGATTATAGGCGACATTTATTAAAATTTGCACTTTTTTCTCTTTCTGTTGAAGGACCCATCGAGGGGAAAAATTACCTGAGAATTTTTTTCATCTCTCCAAACATTTATTTAAGGAATAAAAAATTAATTTAAAATAAAAGAACTCTGTGAAGGTCAACTGGGATTTGAAATATTAAGCGATATTCAAAATCTTTCTTTGATTTTCTCGTGAAAAAATGACGAAGGTAATGCAGCACATTCAAATTCCATTGGATAATATATTACAAAATTTTCATTTTTCTAAACCGACTACAATCGTGCAGCAATGGGAAGGTCTTTCGAGGCGTTGCTTCCTTCATGCGACCTCCCATGGGTGGAAGATTAGTGCCGGTCGAGCGGACGGTTCTTGTCTCGTGTCCCCTTGTTTTAGATTAGAGCCAGCGGAGAAAAATCAAAATTTTGTACAATATGAATGAATCATATTTCAATGGGCTGCATTAGCCTCGTTATATTATTACGAAAACCTCAAAAAAAGATTGAAAAAAAACGGTTAATATTTTCAAGCCTAGGTGATATTTAAAGATTTCTTTTCTTTTAAATTATTTTTTCACTTCTTAGATAAATTATGAAGGTATCAGACCTATCATTGTATTGGAACAATGTTAAAAGATTAAGATTCTGTTCATTGAATCATAATGGTCACGGAAAATGGACGGAATTTTGAAGACGAAGATTTCCGGTCACTCCCCCATATTATTCGTCGTAGTAACTTACGTGACTTGTATTTCTATCTCTATATTTTAGTGCAGCTCTTTCCTCCTGACGATAATTTTTGTAGTTGATAATGTTATAATTTTGTTGAAAAATCAACAATCTTATTAAAAAGTCATCCTTTTTGATAGAAGATTCAACTGTTTGATTGAAAATTGAAGTTTTTTTGTGGAAGAAGAAGTTTCTGTGAAAAATATAAATGTAAATAAATGAAATCTTACTTGCTTGAAAATTCAACAATTTTGTTTTAAAATGTTGTGTTTTTGATTCCAAAATGCATTTTTTTTTGTTTGAAATTTCATTTATTCTAGATTAAAATAAAGTGTTTGGTTGAAAAGTAATCTTCTTTGCTTCACGGAAAAAAGTGGATAGTCAGATTCATTTTCATGCATTGTTAACTTGAAGTTTACATGTTCACATTGTACATGAAACAATTTAAATGGTTTTTGATACTGTATAAGATAGTTATCTCAAGATATACAAAACCTAAAGTCAGCATGACTACTTCAAATAGTAAAAAGAAAGATCACTAGAACAAGCAGCTTCAATAACTATTTGAAATAGTACAGTTGAACATGTAAGCTGTATGAATAACTAATTTACATCGTCGACATTTGATTGAATCCGCGAAAGTAATTTTTCACATAAAACCAATACCTTCTCATTGAGATGAGAATGTAAATGTCGAAACAGTTACATATTTCTTAGCGCGGCGCTTTTGTCGAGCAGTGACTGTATTTGCAGATTTTAAAATGTGTACAGATTTTAGAATGAAATAAGAAAATAGAGACTTCAAAAAATTAATTTCTTCACATAGTCAAAATGGTTATCTTTTTTTTTATGATTAAAGTTTAACTTAAAATCAGGCTGGCCGTTTTAATCGAAGAAAAAAATTCCCGGTCATTTCCCGGTTTTCCCGGTTTGCAGACATTTCTCACGGTCAATGAAATAAAAAATTTTAAACTCTAAAGCTAAACATTTTTCCATTTGAAGTAATAAAAACTGAGCTGCAAATTAAAGCATTGAAAGTGAAACTCTTGAATCTCAAACTCTTAAAATTGAAGTTTACAAGTTTTTCAATTAACAAATGTTGTATTAAAATGTTCAGTAATTTACACGTATAAAATGGAAGCTACTAACACTTTTCAACTGAACAATTTTTAATTAAATGCAGTTAAACTGCCAAATTAAAAAATTCAAACTTTTATAAATTGTAGAGTTCAAGGATTTAGATTCAGTTACCAAAATATAAATCACTTTATAATTTTCAATGCTCTAAATTGAAGAATTATTCAATGAATTAAATTTTTTTAATTATATCATATTTAGCCATTTTAAGCTGAAACATTAAAAATTGAACGATTATATTTTTTGTTATAAACTGAACACGTCTTAAGTTACAAGATAAATTATTATTTTGATTTTAAATAGCTAGATCCTTCAAATAATTCGAAATTTTATTTCAAAATCTTGAAAAATCATGTTGTTTTACATTTTTTCAAATTTCATATTTATTTGAAATTTTTCAGAACTTCTAAACATCTTTTAAAATGATACGAATTTTTCCTATTTTTTTTTAAATCCTGCCAAATAAAAAAAATTTCCTCAAAATCTTTCACATTCATTTCTGACAACTTTGTAAATCTTTCTAAATCTTTTTAAATATTCTCTTTAAATTGATTTTTCAAAATAAAAAATCATTTTCAATTTTCCCAGGAGTCTTAAGGAAATGTTTTTTATTCTTTTGAATCCTTCACAATTCTTAAGCAAGTTCTGAATTTTTTGTTCGAAATCTGCACAAATTTATATTTTGTTTTAAATTAGGCGGTGGGCTATTTGCAGCGAAATTTCGGTACGAATAGCCAGATTTTGTCGGTGCACGTAGACACTTTGTATCAATTATTTGAAATCATTTCAAATTTTTAATTAATTTTGAATCTTTTCAAAACTTCTGAATATCTCTTCAACTTACTCGAATTTTTTGTGAGAATAATACATGTTCAATTGTTATTTTTACCTCAGAATTCAAGAATTTGACTTACAAATTGACGTTCCAAGTTTACTTTTTTTTTGCTTAGTTTTTAATATTTGATTTATAATTACTACTTTTAAATGATTAGTCAGTTATTTCTGAATATAAAGTAATTGTTCTTTTTTTTAATTAAATTTTTTTAAACTGAATGGCTTCAAAATGGAATGTTATACACTGAAACAATATTTGAAATGTAATAAAAGCCTTTAATTATGAATATATTATTTTGAGGTTATTTAAAAATGGAAAATAAGTTATAAAGTTTCAAACGGACGTTTACATTTTTTTAATCAATAAGACTTTCAAATTGAAATAGTTTAATTTTCAACGTTACAATCGGGAAAATCTTAAATTTTGAACTGATTCCGAATCGTCTTGGAAAATCAATTATTATTCAAGTTTTAATCCTTAAAGAACAGTTCAATTTTGAAGATCATTAATTAATTTGCTTTTCACACAGCATTCTAAACTAAATGATATCATAATTGAAAAGCATAACAATTTAACTAATTTAAAAAAAAGGTTAAAATGAAACTTGGACAGATTTTTTTTTTCTAAAAATTTGTACAATTCCCGATCAAAAAATAAATTCACTGCCGTCTCTCGGTTTTTCGCGGTCTCATACAATTCCCGGCCATTTCCCAGTTTTTCCGGTTCAGCGACCACCCTGTAAAAAGCAAATGAAATTATTTTATGGAACGACCCTATTAGGTAAATTATCATCTAGCGAATTTCTATGGTCTGTGGCATTTGGCAAACGTAGCTATTTCCTTCACAATTTATCAGTATTAATTTTTCGCTGACTTCGATTATCGGGACTAAGATTTCATTATTTCCTTTTCTCGTAATTCTAAACAAATGTCGCACTAGTTCATCGGGAAGTATAAAGAAATGAACCGCTGACAAATAGCACATCGTATCAGTTTTAATAATGTCTCGAACCTGAATTACTTCATCAGAAACTAATTTAAAAACTGTATAGTTCCTTTTAGTAGAGAGAGTATTCTGTGTGCTTTTGTCTACTCGACCATTGTAAATTAATTTTTTGAAAGATCCACCTACAATTATTTGATTGTTTGTGGGATTCCACAAAATATGACACCATAAGGACTTTCTGAAACATAGGTTGACAGTGGACGATACGAGAAAATTTGCTCACAATATTGTCTAGCCGTTTCAGAGTTAAAGATATTTCTTCGAGTTTCGAACTTGAAGTAAAAATATCTAAAGACATAGTACCCATTTATTTGCAGCTCTGGTTCTTTAGGACCTAATGCAAACTGCTTCATGACATGTAAATGACTTTCGAAACAGAAAGCAGCAGTTGACCATAGAGGGCCTAAGCGGCGAACAGATTCGACAATATGCCCAGTAGGCAAAAAAAATTAAGGATGTCCTAGAGACGTCTTCGAGACATCCCTAAGACTTCTTTAGGAACGTGTCTTTTGGAAAGCCTAGGGATGCTTTTAAGACGTCTAATGTCAGTACGGAAGACGTCCCGAGAACGTCCTATGTCTATAATATGTCTTTAGGACATCTTTAGGACATTAGACGTCTTAGAAACGTTGTTTGTACTGACATTGGACGTCCTAGGAACGTCCCAAGGACGTTCTTGGGATGTTTATGGGTTTGTGCCCACTGGGTGCAATAATACGTGCGCATTCAAAGTCATTTGTTCTACCTGATAGAGAATCTCTAATTCTCCAACAAACTGTATCATATCCATTTCGCAATGAACTAATTCTTCATCTATGACTTCCATCTTTGACAGAGGGAAAATAGTATTAACACGTAAGGCGAAATGCTGTAAACAATTTGCAGGCAAATAATCTCGTAAGCAGGGAACACCGGAGAAAAGTAACCAAGATCGCCATTTGGAAGTTTTCCACTTTGCTTTACACGAAAACCCTCGCAGAATTCTATGATTTTCGAGAACCGTTTCTATCGTACTCATACCATGGCAGACCGGCCGAACGCAAGCATTACGCTACAGCGTAATGCTAAAGTAATTCTAAAGTAATGCTAAAGTAATATGGCATTTCTGCCGCGTAAGGTCATCCGCGGCTAGAGACCTGACTTCAAGGAACAGTGTTGAACGATCTTTTCTTGCGTAAATTCCCCGTTCCTGCTTACCTTCTAGGGCAGAAGGAGCAAAAGTGGATGACGTACACGTTCCAGTTGCGTGGGGATTGGTTGCTTTAAGGAACCATGATCGTAGCTTCCGAAGCCTAAAACTTCTCTCATAATAATATAATTCATCAAATAACATATTTATTATACTTAGTTAATTGAATTGCAAAATTCCAAAAAAGGGAGGAAAAAAATTAAATCACCCTGAGGGTTTATAAAATAATTATTTAACACGTTTTTAATAAAAAAATAAATAAAAAAATTTTTCGACAAACAGATTCGAACGCACGACAGCGTGCTCCTCAGCTAACCACCTTACCGCTGTACCACTGAGTTCGGTTGGGAAAGTCTCGTGCGAGACGGTAGATACTCGTATAGCACGAAAATCGTGATTTTCAAAAATTCCTTAAAAAAAACTAGGGCCCAATTACAAGGAAGCCGCTATGCGTGTCTAATATTTTTCGACGTTCTATTGATTTATACTAGTCTCATCTCAAAGGCAATGTCGCACAACAGGCCTTCCCCTTGTTAGTCCGCTTTTGCTATCAGCCCGTCAAATTACAAATCGGTGACACAGAGCTAGAAGCTCTGGTCGATTTGGGTTCTGGAAAATAAATACTAGGTAATAATTGAATGGAAGCGTTCAATAAACTAGGCGTGAAAATTACACCATGTAGGATTAAAGCGATCATGCTTCCTAATAGCGCCACTGAGACTTTACTATAGGGCGAGTAGTCGTCCCAGTGAAACTAGACACCGTAGCAAAGCAGGTTGTTTTCAGAGCGGTTTTTAATTGTAAATATCAGTGTGTATTAGGCATGGACACTATCAAGATTTTTAAATTGATAGCCGATGGTAGTACTGATACTTTGAAATGTTGTACGAAAATGCCACACGTTCAGTCTTTAATTTTGTATTTTCAATTTCAAATGCTTCAAAAATTAAATGTCGAATTTTATTGTTTCGCATTAGATTCATTTTAGATACTCTTATTTCAATAGGTACTCCCAATTATAAATTCAGTTTTGAGAGCTTGAATTTTAAAATTGAAATGACCAGGAACATTCGTCTAAAACCCGAAAAAGGAGTTTGAGAGATATCGGTTAATATTAACACGTGCCCCCCAATGGTAATGAAGTTTCATGCTGATTTAACATGAAAAAAAGGCAAATTCTTGCATTTATATTTGAGTTATGCCACATTTTTCCGGTCACCTATTCGCCACTTTTTTTTGAAAAAGTTAACCTATTCACCTTTCTTTAAATTTCAATAGGTAGTGTCATGACTGCTATTACAATCTTCGATCTCGATAGCTTCGCTGTCCCCATAAACCTATCCTGTAGTTGTATTGTTTTCTCAAGGAAGAAACAAAATATCTAAATTCAGCCTAAAATTGTATTGAACCTCACAGAATTTCTAAAGTTCTACCCCCCCCCCTTCCCCTCCCACACACAGACACACACAGTCTATGTAGTTCAGCTATTTGAGCGACAAGAAAATGAAGAAAATTCATATTCAGAATTTAAAGCCATATGTGTATATCACCACTGATTTTGAAACCAGCTCTGATCCACATATGCCACAGTTGCCCTCTTAGTCGCCTCCCTAGTCACCGTATGTCTTCTTCGCAAGGTCTATTTTATATATTTGTGGCTTAACCCATTTCACCAAGTCATCAATTCAAATTTTTTGTAGTCACAAATATTCCCTCTTTTCTCATCGGTCCCAAAGGCCCGAAATTTGTCGCCATCACTCCCATTAGTTTACGCCCATAAATTATAGTTGTTACCCTAAACCAACCCTAGCCAAAATATTATTTCAAATCAGTATTTTAAATTAAGATTGAATTTAAATTAATAGTAAATTATTGTGGAAGTAAAGGCAGCATGTTTCTCTAGTTATTAACTTCAGATTAAAAACGTATTCAATGTAACTAAAAACTTATTCACCAATTTGAAACGAACTAGTCGTGGAACTTCGCCTCCTATACGTATAGTGCCTGATGTTTCGATGGATTGAATTAGTGGGCAGTTCTCAAGATCGTAGTCGGGATTTTATTACACAGACCTAGGTCGGTCCTCTCCAGGAAGAAGAGAGTTGTGACGTTGCAGATTTTTCAACGCGCAATAGTCAATCGTGAAAATAAAATACAGTAAACTCTTGCTTATTCCAAGGCTTACTCTTTCCAAGACTTACCTATTCCAAGTCCCTCATTCTGGGATATTCCAAGTGGCGCAGTTCCGACACCTCCCACCACGGTCCCTGTAAAGTCACGTCCGCGTCATTGGCTGACTAATTAAAAAGAGGCCCGAAAAGTGTGAAGCACTCGTTGGTTTGAATTGAGCATTTTAGCATGGCGGCATGGGAATGCATACGACTTTTTGGAGAAAATATTCTAAACGTAAAAGTAAGTCATAAATGTACGAATAGTAATATTTATCAAGTGTAAAATGTATTTTCTCAGTCATGTTCCATTCTTTTGTCGATTGACGACCTTTTAGTGTCACGAAATAATATAAAATATCCCAAATTTGAGGTTATTGTATCAGAACGATTTGATCAGAATCGGTTACTCTAACCTCAATTTTCAAATAGTTGATTGTATTTCGTAAAACTAAAAGGACTTCAACCGATAAAAGGATAAAACTGATTGCGCAAATGCATTCTACACTTGAGGAATACTACTATTTCAACATTTATAACTTATTTTACTATCAGCACACATGCTTATAGCGTACGCATCGATATAAGTTCGGGGCAGCCGAAGAATGTCGCTTGACAAAATCACCCCACGACTCGCGGTAGAGGTGGAGGCCCCTACAGCCTTGAAATATCCAAATGTTTACGTTTCGCGGTCCTTGGAATAGGCAAGAGTTCACTGTGAATGGATCTCTAGCACTTAAAGGACCGAAGATGCTCTGCGGCTTAATTCGTTAATATTCCTTGTTAGCCCTACTGCATGGCTATCCAGAAGGCAGTCATTGGCTGCAAAGACTGCCAGTGACAGTCACGAGGCTAAGTCAAACAGGCCCTCATAAATCTTGTCGTTCGACTGGTCCCTAATCCTTCATGGTAAATTACAGTTTAAAGTAAAAAAATCTGCCCGCCGCGCGGGCACATTCTCATCACGCGCTTCGCGCGCGGCTCGCAAGTTTGAACGCGCCTAGGGCGCGCGACTGTTGGTTCTCGCGCTTCGTGCTCGATAATATATTCATCTCGCGCTTCGCGCTCGATTATGTGTTTACCTCGCGCTACGCGCTCGGTCTTTGCATTCCCCCCACATTTGCGATCAGACCTTTCAAAATTAAAGGTCAAATCATCGAAAACTGTAATTTGGTGATTGTGACTTCTCTTTTGTTAAAGCTCCTCTGGCTTTAGTTAATATCACTCCTTTCAGTGAAATAATTAATATCACTCGCCCAAACCGCACGAATGTATTTGGGAAACTTTATTTTTCACAATTATACTATTTACTACCCTGAAAAACTTATAATTTCCCTTCATTTCATAAAATAAACTTGGCCGAATAGAGGCTAATGCATTGCAAAATCGAATTTAAGGGTGCAATTCGATAATGGCAGCAAATCGAATACACCAAACCTAACCTGAATTCGTTTTCGCTTTATATCTTCAACTTTTTTTACTGGGTGGGGCATCATCTGACATGAAAACCTTTGTCTGTATCAATCCGACCTGCTCCTTTACTGTTCTGAGAATTCTGCCATTGCCACGGAATCCACTCGGTTGCTGATGCAGTAGAACACCGGGCATCCAGCTCCGAATTCGTCTAGTCAGCACCGTCGTCAGCTGGAAGTTGTGGTCAGTGGCTTTGTGCGTTGCATACTTTTTCGGACGCAAACTTGTGCAGTACGGCCCGCTGGTATTTGGTCATAATTACGATCATAAAATCCTCTTCCTTCAGAGGACCGCCATAATCACTTCCTTGCGCCTTGTATAATAAAACTACTGAATCGCCAAGAGCCGCCTGTTCCCGAACCCACATGTCAGTACTAAACGCATCATTCTTATGTACAATGTCTCGATCTAAGCCCAAATCCCGGGCAATATTATAAAGGCCTCGGTTATCGACAAGATGAAAACGACGAAGATTCTCTTCCACCGTCACTGCTTCACGGATGTCATCCAGAACCCGGTCAAATATGACTCCTAATTTAATACGTCCAGCAAACTGGTCTCGCTCTTCCCGTTGCAGGCTCAGGTGTTTAATGGAAAGAGTATGCCCGATGTGTGTTTTACAGACGAATGCAGAGATCTTTCCGGCCTCAAATGTAGTAGTTGTGATCCTAGCGGGGCAGCTTCTCCCTGTTCTACAAGACTCTTTCCACTTTAGCCTCTCTCTTTCTCTCCGTGGACGAGATGATCCTGATCGGTGACATTGAAAATACATCAAATAGCCCTTGACGGATTATACGCAATAGAAGAAAATGAGATCTTTTTCCATCGTGCGTTTCCATGTTTGAAATTCTGTAAATAAACAATATAAATCAATACTGAAATATAATAATTCTGATTTCCACCGTTAGGAAAAAAATGTACCTTCATCAGAATTAAAAACTTTTTTTCAATTTCCAGCTGACCCTGGCGGACCGGCCGAACGCAAGCATAACGCTACAGCGTAATTCTAAAGTAATGCTAAAGAAATATGGCATTATGATTAATAAAAGAAACAAAATAAATATGTAAACTGTTGCAATTATAATAATACGTTAAAATTTACGTTAAATTGTCATGCCGTAATTGCAACAAGTAGCTTTTTCAACGTTAAAAAATAAAAAAACAAAGTGGCTGTCATTGAAGTCGGGCCCCTGCATGTCGGCAACCCGCTTGAAGCTATCATTAGCAGACTGCAAAGACAGCCACATTATTTTTTCTTTTTTTAACTCTGAAAAATACATTTGTAGCAATTACGACATGCCCATTTAACATAAATTTTAACGTGCTATTATAATTGGAACAGTTTACATATTTATTTTGTTTCTTTTATTAATTATAATGCCATATTACTTTAACATTACTTTAGCATTACGCTGTAGCGTAATGCTTGCGTTCGGCCGGTCCGCTAGGGCCCAAAAAAATATAGCAGATATATAGTAAACATGCTCTGACCTTCAAACACGGAAAAAGATTTTTGATGAGGTTTTTTGAGGTTATGTCATATAGAAACTTTTATAGACATTCATGTAAATTTTCGTGTAAAATTAATAGAATTTGGAGCTACGAAAAAACTATATCATAGAAACTATAAGCATGGACAAATGATTCGATGTCCGAGATGCATTAATTTCATCAAAATTATCGTTGAAATTCTTCAATTTTCTGTCAAAATCTTTAATTCTTCTATAATTCCTAATAGTCAGACGACCCTTGGTCATCGAATCATAAATTCTTGAATCTATAACCCTGCAATTGTCATATCCGAAGACCTTGGAAAGTTTGACCTTGCATGTTCATCATTTTATGATAGATTAACAGTTTGAAATTTAAAATTGCTTTTAAATGATAAGCTATGCACTTTAAAGCGGGAAGCGATGTCTTTTTATATACTTTTTATTATCTAAGTTTCTGAAACGATCTTCCATAAATCATAAATATCATAACACAAAATGATTTTAATCGTACTCATGCGAAGCATCTACAAGTTACCATGGTAACCAATATGGTGGTCGTTGTACGTCGCGCGACTTGAAAGCATTCTCATCCCCCAAGTGGCAAGACTATAATTTCTTGGATCATGGTCCATGAGTTAAACCAATTCATTAGATATGAGCAAAACGTCGTGAACATAGTGATGCGCGATTGTTGTTCCGGGGTTTTGGCTGCTGTAACCGTGAATGCGTTGGTGACAGTTGCGTGATATTTTATTTATCTCTGAGACTTCCTGTTTGACGGTCCGCACGGCCCCTTAATCTTCACGGAAACAGGAAACGTCAAATTTTTACTCGGAGAAATGGCTGATCCTGAGGGCGAGACTGGCGAAATGCCATGCGAATAAAAGCAGTTTGAGACTTGATTTTTTCAGTTGAAAGGGGTAGGAAGAGAAGAGAATCATTGAGATATTATCAATAAGCTGATATAAAAAGAGAAGGAGAGCCAACAGATGAAGGAAGTACAAGGTATGCGATGACTCTAATGACAGTTGTTTAGATACATATGCAGCATCACTCATCCTGGAGTTTGTGCTCTGTTTCTTGAAGGGCTGAGGGATTGGCTTCACGGAATTAAAATTAGTCAAAGTGGTGCTAACGAAAGTGATCCAACTAAATAACGAATGAGCTGCAAATAAGTCTTAAGTACCAAAAAATGCCAGGATTAATCGCAGTCAGTGAATTCGTCGAGGAGACGAAGGAGGATTATAATTCGCCGACAACCTCTACCTTCGTTTCGCGAATGCCACAATGCAGACAGACCATCACTACACTTGAAGAGGTTCGTGATTAGGACTTCAATTATTACTAATACTATTATTAATATTGATAAAAATAATCGTCTGAATTCTCATTCAGTCTGTCCACAATCCACATTAAAGCTCCTATTTTTTTACTCGCTTATACGCCAGCACGAAATCCGACTGAATTCCCTTCTAGAAATAATCAATTGAATACGATTCAGAACGATTCACAGTTGTCAAAACTTAAATCGTTCTTAATCGGTGTACCATTTGTTAATCGATTTTTAATTATTTTCTATTGTGTATAGAGGTTATGTTTCGATTCCTAATGTTCTTAATTGTTTTTAATCGCGGCGGAAATTTAGGTGGCGACCGGAGTTTGTTTTCTCTGACGAAAAATAACCTAAAATAGAACAAATTTTTCTTCGCGTCCTCTATATATGGCGATTTCAACTGTAGGGTGGGGGGATTGAGCCAGGGTCCACCTGATATGTTTTCTCACACAAATTTTGCAATGTACCGGGAGAATCACGATGTTGCGCACAACAGGAGGGGACTGGGATTGGTAGAACTGATGGAGGTAAATGAGTTTTATCTTTTAAATGCTAGATCGCGGAGTGAGAATTCAGCCCACTGTACGTTTGTTAAGGCGGGGGGTAAAAGTGTCAATGACTGCGATTGGTGCAATGCTGAGGCATTAGGTATACTTGAAGACTTGAAGGTGGATCAATCCACACATAAGTCAGATCATTTCCCGATGTTAGTCTCCTCTTGTTGCTCTCCCACCTCAGCTGGTGACTCAAGTATGCTGAATGTAAACAAAAATAAAAGCTCGACGTTTCTGAGATGAACAGACGACAAACGGGAGATCTACTCGAACCAATTGTACTTGTCTCACAGACTTGACGTTAATTTTGAGAAATTAGACATAGATTACCTTAATTTAAACCTTACTGAGCGCCAAAAAAGCAGATATGTGGTCAGTGAGAAAAAATGTTACTGAGAAATGTTACCGTGACAAACCTTGATTTGATTCTGACTATCGACAAATCAAATCATATCTTTAGAATGCGTTGAAAAAAGCCAGCAGGGCTAATTTCTCGGATAAGGCTAAGTTAGTGTATGTCAAAGCTAAAAAATCGTACCAAGCCCTGATAGCTAAGAAAAAGGCGAGTTTGGAATCCAATATTCTGATGAGCCTTGAGAGTGTCAACGATAGGAAAACATTCTGGGATACTGTTGATAGACTCAGAGGTTTAAAAATAAAATCTGAAATCCTTTCTACAAAAGATTAGGAAAAGTTCTTCCATCTGACACTTCCTCTCAGACTTCCGTCATCGACATTGTTTACAGACGTGCGACATCCATTATTGAATAGAAGAATTACAGCTAACGAAATATTTCTTTCAATTCACAAAAGTAAATTAAATAATGCTCCGGGGCCGGATCAAATCTCAAATAATTTTTACAAAAACTTGCCGCCCAATTGGCTTCTTTATCTTGAAACTTTTTTAAATAAAATACTTGAAAATGAATATATACCGCTCGAATGCACAAAATTTCTAACGCACATGAAAAAACAAGACCCAGCCAATCCCAATAACTACAGACCTATTGCCTTTCTAAACTCACTTCCTTAGATTTTTACGCAAATTCTGTTGGCTAGATTGGAAAAATGGGAGTCGTTGTGTCACATTATTCCGGAAGCCCAAGCAGGCTTTCGCCGTTGTAGCTATAAATATTTTAAATTAATTTCTTATGGAGTATATTTTATTTATATTGCAGCAAAAATCCGGTGCATATTATTCCAGAAAGAAAATGGTCTTGGGTCCATTTCATACCATTAATTGTATTACAAATTTTCATAATCTAAGCCCGATAATGTCTTAAAATTTGTTATTTGTTCTATCAAATTTAGGACTGATTCTTCAGTAAGTAACAAATACTTTTTTGGAGTACACGAATTTTTTAGCCTTTACTTTGCTTTTTTTTAAATTTTGAAACAAGAAAATGAATTTTTGGGTCCTAAGCAGCCTAGCGAAAACTCTAAAAAAATTTTAAAATAAAAGAAAATTAATTACCGTTTTTTCCCACAAAAATGAAGAAATCTTTTGGGTAGCGCTTACAAAATTCAAAATCACACATTTTTTTGGGCACCCTGGTATACTTACAATTTTTCATTGAAATAGAAAGTATATTTTTCGAAGTACACCAGACTTTCAATTGCAGTAGGGGTTCGGTTCTGACCTTCGCTTGGATTGAAATTGACCGAAACGTAAACATCAGGGCCGTGTCGTAATGTTGCGCGACGTCACGCAGTTACCAGCTAGGACGTTGGGGTATTGGGCTTTATCGCTATGCTACTGTTTTGTCATGTATGAGTGACCATGGACAAATTCCCCCGCGGCTCCTCTTATACACAGCCGCCGCTACTGTGTAATTATTGGAACGTCCGAATCGAAATTGCTACAATTGAAGGTCTAGTGTAATATTCTTTTTGTAAATTCTTGAGCATTATGTCTTATTTATAAATAAAGAAAAATAAATGCAAGTCCCTCGATGACCGTTGGGTGTGACCCACTCAATTAGGGAGCGATCGCTATTTTCTGTATGTAGTGTGTGCGCCCCTACATTTATGTTATTTCAGATACTTTGGTACTAAGGTAGGTCGAAAAAAATTTGGAGATTGGAAATGGAACTATGTGGAAAAGTAGCTTATTAGGACACTGAAAAAGTACAATTAATTATTAATGTTTTAATAGTTTTCATAGCAAAATTTTCAAACACCGAGTTTTTGTATTTTTTAAATCAATCTTCAAATGAATTTAAATATTATTTTGAACATTTGAGGGTGTTTCAGTGATAAAAGTACTTCAAAAAATTAGATAAGTTCATGAAATTAGAAGCATATCTGTCATAGGTAGCTAGAAAATAATTACTTGAAAAAATATATAACTACTTTTGAAACCTGTCAACTCTCTGCTTTTGATTCTTTGAACTTATTAATTTTTCTTATAGTGTATTTTGGAATACTTTATACTTGGAAAACATGCTGCTTCTTTGCTTTGTTTCTATGAGCTCATCTTTTTTCAGAGAATTTTTATCACTGAAACATCCATAGATGTAAAAATAATATTCAAAGTCATTTGTAAAAGAATAATTTTTAAAAAAGCAAAAACTCTGTATTTAAAAATTTCAATAAATATTATCGCTTATGATGCCCTAAACTAATCACATTTTTTTCTAGCGTATTTTTACCAGTAGAAACGTTCTAGATACCCAAAAAATTCTCTTTACATTTCTGTATGTTTTAAACATATTTTTTTTAAACAGGGGTCTACCAAACATCGATAATCCCTAATAAGGCTGCACCTATTTTAGTCATTTTTCCAGCAAAAGGTCTCTCCGCGTACTTTAGTGAAAGTAAACTGAAATCTCAGTTTAATCGCTCTCGGTTTAACCGGCGTCTGTCGAGTTTAGCATGATTTATGGTCCCTAGGACCGACTCGTGCAGTGTCGTAACTATCGACATGGCAAATGCGACGTTACTGACCGAAACCTTACCTGGTCTTGCGTCCCCCCGATTGATACAGCACTTTCTACCTGCGCTTGAGATTTTATGACTCTCAATTTACCCGGAGCTCTCCCGAGCTGCCAGTTAAACCGAGATTTTAGTGTACTATTTATAAAAGATAGATCGACCGAGAATCTTCCAATTTCAAAAATTGTATTGTTAAATTTCATATTTCTTATTCGGAACTATTTTTGCATGATACAATGATTAATGATTATCTCACCTTTTTTCATCAACAGTATCTTCATCTTACAAGGGGGGTTAGGTTGGTGTCCGACGCCGATTTTTTTGTAACTTTGCAGATGAAAAGAGGATCCCAGACTATAAAGTCGCAGACTGGCCACCCATCTCACGGTTGTGAGACGTGGTTACAGCTGAAATTTTACCGCGATTTCGCTGGGAGCATGTGCAATTTTGAAGATTAGCACCTGCTCCCGTCGAAATCCTGCGGTTGTCCTTATGACAAACCTTTAACTATATATAATCAATACAACAATTTATATTTTTCATTTTAGTCATTGAACTTCCTTTTAAAATAAATTTAAGAAAGATTTTGCTTACCCCTCAGGTTCACATATATTTAGTCCATAAGTTTCACTTTGGTCAAATACCTTTTCTTTTTCTCTCTCTCTCTCTCATCGTAAATAACTCTTCTTTTGACACTTTTAGCACATATGGCTCACCAGTTTTCTTTTAAAAATCAACAAAGCATAAGAAAAAAATGGTCACGTCAGAAATCCACCATTGTCGCATAGTATATATATTATGACTAATATTTATCAAGTAATTATAATTCTGCAAAACTATAGACTAATTGCGTTTAGATATTTATATTTAAATATCATATCTATTTCCTCTGAGTTACACATTCATTAAAAATACTGCGCAATTCGGTACCCAATATGGATTTAGAGGTTAGAAACTTGAGACCTTGAGCTATTTTTAGTATCATTAATGGGCCATGGCGTCAGCCAGACGCCATAAAAAGCAATCTTTGGACTTTCAAACAGGAAACCGTTACTCAAAATGATTGACGTGTGTCCTGGCGAAAAGTCGAACTTTGGACCCAAATCCTTGAACTGTCACTCACTTTAATTGCCTAAATTTGTAGGAAGAGTAAAGTGACCTCATTTATGATTGGTTATTTGGATCTAAAATTGAGTGTCGTCAGCATTCTCATTGGCTAAACTCTGAAAGTAGGGATAAACCCCTCCCAAAATGAGCTTTTAAATATAGATGCAGAGCTCGAAAACGTTAGATTTTGTATTTCGGCGCGCTTCTTTAAACTTCGTACCTACGACACTCGCAAGTTAGGACGCAAGTTAGGACGTAACAAGAGTTGCTTACAGCGTTCCAAGTGGCTGTTGGCAAACTATATCGAATGGTGCTATCGGGGAGTAGTGGAGGCTAGAGGGGAACTGACAATTTTCGCCAGACGCGCCGTCTATATTTATAGCGGGTAACTAAGCCCGCACCGCATCTAGGTTCATAATATCTTTGCTTGTCGAGGTTTCGTGAACACACTGTAAAAAATGTCCTCGAAATTTTACATATTCTGTCGTGGTAAAATTGCACTGATGTATAAAATACGCCGCGGCAGCGCACGTGACTTCACATTAATTGCTGAAAATTACACCGTCGGTCGCAGGAAATAAAAGGACCCTGCACTAGCGTGGTAATTTTCCGCCGACTGTCGTTATAATCTTATGGACTAAAGTAGCAGGTTTCAACGGTACCGAGCAGAATATTACCAGGTGTCGGTAATTTTACTTTCGGAATTATGTGATTTTACATTTGGCGTTAACAAGTGTTGTGATAATAAAATTGAATAAAATGTATTATTGTAGATAACAATGAATCAATACAATGTGGCTTCGAACTTAATCGTTTATTCGGTGTATGTGTCAAAAAATTGTCCTTGTTTCTGTTTCTACCAAGATAAGTGAATTTAAATACACTTTATGTGTGGAAAGTTTGAAGCGTCTCGGCGCCCTATTGCCGTCCTTGTAGAAACATAACCTAATTTTGTTTGTTTGTATATTAATTTATATTTGTATCTCAAATAATTTATGTACTTTATAAGTACTGAAAAAAAATGTACAGAAGGCAATTAAAGACGAAAGTCATATTTGCAAAAGATTCATTTTAAAGTTTTTCCATGAAATTGGTAGGTTATTGTTATTTTGTAAATTTAACAGTTTGCTAGATAAAAATCCATAACAGCTTCGAAATTTCACCACTATTTGGGAATGTTACGGTCGACAATTTAAAATTCCCAACAGAGTGGAATTTTGCCTTTCGTCGCGGAAAGTTACCACGTTCGTGCAGGGTCCTTTTATTTCCCACGCCCGACGATGTAAAATTTCGTTGATTTTTTTTTACAGTGAAGTTAGCTGGTGGTTGATGTGTAACTACCTAATTTTATATTTGATCACGTGACTATGTGGGCGGGATTTTTGAATTAGTTATTCTAAAAATACTAAATTGCCTCACAGAAACAACTAATATTGAGCAATTAATTATTCGTTATTATTTATCACTTTCCTAAACAAAATGTTAAAAAAATAATAATATACGTGTTTATTGTACTTCATAATCCGCAACGTTTTCGAGCATGTGGAACATGAGTATCAGTACGACAACATGGTATCCTAACCAATAAGTAATCGTTCGCGCACTTGTCAACTATTATTATATATTTTTCGAATTGCTATTTCGAGTGTTATATCCTTTGCACATATTCCTCTAGAAATAGTGACTATAAACAGAAATTAGTAAATCATCAGTGACATCAATCATATCAATATAATCATGATATCAGTGAGAATTTATAGGTTAAGATTTCAAAATATTTTTAGGATTCTAAATATAATTTGTATGAATAAATATTACGTTTTTATGTATAAATATAATACCTCCGATACAAGTTACATAAACTTGCAATAAACATTAATTCATAAATAATGAACTTTTCCGAGTTCTGGAGTTTAATTCACATAAATAATATTACATTCTTTTTATACAAAGAAAATTAAAAATATGAAAGATTTTGTATAAATCATTAAATAAAATAATATAATATTTATTCTCCATTAACACGCATATTCTCTTTTACTTTTATACGCTTCAAATTCATATATTTCCATGGGATATTGGCTATCCTTGATATACTTTTGTTTAACGTAATTTAAGGGAAAAAATAATGATTAGGAACAGTGCTACAGATTTCAGGTCTTCAGGCCATGTGACGAGTGGGTCACGTGACCAACTTCCTAGGTTAGCGACACTTTTTTTATTTGTAAACTTTTTTTATACGTAGAGCCAATTTTTATAATTTTGCCACGAAGGAATAGTCGTAAATTTTGCAGAATTAAAAAAAAATGCAGGAAAACTTCGAATTTATTTAAATCATAGTTTTAAAACTATTAAAAAATAATTTAAATATTAAGAAGATTTAAAAACAAATTGAAAGAAAATATAGATTTTTGAAGACTTTCAAATAAAATTTTGAAACCTTTGTAAGAATGTTGAAATTTTCAAGAAAATGAAAAAAAATTCTTAACATTCCTGGCAAAATTTTGATGCTATCTTTTTATTTAGAAAAATAATTTTTAAGGAAAAATTAAAAATATTTTTGAACGTCTGTAAACATTTCAAAAATAAGACAAATGAAGAATACTGAAAGAGTCTTAATATTTATTTAAGTACATTACGGTGGAAAATGGTGGAAAATAAAAAAATGTTATTGAAAATTAGATGTTTTTTTGTTGTTTAAAATTTAACATTTTTTCTTTGGTTATTATTGAAAAACTCTCATTCAAGAATTATACAATTGCTAATTTTATTAACAATATTTTTCTTGAAACCTTTTTTAAAATAAAAGCATAACAAAGAGATTTTTAGAGAAATATTTAACAAATAAAATGAATCCTATGACATTAGGTTTAAATAAGAATCGAAAATTGTACGTACAGGGAAAGCAAAAACATAAAACTCTGAATAACTCTTGTTATACTCCAAAAATCAAATACATGTTGTTTTAAAAGGGCTTTTCTTGAAAACTTATTTTTAATATAGTAATAAAGAGATTGGCAATTCAAAACCAGGTAACTGACTCTTTGTACTTGTCTCCCATCTTCTTTTTTTTTTAAATTGCCTAATCTCTTAACATTTCTGTAAACCTTTTTCTGACCAACATTCTCTTCGTAAACGTTTTTTATTGCAGTAAAACAATAAAATACGTTTTTTTCGGAGTAAAAGCCCATAAATAAAACTATCTGCTACTTTTTTCAGCAACAAAGTACCAATAAAATTCCAACCTATTAATCTTAATTCTTCATTTTCCACAGAAAGCCACTTTTATCAGATTTTTTTTTCACTTGACTTTTTGCCTTGCGATGAGAAACGATATTTCTTAATATTATCATGGTTTATTTATAAAGAAACATATACCTTTCTTCTTTTTATAGAACTTTTGACGAAAAACCGCCTGGCACAGTGCTATACCACCACACTAAATCTTCATTTTCCCGGAACAGAATAATTTTTTTGAATTGGAACTTTTTTATTCTTATTCAACCTCCCCATATTTCAGGAGCAAATTTTTATTATGTTTTTAAATTGGAAAGTAGATATTTAGTCGCTATCCAAAGACGATTTTCAAAACCCATGAAATTTGACCATCAAAATCCTTAAATGATTTACTCGAAATTGGTTAACTTTTTATAATCAAACTCATTTTCTCCCAATTTAGCAACTCAATATCTCGGAAGCAAGTTTTTATTTTCTATGTCAACTGAAAATTACACTTTTTATAGTGATTTGCAACCAAGTCTGTTCCAATTTTGGTTTCCTGTCACTTTGACATTGTAAACTTCCACATTCTATTTCTTGGAACGGGATAATATTTTTCAATCATACTTTTTTTGCCTCAATTTAGAAATACTTCAGCTCGGGAGAAAACTTTTGTTTTATCTTTAAATCATGATTTCGATTTTACAGAATGTTATTTTGCTCTCCTGAAAAATTCCGATTTTGTTGGTTATCTAGTTATGTTCTGCAACCCTTCAATTAACAATGGAAATATTTTTCTTGATTTTAACAATCGTTTTCAACAATACTCATTTTTCAACTTGAGATTACTTGTGTACATCCTCAAACGTGATGTCGAAGACTTTTTTTGTATATAAACTTAGAATATTAAAAAATAATGTTTCGAAAATTGCATATTATCCGCAACGTTATAATAAGTTCGTGACATTGAATGTATAGCTCCTTAAGGATGTAAACTTGTCATCTCAAGATGAA
This sequence comes from Andricus grossulariae, assembly GCA_011634705.1. Classification (NCBI taxonomy): domain Eukaryota; kingdom Metazoa; phylum Arthropoda; class Insecta; order Hymenoptera; family Cynipidae; genus Andricus; species Andricus grossulariae. Next base: position 19,111,197 of record JAABKJ010075445.1, on the reverse strand, counting down.
AAAAGAGCATCGTTAAAAATTATTTTTAAAATCGAGGAAAGTATTCTCATTTATTATTGTAACTAATTTTGGACGAGAATTGAAGGCGGGCTTCAGAAAAAAAAATTTCAGGTTAAAAATGCTCATTTAACAATATTTATTTACAGTTTTATGTCGATGTTTTCTCTATAGGTAAAAATTGAAATTCTTATTTAATACTAATTTTCTATGGCTAATTTAATTTTTCGAAGGATTCTCTACAAATCTCTTTGATACGTCATTATTGAAAAACTTTATTTAAAAAAAATATATATTTTTTAAATTATGAACATACCAAAGAAATTTTGGGAGATCTATTTAACGAATAAAATGACCCCCACACCATTAGGATTAAATAAGAATGGAAAATGTAACCTAGAGGGAATGCAAAAACATAAATCTGTAAATAAATATTCTTAAATAAGCATTTTCAACCTGAAATATATTATTCTATAAAGTTCGCCTTCATTATTCTCCCAAAATTACTCATAATTAACAATAGGAATATTTCCCTTGAATTTGGAAATCAATTTTAACAATGCTCATTTCTGAACTTGAGAATAAATCGTTAAACTTGAGGCCCAATGTTATAATTATTATAAAAATATAGCCATTTAAATGCTTGAAGTATTCCCTGTCTACGGCTGTTATGAAAATGTACAAATTGACATTAAGCACTTTTTCCTTGAATAAAAGTTACATTTGTGATAAATTAATTGCTATTTATTAAAAAATGTATATTAAAATATCATTTATTTATGTCATTTGGAACCCCTAAATGTGTACACGCACTATACCCAGACTATCCCTCGCGGCGTGCGACCCGCATGGCGTGCGCATTTTGCTATCTGAGGAAGGACTCCCGCATGAAAGACTATTCTATGTAAAATGTGTAGTAGAAGATTATAACCACGGAAACTTATTCATACAAATTAGTTATGGGAAACCAAGTGTTCGATTAACAGAACATTTCGCGGCCAAGAAAATCATTAAAGAGCTAGAAAACGTATATTATTTTTCCGAAGAAAATAATGTTGATAATGAGTTGGAAAATAATTACGTAATCTGCTTAGATAAAGAAACTGAAATATTAATCAAACTATATAAGAGGGAAAATTCATGCGAATATTGTTATTCGAGAGGGCATGTAATGAAATCCTGTAATAAAAACATAAAAAGAAACAAATATCTTCCTGAACAACAGGAAGTTACAGAGGAAGAATTTCAGGGCTAAAAGAGTAATAAATACTTTGGAAAAAATTGATTTAAAGGCAGTTATAATGTGATCATTTTAAACATAATTATGCTAATATTAAGTTAAGAAAATGTTACTGATAGCTAAGGGTAAAATTATCTATTTATAACCTTATTACATTATTACACATTACCTAGGTAGATTTATACTTTGCATAACCTTAAATACCATTTCAACTGTAACCAAATAACAATATTATACGATGATATGAAAAGAGAGAGGTAAATAATAAAACAAAAGAAGGAAGAGGAATTGCAGATTGCCTTCTCACCCCCTCTTTTCACAACATCATCAAGAAGACAAATATAAAATAAAGAAAAACGAAAGAAAGAGAAGGAAGAGGATTTGTAGGTTGCCTTATTTCCTTTCCTTTTTCTACCAAAAAGAAAATTAAGTTAAAATTGACAAATCACTATAAATTTTATTAAAATACTTTTCAACGCGCAGATGGACTGATTCTACTTAACGTCAAGGTTCATCAAGATGGAATGGATACTATTCTTGGTGTTACCAATCATCCCAGGCAGTCGAATCAGGGGCATGACACGATTATTATGATTATAGTTCCCAATTTGACTCACCGGGGAAAATGCGAAACTACAGCTCTGATCGCCTTTCGCCCAATTATCATGTTTAAATTTAAATGAAATATCAGAATTCATGTAATTTTTTCGATTATATTTTCAGGATAAAAGACGTTAGGCTGATTGGTCGGAAATCTTTTGCAGCAGTGTAACCCTCCCTCTCAGGTTTGGGTATGAAGGCCACTCTGCCATCCTTCCATGCCGATTCCACTTTCTTGTAATCAGCGACCTTAGAGGCGAAATTCCAGTCGGCCCTCACCACCTCTTGGCCCCAGCCTTTCTCCTCTTGGTCGGTTTGGATTCGTTGAAAACTCGGGAAGTGAACTTCCATCAGATGATTCAGCGTTGCTTCTTTGTCTTCGGCAAACTCACCATTATCGAGCCTTATTAGCCCGAGGCGAGCTTCCGGATTTTTCGCCAGGATCTTGTGCAGTTTCGCTGTTTCCGGAATGTTTTTCGATTCCTCGCAGAAGCGCCATCAATCTTCCCACTTCTACTTTCTTATATTTTTATTATATTTAGACTGGGCCGTCTTATAGATGTCCCAGTCCGAAGGCAATTGTTCTCGTATGATGTAGTCAGAGCCCTTTGCAGAAAATCCGCGGCGTGCTCTGAATCATCAATGGTACCATAGCTAGTGGGAAATTTCGCAAGCCTCCCTTGGAGTTCCTCTTTACACGAGTCCCAAAGTTTATTTCTGGGATTTCTGATCTCGGAAACCACCGGTTTCCCGAGGGTTGATCGAAACACGATATATTTGTGGTCCGAGAGAGACTCCTCATCGGAGACTCTCCAGTGCACTACCCTGCTTCTCAGTGCACTCGAACATAGAGTCAAATCGAGAACCTCACTCCTGTGAAGTAAAACTGGTGCTTCCGATGTTGGGAAATTGGGCACAATAGTACTGAGTGTAAAGGACCAGACAGAGTAAACCTGTGTCTGAAATGTGGACAAGAAGGTCACAAAGTGGCAGAATGTCAAAATGCGCCCTTCTGTGTCCACTGTAAGATAGAGGGACATCAGTCAAATGACAGAAGAAACCATACAAAGGCTAGCACGAACATGTCAGAGGTGACGCAAACGTAGACTAGCCATGATTAAGATCCTACAAATAAATTGTGACAGGAGTCATTCGGCGCAAGACGTGGCCCTGTCGGTTGCTAGGGAAGAGAAAGCAGCTATACTAGTTCTGAGCGAACCTAACAAAAAATGTATACAGAGCAGGAAGGACTGGGTGTATGATGACGACTTGGGCAGAGCTATAAAAGTAGTAGACCCGAGAGTAGTCGTTACAGATCAGGGTACCGGTGTAGGCTTCTCCTATATAGCAACATCGTCCTTCACGATATACGCATAATATGCCTCACCCAATAGGAACATTGAGGACCTCGAAGACTACCTGTAGGATATAGGTGAAAGTATCCGGGCTAGAAAGGAAGAGGCAATTATTGTGGGGGATTTCAATGCGAAATCTCTACAATGGGGAATGCAGAGGACTAGCAGTAGAGGAGAAGTTATCACGGAATGGCTTGCAGAACATGACCTAATTGTCAAGAACGTAGGTAAAAAAAATACTTCGCACGAAGTAAGAAAACTCTTCAGGAAGCCATCAAGTCATCGATAAATACTGGTTGGAAAGGGGTCCTCGATGATGTAGACAGAGATGTGTGGGGCAAGGCCTACGACATCATCTAGAAGAGACTCATCGGATACCCACCAAAGCCGCAGCTCTCGATGGAAGCCGTGCCGAACGTGACGAATTGTCTCTTCCCCAAGCATAAGCCAGTATCTTTCATCAGCCTAGAAGGGGCCCCATTCATCGAGTTCACAGAGAAAGAACTTAAAGAGGCATGTGCAAAAATGAAAAACAACAAAGCACCGGGACAGCGAAACATACCCTCCGAAGTGCTCAAGTATGTGGCAACAAAGAGACCAGACTTAGTACGCAAAACGCTGAACGCGCTTGCGGCGAAAGCTGAGTTACGGAAAGTCTGGAGGAGGGCAAAGCTTGTTCTGCTAAAAAAGGGGGACAAACCGGTGGAAATTCCCAGCTCCTACAGACCCATATCCTTGTTGGATGTCGAGGGGAAGCTGTATACACAACTGATCCTGATCAGGCTGAAGGATGAGCTAGAGCGTACAGAAGGCCTGTCAGATAGCCAGTACGGGTTCAGAGAAGGGAGGCAAACGGTTGATGCCGTGAAGGAGGTGATACGTATATCACAGAGATGTCAAAAATGCCTTCAATAGTGCATCGTGGCAATGCATACTTGAAGCGCTCAGAGAAAGAGGAATAGACAAGAGCCTTATTAGTCTAATAGCATCATACTCATCAGAAGGAGAGATCGTTTTAGAAGCAGAAGAAACGATCAATGTCAAGGAAGTGAACAGCTGAGTCCCTCAGAGATCAGTTCTTGGCCCCACGCTCTGGAACGTTTAGTACGACGAACTACTCGATCTGGAAATGCCGGAAAGAGTAAAGCTGGTTGGCTTTGCAGATGACATGCAAGTGGTGGTACAAGCGAAGAGCGAAGAAGCGTTCGTGAACTCTTAAAATGCTGCGATCCTGCGGATTGAAAAGTGGATGACAAAGAGAGTTTGCAACTGGCTCCAGAGAAGACTGAAGGCATAAACTCATCAGAGTTCAGAGAGTTATGGCTATCATAGTGTGCAGCGCGTACCGCACAATTTCAGCGTAAGCGGTGAGGATCATTGCGGGCATACCACCAATATACTTGCTGGCCAAAGAAAGAACTGAAACTTACGAAGGCAAGGAGAAGCAAGAAGCTAGGAAGAACCTGATGGTCAAGTGGCAAGAGGAGTAGTCAACAGGTAGACACGTGCGTTGGACCTACAAACTACTCCCGGTCATCGAGGTATGGTAAATCGACCATACGGTGAAGTGGACTACTACCTGCCGCAGGCACTTTCGCGACATGCCTACATCGTCAGTTTCTGTTCGATCGGAATCGAGTCCCTGCTGGTGAATGCCTGTACTGTGGCGTTATGAATGCGCTTACAAAACAATCAGAACCATCATCGAGACAAAGGAGATAGAAGGCGGAGATCTGTGCTGAGAAGAGCACAGAGGCAACACCCCGCAGTGAAGTAATGCTAACGCGGTTCCGATGCGGAGGCGCGAAGAACTACTATTTTTTTTTTACTCAATTTAGGTCTTAACTGCTTATTTTTTGTTACTTGTTATAGCCTTTCGTACTATACACCTTTCTTTTTTCTATGCAATTTTTCCATTCAAAATGTATCTTTAGATATTTGATTTTTTTTTTACAAATATGCATAGCATATACATTTGTTATATCTTGTTCTTGATATGTAATTTAGCATGATGTGAGTAATCAATTTTAAAAAAATCTATCTATCTATCTATCTATCTATCTCTCTCTAGCTCGGCTCCCAGTAGGACCGCGGTAAATCCCATTCATGGCCACGTCTCACAACCGTCAAAGGGCACGACGAAATCACAACGACAGGTCGGCGAATATATATATATATATATATATATATATATATATTTCATTAATAAAAACCATTTTTATACTAAGATTGAGCCCTTTGCTTTTTTGCATCACACTTCTGCCTCTATCTCTCGCACTACGAAATTCTTCTGGATACCTCTGTGGCAACACTAACCAGAGCGAGCATAAGGTCACTCATGTATTTTATGTGGATGACCTGAAGATCCAAGCCTGTGGTTAAGGGAAACTTCAAACTGCCATAAATATCGTCAAGAAGTACACAGGAGGGATTGTGATGGACTTTGGATTGAATAAATGGGCCAAAATTCATCTGAAGAAAGAAAAGATTGTTGGCGTTCGCAAGGATCCTGGGCTTGTGGATATAAGTGTTATTAGACATCTTAACACTGAAGAGACCTATACATACCTGAGCGTGCCTCAAAACCGCATTCAGGCCCTTGATATCACCACACGTAAGATCATGCATATGCATACAAGCTTGCATATTAACTCGTTAGTTCCGCGATTATACATTTTACGCCGTCAAGGCGGACGCGAAATTCTGAATCTCCAGTGTCTTCATAACCGAATTGTTCTAAGTACAGCTCACATCATTGCCAATGGCAGAAATACTCTCCTGAAAATGATTAGGAACCACGAGATGATTGGTGAAGGAGCGTTCCTTTACAAAGCCGCAGAGCAAGCGGCCGACAGCCCTGGCCTGAATTTTAGTATCAGAAGTGAGGATAGTAAGAATCTAGATGGTTCACTCATAAAAGCCAAAGTGAAGAAAGCAGAAGTTGAAAAATTTCACCAACAGCAACCCGACAAGAAAATGCACGGAAACTTTCACATAAATGTAGAATAACAGTCCTTGTCGAAGGAGAAAAATTTTGCTTTGCTCAGATCATCAGGGCTTAATTCAGGTACAGAGAATTTTATTCACGCATGCCAGGACGGTGTCATTTCGACATAGCGTATCGTGATCGCATTTTGTGTCAAGAAGTTCCCAGCGATAGGTGCAGAGCGTGGCATGTACACGCTGAGTACCTAGAACTCATACTACCGGGGTGTCCCACCCACGCAAGAACGACGTATAACTACAGATATAATGCGGCCCTAAGAGTGCTTTATTACCATCTTTGCCGCTCTTACAATGTTGGCTGCGGCCCTGCCTGCCGAACGCTCCAAGGGAGATGGAGTCAATTGTCCAAAACAAGAATTGACAAATTTTCTGGAACTATGATTTCTGAAAAGTACGAATACAACATCACTGCCAAAGAGAATGAAAAGGATTAGAGGTATCAAGACCTTACAGGGGAGCTACAACGACTGTACCCAAAATATTCGGTACAAGTAATTTTCCTTGTGATAGGTGCCCTCGGACGTGCGAAACTATTACTGGTTCGTAACCTTAAAATCATACCCGCATGCCAAAAATGTGCCAAGGCACTTGCCAGATGGATGCAGAAAGCTGTCATCCTTGGGTCGCTTCGTCTCCTCATGACATACGAGGGTTTCGCCAGCCTGATACCGTAAGAGTGACAGTGATGGTAATAAAGCACTCCTATTGCTGCATGCTCGGGGTGTGCATGACACGCTCTGCAGCTATCATCAGGAAGGTCTTGGCTCTGAATTTGGCGACGGTATGCTAGAATGGAAATGAGACCATCTTGACATGCCAAAATTAAACCTTCCGTGCCCAACTTCAATCTGGGTGATTTAAGAAAGCGAAGGTTAGCTCATACGACAGAGACAGATCCTCCACATTTCTGTGGAAGATTCTGTGCATCTTCTTGTCGAGGAGCTATTCGCGGAAGGTTTTCTCCTGTGCTTTCTTAATTGGGGCCTTCAAGAGTGAGTATTTGAGATGGATAAGATTTTATGCACCCAGAATAATCCTGTTGTGAAGACATTCTAGATTCGGTACTCTGCGACCACCTTGATAGCGTGAGATATCAAATCGCCGAATAGAAGATTTAAGGTGCATGCTTTTGTTCATGTGCATAAGCTTTCGGGACCCGATATCGAGGGATCTGAGCTCGTCCTTCGTTCATGGAACCACTTTAAATGAATAGAGTACTACCGGGACGGCAAGCATGTTCGTCGCAGATACTTTGCTCCTCGTCGACAGTTCGGAAGACCAAATTCGTCGGATGAGACGTTTGTATCTGCATCGGAGAGTATCCTTTATAGATGTGACGTCCTGAATGCGGCTCTGTGGCACACCCAGGTATATATAGGTCTCTCCAGCCCCAAGGTGTCGTATAGCGTCTGTCGACGAGCTCAGAGTCTTCGGGGATGCCATTAGGTTTTCCCTTCTTCAAATAAGCCTTGACCCATTTCTCTAAACCGAACTCCATTCCAATCTCTTGAGTGTACACTTTGACAATGGCTAGAGCTAAATGTAGTTTCTCTTCATTTCTAGAACAGATCTTGAGAACATTCATGCAAAATACATGAGTAACCTCATGTTTTCGATTTCCAGGGTTGCCGTAGATGTACCCTTCGGATTGGCGAAGTGCAAGAGATAGTGGCAATAATGTGAGGCAAAAAAAGGGAGAGGGCATAAAGCGTCGACCTGAAACACACCTCTCTGAAAGGTGGCACTGTTAGTGATCTCACGATGTTTTCCAGATGAGATAGTAAATCTGCTTTTCCAAAGCGGCATTAATTTCTCTATGCACATCACGATGTGTGAATGAGCCTTTAAGCTTTCCAACAGACAGATGATAAGTCTGTGAAAGATGAATCAAAAGCTTTCCGGTAGTCAATCCAGGCTATCGATAGCAATCGATGAGCAGGTTCTCCCGACATCAGGCTATGCTTTTCTTCGAGCCGCGTTGTTCGTGCATCTCTCGCTACACAGATCCAATTTTCCGAAACAATCCTATCATTTAGAATAGCTGTGAAGATCTTGTACAGTGTATTCAGAAGCACTGTGCGCCCTTCCACCAACCACTCCGGAATACGCCCTTCCGACTTTAGATCTGAGGTGAAACTGCGGGCCAGATGTTGGTGGGTTGAAAAAAACTTCTTCCACCAGAAGGTCTTGATATTATCTGGTCCCGGAGCGGAAAAGTTCTTCATGCCTCTTAATACTTTTTTCACTTCCTCGGTAGTGGTGGGTGGGCATTCCTCCTCAGGTGTTATCAGATCACTGCACAGCTCCTTAAAGCTATTTATATTCTTTGAGTTTTATTTTCAACGGATGCTGGACTTCGTAGATTTCTCTCCGAAAAGCCTCGACCTCCTTTGGTTTGGGCGGGTGTACGGCAGTAACTGGATGGTCCTGAGTCAGTAGCTTTGACTTGTTGAGTGTGTGATGATGGATCCGCAATTCGCGCGCGAACTGTCGAACCTTGGCAGTGAAAGTCCTGCCAGATGTTGTGTAGTCAATGACACACTGAATGCGGGACGCGTACTGCATTTCCTAGCCTATCTTTGTGCTGAGTTGATGCATTCGTCTTTTGGTCTTTTGATCAACCGTTGGTTTTGTTTTACGGTTTGCATCTGCCAAAGCTCTCGCTGCATTATACACACTACAATTGATAGTTTCTTTTGGACGTAAGTTTACAATGAAAAATTGAGAACTAGCTTGGTCACGTGACCCACTCGTCACATGGCCTTAAATCGATCTAGACTTTCTCTAGCCGTGGATATAATTATGGATATATAAAAACTAATACTGTATAAAATTAAAAGCCCTGGTACAAATACACGTTAGGAATCTTTAGAATCTTTTTAGAAGCCTCTAAGATTGCAGTTCGGGTTTTTAATGGATTTCAAGAGGAATCGTGGAAAGTAATGTGTTGTAATATGTTCCTAAGGGGATACTTGTTGCGCAGTTAATTTCGCGAAATATTTGTAATGGGTTCTATGGGTTCTTAAGAGGATCTAAGGGAATCTTAAACGAACACTGAAACTCCAAAATATTTTGTGCGGAATTTCTCTAAGTGGATTTAAAGGGAATTTAAGAGGGTGCGTTTACTGGAAAAGTTGCTGAGTGTATAATTGCCGTCTTAAGAGGATCTAAGGAGATATTAAACGGACATTAAAACGTTAAATTATTTTGTACGGAATTCCTCTAAGTGGATTTGAAGGGAATTCCAGAGGGTGCGTTTACTGGAAAAGTTACTGAGTATATAATTGCCGTCTCAAAAGGATCTGAGGGGATCTTAAACGGACATTGAAACACTAAAATATTTTGCGCGGAATTCCTCTAAGTGGATTTAAAGTGAATTTAAGATGGTGCGTTTACTAGAAAAGTTACTGAGTATATAATTGCAGTCTTAAGAGGATCTAAGGAGATTTTAAACGGACAATAAAACGCTAAATTATTTTGTACGGAATTTCTCTAAGTGTATTTAAAGGGAATTTAAGAGGGTGCGTTTACTGGAAAAGTTACTGAGTATATAATTGCAGTCTTAAGAGGATCAAAGGAGATTTTAAATGGACAGTAAAACGCAAAATTATTTTGTACCGAATTTCTTTGAGTGGATTTAAAGGGAATTTAAGAGGGTGCGTTTACTGGAAAAGTTACTGAGTATATAATTGCCGTCTTAAAAGGATTTAAGGGGATTTTAAACGGACATTGAAACACTGAAATATTTCTTGTGGAATTTCTCTAAGTGGATCTAACAGTAGTTTAGGAGGCTGCGTTTACTGGGAAACCGACCAAATATAGAATTTTTGTCTTAAGAGGATCTAAGGGGATCTTTTGCAGACATTAAAACATGAAATTATTTTTTGTGCGAAATTTCTCTGAGTAGATATAACAGTAATTTAAGAGGCTGCATTTACTGGGAAAATGACTGTATATAATAGCCGTCTTAAGAGGATCTAAGGGGATCTTAAACGGACATTAAAATACTATATTTTTTGTACGGAATTTCTCTAAGTGGATGTAATAGGTATTTAAAAGGACTGCTTTTACTGGAAATGCGACTGACTATAAAATTTTCTTTCTAAGGTGATCTAAAGGGAACGTCAGTGGACAGTAAAAAACTAAATTATTTTGTACTGAATTTCTCTAAGTGGATCTAACGGTAATTTAAGAGACTGCGTTTACTGGAAAAGCTACTAAGTATATAATTGCCGTCTGAAGAGGATCTAAGAGTATCCTAAACAGACATTAAAACGCTAAATTATTTTGTACGGAATTTCTCTAAGTGAATCTAAGAGGAATTTAAAAGTTATACTGTGAAATATACTAAATCCCAAAATGATGGATCAATTACACATTACGAATCTTCAGATGAATCGTTTTGACTATAATGTACAACTATATATTTCTTCTTGATTCCACTTCACTATACGATACAGTGTCAGAGCGAATTTACCTATGAGGAGATTTCATTGGTGGCATGAAGGTAACCAGCGGAATGCCACGCAAGTTTAGAGTCATCACTTGAAAATATTTCAGAAAATATACTCTAGTTTCGCCTTCCTCCTAGCGGACACGTTCTGTAAATGTTACATAACAAAAAGGGAATATTTATAGATAATATTGTTACAAACGTGTGCCATAACAATTACAGAACATGAAGGTCACACTGTTCTGTAACGCTGTTACTGTAAGGATACTTAGCAGTTCTGGAATTCTGTAATGTATCTAATATAGAACAGAGTGATAGAACTGTTATGTCACTAGAATAGCACACGTGTTCCAGAAACAGAACATAAAGGTCCAAATGTTTTGTAACATTGTTAATATAAGGATACGTAACAGTTCTGGAATTCTGTAATTGAACTAATAAAAAAAAGAGTGATAGAACTGTTACGTCACTAGAATGTCACACGTGTACAAGAAAGGTATGGCCCTATCGAGGGCCCTATCAGCAAACTCCCTAATCTTAAACGCAAACTTAGAGAAAGCTATGGTAGGATAGTTTTCAACTTATCTTTCAGGAATTTTTCAGGAAAATGGGCTGACGGTTCTATGCAATTTTTTATTGCAGTAGGTCCTCAGAAGGCCCTTTTGCAAGCATTAACACTCAGTCTGTGCTGAGACTTCTGTGCGCTTCTGTCCATCGTTCTCTGCATTTACATCGGACTTTGAAAATAATATTTTCATTCAGTGAAGGTGTTTCTGTTTTTATAGTAGTTTATGCCCGATTTAAACTCAAAAGTGTATTTTCGTGGCTGTTTTTTTCTCCCAGTGGTAAGTACATATCTACTCTTGTATCTACAAACCAACAAAACTTTTTATCATTTTTACATGGTGCATTTAGTCCTTAATTTTATGAAAGCTATTGTCATCATAACGTATATTGTACATTATTTTCACATTACATATTTTTCTGTAAGTAACAAAGAAATACTTGGTTGCAACGAGTCAAAACTTTAAAAGTTCAATGTAATTTTTGAAAGAACAATGTGTGACTTTGATCATTAAAAATAGGACGACAATATTACATTATTTGATTCGACAAATAAAACTGCTTTAAAGACACAGTTGAAACTTTTTTAATGCGCAGAGTAAAAAACTTACATTCTTATACACTGCCGAAAGAAAGTGTGGGTATATTTCATTTGACGTTTGCAAATTCGTACTTTACTTCAAAGATGAATATCTGTGCGCAAACAGAACCTACGACTTTGAAATTAGAATCTTTTGAATCATAAGAAAAGTTGCGTACAATTCGTTTCCGTTAAAATGCATTTAATGATCGTGTCAAAAAATATTTATCTTGAATGTAAACGTTTTTTTTTAGCAAAATGAACATTTTGAAATCTTGAGTTCAACTCTTTGCCAAAATAAGTAAAGTGTTCCTACAGATATGGAGAAATTATAAAATGAAGAATAAATCCTAATGAACAATGTACAATTTTTTCTGCCTGATACTTTGTGCAAAATATGCAAAAAATGAATATTTAAATAATCGAAATTTAAAGCTTTTTCGGGTTTCAATCGTGTGCAAAACTACGAAACTTGCCGACGTTACGTGAACATTGCAGTTCACTTCTTCAGGGCTGACCTGAAACTGAAGTTTCAGGTTACGTTGTTCTTGTATAGATTCTAAATTGTAGAGCTTTAAATTGTAAATCTTTAAAATTGAAGAGTTTTCAATTTTTTAAATTTACAATATAAATGTATTCATGTTTTATGTTTTAGAATTAAAAATTCTGTAATTTTGATGATTTACATTTGAAATTTCTTTAATTTGGAAGATTTAGAATTAAAAACACCTAATTTTTGACAAAATTGAAAGATTTCTATTTATACATAGTTAACATTTAAAATTTCAGCATTTTCTATTCTGTACATTGAAGAATAAAGAATCCTTAATTTTAAATATTTGAAATTGCAGAATTTTCCATTGTAATTCTTTAAATTGAACTACATATTCCAAAAGAAAAACGTTAAAAATAACTACAAACATTCCATATTAATTAATCTTCAATTTTAGATCTTAATATTTGAAGAAGTTTAAATTGAAATTCGTTAAAATTAAAAAAAAATTTCATTGTAAATCTTAAAAATTAAATAAATGTCAAATTTTGAATCTTCACAATTGAATATTTTTCAATTTCAAATCTTTGAAGTGGAACTATTGAAAAAAAAAGAAAACGTAAAAAATATTTATAATTGAAGAATTTTAAATGGCAAATCGTCAAAACTGAATAACTTTCAATTGCAAATCTTAAAAATTATATAAATTTCAATTTTAAATCTTCACAATTGAATATTTTTCAATTTTAAATCTTTGGAATGGAACTATTAAGAAAACATTTGAAGTTGCATCATTTTCTATTATACATATTAAATATTAAAGAGTCTTCAATTTTAAATATTCATAATTGAAGAATTTTATATTGCAATCGGCGAAATTGAATCATTTTCAATTGCAAATCTTTATAATTAAACTGTTTTGAAAAAAGTCAAAATTGAGTACCTCTCAAAACTGTGCTCCTAAAAATGGTAGAACTTTCAATTTTAGGTCTTTAAAAATGAAGAGTTTTTGATTTTGCAAACTAAAAACTAAAAATTATGCGAGTTTTAAGTTTCACTATTTAAAATTCTGTAATTTTGATGATTTACATTTGGAATTTCTTCAATTTGGAAGATTCAGAATTTAAAATCTTAATTTTTGTCTAAATTTAATAATTTATATTTCTAAATCTTTAAAACTGAATAATTTTCAATTTTAAATCTTCGAAACGCATATTTTGAGATTCCTTATTCACGTATTGAATTAATCATTTTGAGTCAAACTTCTGTTACTATATTTGAATTATATGACCAAAAAGATGAATTTTCGACAAAAAAGTCAAATTTCGAACCAAAAAAATGGATTTCTCCACTAGCAAGATTAATTTTCTACAAAAAGACAAATTTTCAATAAAATACATAAATTTTTAACAAAAATAAAATTAACATTCAACCAGATTAATTTTCAACAAAAACGCTGCATTTTCAAAAACAACAAAAAATGATTTTTGAATCAAGAAGATTAATTTTCTAAGAATATTCAATTTTTACCCAAACGGATGTATTTCTAACAAAAAAAATAATTATAAGATTGTTAACCAAGTGGTCGAATATTTTAACAAAAAAATATTTAAATTCAACCAAAAAGAGTTGAATTTTGAAGCCAAAATGACGGAATTTTAGAAGACATTTGAAAGATGACTTTTCCACCATTAAATTTTTGACCAAAAAGAGACGACTTTATCAAAGTAGTTTAATTTTCAACCCAAAATTATAATGTTTCAACAAAAAACATAATTTTCCACAAAATAGTTCAGTTTTATTTCAAATATTTCAATTTTTATAAAAAGTAGTTTAATTTTCAACCACATATTCGAATTTTCATCCTAAAATATTAATTTTTCACGATTTGAATCAAACGAAAGAAACGAATTTTTAACAAAATAGTTCAATTTTCTACCAAAAAAGATGACCTCATCCAATTGGTTAAAATTTTTACCCAACGAGATGCATTTTCAACCAAATGGTTGAATTTTTCAACAAAAAAGATTGAAATTCAACTAAAAACTGTTAAATTTTCAAGCCAAAAATAATTTTTCTCGACCCTATAGATTAATTAAAAAAAAAAAAATATTATGTTCTGACCCAAAAGACGAATTTTCATCAGAATACATGAATTAAAACTAAATAGTTGAATTTTATCTTATGATGTATAAATCTCCAACCAAAAGTCTAATAGTTCAATATTCAGATAAAAAAATTAATTTTCAACCAAAAAAACGAATTTTTAACAAAAAAATTAAATTTTCAACGAAAAAGCTGAAAGAAAATTTAAAGAAATTTTTTTTAACAAAGTAACTGAACCAAGAAGTTGAATTTTCAACTAAACAAATTGTTCAATTTTTAAACAGATTAATTTTTCCAGCGAGAAGATTGATGTTCTACCAAAAAAGAATAATTTTCCACAACATCAATTTTAAAAAAAGTTGTTGAATTTTTAAGAGAAAAGGCGATTTATCTACAGGAAAATTGAATTTTCAACCCTAAAATATATTTTTTCATGAAACAAATCAATTTTACATAAAATATATTCATCTCCTTCCAAATTGTTTAATTTTTATTTAAAAAAAAAACAATGCATTTTCAACCAAATTATGAAATCTGCAAAATTGAAATTAAAATTCAATCAAATTAAATTGAATTCTCTAACCAAAAAGATAAATTTTTAACAGAAAAATTAATTTTGTAACCCAAAAGGCGAATTTTTATCAGAATACATGAATTTTTTACCAAATAATTACATTTTTATTTTATAAAATATAGATTTCCAACCAAAAATGCAATACTTAAATTTTCAGATGAAGAAATTAATTTTTAACAACAACAAAAAGTGAATTTTTAACAAAAGAGTTGAATTTTCTACCAAAGAAGTGAATCTTAAAAAAATTACCAATGTTACCGAACCAAGTAGTTAAATTTTCAATCAAGAAAGATTAAATTTTAGACAAATAGTTAAATTTTCAACCAAAAAAATTTATTTTTCCAGGGAAGGGAATAATTTTCTACAAAAAAATATGAATTTTCCACAAAGTATATTAATTTTCAACAAAGTTTCTGAATTTTTAAGAGAAAAAGGCAAATTGTCTACAAAAGAGTTGAATTTTGAACTCTAGAACAAAATTTGTCAGCAAAAAGGTTAATTTTGTACAGAGAATTTCAGCTTTCTTGTCAACAGGAGAATGTTTATAAAATCGTTAAATTGAATTAAACGAAAGAAACGAATTTTTAACAATAAGTTTTAATTTTTAACCAAAAAAGACAACTTTATCAGAGTAATTGAATTTTAAAACTAAAAAGACGCATTTCCAACCAAACTCAATAGATTTATTTGTAGTAAAATAGTTTATGCTTAACAAAACGTATAATAGCTGATATTTTACCCAAAAAAATGTAATGAAAAATAAAAAACAGTTGAATTTCAACAAAACAGACTATTTTCAATCAGGCAATTTCATTTCTAACATAAAAATATGAATTTTTAAACAAGAAGACTAATTTAAACATATTTCTCTTATTTTAACTCTTTTTGTGCAATTATTTTGCATAAATTGAATTTCTTGAGTATTTGTTTTTTAAAAGACAGTTTTTTGAAGAACACAATTTTTTTAAGCATTCATGTACTTTCAAATAAAAAATTTAATTATTCAATTTCCAACCAAAAATTAATTTACCAGAAACAAAAAATGAAATTTTAAACAAATATTTGAATTTTCAACTAAAATAATGAAATATTTATCTTAATTAGTTAAATTTCCAGTTGAAGAAAAATAATTTTAACAAAAAAAAAAAAAAAATCTTCCATCAAAACACAGGAATTTTCAACAACATACATACATTTTCAAATAAACAAAATACGTTTTCAACTAAAAAAGGCATACGTAGTTAAGTTTCAGTTGAAAAAATGAATTCTCAACAATAAAAAAATAAAATTTCAAACAAATAATTGTATTTTCAACTAAAATTATGAATCTTTAACTGTAATAATTTAATTTTCTACAACAAAGACGAATTTTCAACTAAGATTATGGAATATTCAACTGGATTAGTTAAATTTTCAGTTGAAGAAAAATAATTTTTAACGAAAAAAGACTTTTCCATCAAAAAAGATTTATCTTAAACCAAAAAGAGGAATTTTCAACTAAAATTATAAATCTTCAACTGGTAGAAAAATCATTTTTAACCAAAAAAGAATTTTCTATAAAAAAATATGATTTTTCTATCAAAAAAGATGAATTTTCAATCCAAAAGACGAATTTTCAAATAAGCAAGATACATTTTCAAATAAAAAACGGCGTAATTGGATGAGTTACATTTTCAGTTTAAAAAAATGAAAAATCAATCCGTTAAATGTTCAGTTGAATAAATGTATTTTCAACAAAACAAAAATGAAATTTCAAAACGGATTTTCTATAAGAAAAAAAAAAAAATACAAAAAACAAAAAGCCGAATTTTTGATCAAAAAATATTTTCTATCAAGAGAATGAATTGATGAGTTTTTAAGCTAAAAAATATATATTTTTTCTTCTTCAGAAAACTGGTGAATTTTCGCCACAAAAGTTGATTTTTTTCCTTGAAAGATGAATTTACTATCAAGAAAGATGAAATTTCAATCCAAAAGGGCGAATTTTCTATCTAAAAAGACGAATGTTCAACAAAACAGTTGAATTTTCACCTAAAATGATGAATTTGTAAAAAAATAATTGAATTTTCAACAAAAGAATTAAATTATCTACAAATAGAGATGAATACTTAACTAAAAAAGACGGATTTTCAACAAAATATTTGAATTTGCGAAGAAAAAAGATATCTTTTGAACAAAATAGTTGAATTTTAAACAAAGTAATTAAATTTTTAACTGAAAAAAATAATAATAAAGTCATGTTTTATAAAAGAAAAACATTTTTTTTTTAATGAAAAAAAATCTGAAACTCACACAAAAAAATTATTTTAGGAATAGTTTTTTGTTGTAACTAATTTTTCTTATTTTCGCTTCGAATTTACATCTCTATTTCCAATTTTGAAAATAAGTACACCGTTTAAACGATTTCAGCCATAGAAAAATATACTTTTAAAGTCAGATAAACCACTATATTTTTCGCTGAGAATTCATCTATTTTTGCTTGAAATCCATGCATTTTGTTAAAAATGTAACTATTTTATTGTGTTCAAAAGTAATTTTTTAAAATGAAAATTCATATTTTCCATTTGAAAAATATAACTTTTGTAGAAAATCCGTCTTGGCTTGAAAATTCAAAAATTTACTGGACATTTTTCTTTCTTTCTTGGTTCAAAATTCGGCTTTTTCGTTGCAAAATTTATCTCTTGTGGTAAAAAAATCTAATTTTATTTAGTTTAAAATTCAACTATTTTGATAGAAAATGAACTTGGTTTGGTTGAGGATTCAGCTATTTTAGTTAAAAATTCATCTCTCGTTGAAAATTTAACTATTTTGCTAGAAAATTCAACTATTTGGTTCAAATGAACTTTTATTGAAAATGTAACCCTTTTGTTGAAAATTAATATTTTTGGTATGAAAATTTAACCATTTAGTTGAAAATTAATGTATTTTGTTGAAAATTTAAGTATTTTGGTTGAAAGTTTTAAAATTTGGTAGAAAATTCGTCTTTCAGGTTTGAAAATGCTAGAAAATTCAATTATTTTAGTTGAAAAATTACTTTTTTTGTTGAGAATTTAACTGTTTTGTTTGGAAATTAGTTTTTTAGCTTGCAAAATGGTGGAAAATTGTACTATTTGGTTGAAAATGAACTCTTTTGGTGAACCTGAATATTTTTGGTATGAAAATTTAACCATTTGCTTGAAAATTCATGTATTTGGTTAAAAATGTAATTATTTTGGTAAAAAGTTAAAAAATTTTTTTTTTAGAGAATTCGTCTTTCTGGTTTGAAAACGCTAGAAAATTCAATTATTTAGTTTATTAGTTTTTTAGGTTGCAAAACGGTAGAAAATTCTAATATTTTGTTAAACATTTAATTATTTTGGTAGAAAGTTGAAATTTTGGTCAAAAAATTAACTTTTTTGTTGGAAATTTAACTTTTTCGTTGAAAATTAACTTTTTTTGTTGAAAAATAATATTTTCGGTATGAAAACTCAACCCTTTGCTTAAAAATTCATATACTTTGTTAAACATTGAACTATTTTGGTAAAAATAATTTTTTAATTGAAAATTCCGTCATATACTTTGAGTAAAAATATGAATGTTAAAAAATATAACTGAAAAGTATTACTATAACTGATGTTTTTTTTTTACTTGAAAATTGAACAATTCAGTGGAATCTTTTTCTTTCTTGGTTAAAAATGGAGCTTTTTCGTTTCAAAATGTTCTTTTTTGGTAAAAAAGTATATTTTTTTAGTTGTTTAAAATTTCAAAATTCATGTATTTTGTTGAAACTTAAATTATTTTGGTATAAAATTCAACTGTTTCATTAAAAAATTCTTGTAGGGGGTTCAGCTATTTTGTTGAAAATTGAAGTAATTTGTTAAAAATTCATTATTTTTGGTTGAAAATTCAAGTTTTTTTGTTTTTTGTTTTAAAATGAAATTCTGCTATTTTTAACTCGATTATTGACTTTTTGAGGAATTTTCAACGAAATAGTTGAATTTTCAACAACAAAAAATAATATAATTAACTTTAGTTGAAAATTCGTTTTATTTTTAAATTTTTTGTCGAAAATTCAACTGTTTTATAGAAAATTCGTCGTTTTGGCTTAAAAATTCTACAATTTGATTTAAAATTCAACTATTTGGTTCAAAATTAAACTGTTTTGTAGAAAATAAGTTTTTTTTTATTGAAATTTAATTCTCCTAAATGAAAATTTAACTACTCCATTTTTGGTTAAAAAATGATATTTTTTATTTAAAAATGCAACTACTTAGTTGAAAAAATTTTGCAATGAAAAAAATAAAAGCTAAAAAATAATAAAATAAAATTTGAAGGAACATGAAATGAATTAAGTCATTTTTAAATCTTTGAAATCACTGAAATCTTTTAAATCTTTGAAATCACTGAAATCCTTGTGAATTTTTTTAAATTCTTGTGAAATCTTTTGAAATCTTTACAAAATCTTTTCAACACTTATGAGATTTGTTGAAACCTTTTGAAATCTTTGAAATCTTTGAAATCATTTTGAAATATTTTTAAAATGAGTTGGATCTTATTTTAACCTATGAAATTACTAAAATTTTTTAAAATCTGTTGAGATCGTTTGAAATCTTTTGAAATCCTTTGAATCTTTCTGAAATATTTCAAATCTCTGTAAAATCTTTTGAAATCTTAGTGAAATCTTTGAACTTATTAAAATCGTTGTGGAATCATTGAATCATTGATCTCTTAAAACCTTTTCAAGGTTTTGAAATCTTTCAAATCTGAAATTTTTGAAATCTTTCGGAGATCTTTCTGAGATATTTGTCAAATGATTTAAATTTTTTAAATAACTAAAACCCTTGTGAAATCTTTGCAATCCTCGTGAAATCTTTTGAAATCTTTATGAAATCTTTTGAAATCTTTGAAATCTTTTTGAAATCTTTGTAAAATGATTTAATTTTTTTTCAAATCTCAGAAATCGCTAGATTTTTTTGAAATCTTTGAAACTTTTGTGAAATCTTTTGTAACCTTTATAAAATCTTTTGAAATTTTCTGAGGTTTTTTGAAACTTTTGACATTTTTAAAATCATTAAAAAATTTAAATCTTTCTGAAATATTTATGAAATAATTTAAATGTTTGAAGTCACTGAAATCCTTGTGAAATCTTTGAAATTCTTTTGAAATCTTTTGAAATCTTTATAAAATCTTTTAAACTCTTATGAGATTTCTTGAAACCTTTTGAAATCGTTGAAATCTTTGAAATCTTTATGAAATATTTGTAAAATGATTTAATATTTTTTTAATCTGAAATCGCTAGATTTTTTTGAAACTTTGAAATTTTTGTGAAATCTTTTGTAATCTTTACGAAATCTTTTGAAATCTTCTGAGATTTTTTGAAACCTTTTGAAGTCTTCGAATTTTTTTGGAAATATTTGTGAAATGAATTAAGTCATTTTTAAATCTTTGAAATCACTGAAATCTTTCAAATCTTTATGGAATCTTTTGAAATCGTTGAAATCTTTGAAATCATTTTGAAATATTTGTAAAATGAGTTGGATCTTATTTTAACCTTTGAAATTACTAAAATCTTTTAAAATCTGTTGAGATTTTTTGAAACCCTTTGAAATCTTTCAAATCTTTCTGAAATATTCAAAATCTCTGTAAAATCTTTTGAAATCTTAGTGAAATCTTTGAACTGGTTAAAATCGTTGTGGAATCATTAAAACATTGAATCGTTGATCTTTTAAAACCTTTTTCAGTGTTTTGAAATCTTTCAAATCTGAAATTTTTGAAATCTTTCTGATATCTTTTTGAGATCTTCCGGAGATATTTGTCAAATGATTTAAATTTTTAAAATAACTAAGACCTTTGTGAAATCTTTGCAATCCTCGTGAAATCTTTTGAAATCTTTATGAAATCATTGAAATCTTTTTGAATTTTTTAAAAAATGATTAAATTCTTTTTCAAATCTCTGAAATCGCTAGATTTTTTTGAAATCTTTGAAGTTTCTGTGAAATCTTTTGTAATCTTTATAAAATCTTTTGAAATTTTCTGAGATTTTTTGAAACCTTTTGAAGTCTTTGAAATCTTTAAAATCCTTGAAATTTTTTTAATATTTCTGAAATATTTATGAAATTATTTAAATTTTTGAAATCACTGAAATCCTTGTGAAATCTTTGAAATTATTGCGAAATCTTTTGAATTCTTTAAAAAATCTTTTTTACTCTAATGAGATTTTTTGAAACCTTTTGAAATCATTGAAATCTTTTCAAAATATTTGCAAAATGATTTAATTTTTTTTCAATCTCTGAAATCGCTAGATTTTTTTGAAATCTTTGAAATATTCGTGAAATCTTTTGTAATCTTTCTGAAATCTTTTGAAATCTTTTAAGATTTTTTGAAACCGTTTGAAATCTTTCAAATTTTTTTGAAATATTCGTCAAATGAATTAAGTCATTTTTAAATCTTTGAAATCACTGAAATCTTTTAAATCTTTGAAATCACTGAAATCTTTCCAACTCTTATGAGATTTTTTGAAACTTTTTGAAATCTTTGAAATCTTTCTGAAATATTCAAAATCTTTGTAAAATCTTTCGAAATCTTTGTGAAACCTTTGAACTGATCAAAATCTTTGTGGAATCATCGAAACATAGAATCATTGATCTTTTAAAACCTTTTGAAAATTTTGAAATCTTTAAAATCTGAAATTTTTAAAATCTTTCCGAGATATTTGTGAAATGACTAAAATTTTTAAAATAACTAAAACCTTTCTGAAATCTTTGCCATCCTTGTGAAACCTTTTTAAATCTTTATACAATCTTTTGAAATCTTTGAAATCTTTTTGAAATATCTGTAAATTGATTTAATTTTTTTCAAATCTCTGAAATCGCTAGATTTTTTTTAAATCTTTGAAATTTTTTGTAATCTTTATAAAATCTTTTGAAGTTTTCTGAGATTTTTCAAAACCTTTTAAAGCCTTTGAAATCTTTAAAATCCTTGAAATTTTTTTAATCTTCCTGAAATATTTATGAAATGATTTAAATTTTTCAAATCACGGAAATCCTTGTGAAATCTTTGAAATTCTTGTGCAATCTTCAGAAATCTTTATGAAATCTTTTGAACTCTTATACGATTGCTTGAAACCTTATGAAATCGTTGAAATGTTTGAAATCTTTTTGAAATATATGTAAAATGATTTAATTTTTTTTTTAATCTCTGAAATCGACAGACTTTTTTGAAATCTATAAAATTTTTGTGAAATCTTTTGTAATCTCTACTCAATCTTTTGAAATCTTCTGCGATTTTTTGAAACCTTTTGAAATCTTCGAATTTTTTCGGAAATATTTGTAAAATGCATTAAGTTATTTTTAAATCTTTGAAATCACTGAAATCTTTTAAATCTTTAAAATCACTGAAATCTTTCAAATCTTTATGGAATCTTTTGAAATCGTTGAAATCTTTGAAATCATTTTGAAATATTCGTAAAATGAGTTGGATCTTATTTTAACCTTTGAAATTACTAAAATCTTCTAAAATCTGTTGAGATCTTTTGAAACCTTTTGAAATCTTTCAAATCTTTCCGAAATATTTTAAATCTCTGTAAAATCTTTTGAAATCTTAGTGAAATCTTTAAACTGATTAAAATCGTTGTGGAACCATTGAAACATTGAATCATTGATCTCTTAAAACCTTTTCAAGGTTTTGAAATCTTTCAAATCTGAAATTTTTTAAATCTTTCTGAGATCTTTCTGAAATATTTGTCAAATGATTTAAATTTTTGAAATAACTAAAACCTTTGTGAAATCTTTGCAATCCTCGTGAAATCTTTTGATTAATTATATATATATATATATATATATGTATGTTTATATATATAATGAATGAATAAGAATAAATATAAGAAATATAATAAAAGATTGTGGTATATTTATTTGTAGACATATATCGTCGTCGACGACAGTGTCAATTAAAAGGAAGACTGAAAACAGTGAATTTTCCAGCACCTTGTTCCATTGTTTAAAATTTTAATTCACGCGCAACAGTCTCACGTTTCTGCACCCACGCTTGGAAGGTAAGAAGGTAAAAAGGTGAAAAAAGTGTAAAAAGGTAAAAGTTAGAAGCTACATACCTGTACAAAGCGTGTAGGTACACGTGTATAAAAGTACCTGTCGAGTAGCCCGTACGTCTCGTATATCACGTATTTAAGTGCACTCCACTTGCGCCTTTCGACCTTACCATTTCGCGTAAAGTTACAAGCATCGATGCCGCAAAAGTTTGTCGTCAATAAAGAAAATCGAGAACGATGCCGACAATGCCAAGCTGCTTTAATCGGAATTCAATTAACGTTTTATAGGCGTCTAATAAACGAACATTTATCTCGTTATGGATATTTACCTTTTTAGTCAACAAATTAAAAAAAAATGGGACGAATTTTTAACAAAATAGTTAATTTTTCGACTGAAGAGGACACTTTTTGACGCGATTGTTTAAACATTAGCGAAGTAGATTAATTGTCAATCATATAGTTGGATTTTCAACAAAAAATATGCATTTTTAATGAAGAGGAATAATTTTCTACCGAAAAAGACGAATTTGGAACAAAATACATGAATTTTCAACACAATAGTTAATTATTCAACAAATATTTAAATCTTTAACCAAGAAGATTTCAGTTTTCCACCAAAAAAGGCGAATTTTCTACTAAACAAATGAATTTTCAACCCAAAAATTTGAATTTTCAATAAAATATTAGTTTTTAACCAAACAGTTAAATTTTCAATCAAAAAGGATACTTTTTGACACGATTGTTTAAATATTAACGTAGTAGATTAATTTTCAATGAAAGAGTTGGATTTTCAACAAAAAACGTGAATTTTTAGCCAAGAAGAATAATTTTCTACCGAAAAAGACGAATTTTCAACACAAAAATGTGAATTTTCAACAAAAAAGTTTATCAACATTTATTTTCTACTGAAGACAATTTTTTCAACGGAATAGTTTGATATTCAACTAAAATAATGAATCTTTAACCAAAAAACTAAACCTTCAACAGAGTAGTTGAATTTTAAACCCAAAAATCGGAATTTTCAACAAAAAAGTACATTTTCAACTAATAAGATTACTTTTCTACCTGAAAGACAAATTGTCAAAAATCGGGTTCATTTTCGAATAAAATAATGAATTCTCACCAAAAAAACTGAATCTTTATGAGAGGAGTTGAACTTTCAACCAAAAGATTTTAATTCTCAAAGAAAACAGATTATTTTCAACCAAGCATTTGCTTTATTAACAAAAAAGATGAAATTTCCACTAAAACACTTGAATTTTCAACCTAAAAATATGAATTTTCAACAAAATGTTAATTTTCACCCAAACAGCTGAATTTTTGACAAAAAAGATTAATTTTCTATCCAAAAAGATGTATTTTCAACATAATAGTTGAATTTTCAACAAACAAAATTTTTAATGAAAAAAGTTAATTTTCCAACAAATACTTAAATTTTCAACTAAGAAGACTTTAGTTTTTCACCAAAAAAGATGAAATTTCAATCAAAACACTTGAATTTTCAACCGAAAAATATGAATTTTGAACAAAATGTTAGTTTTCAACCAAATAGTTAAATTTTCGACGAAAAAGGTCAATTTCCTCCCGAAAAAGACGAATTTTCAACATAATAAAAATTCAACTAAAATAATGAATCTTTAACCAAAAAACTAAATCTTCAACACAGTAGTTGGTTTTTCAACCAAAAGATTTGAATTCTCAACCAAAACAGATTATTTTGGACTAAACATTTGCGTTATTAACAAAAAAGATGAAATTTCAATCAAAACAATTAAAATTTCAACAAAATACATGAATTTTCAACATAGTAGTCGAATTTTTAACAAAAAAGATTTTTTTGTAATAAAAAAGTTAATTGTCCAATTAAATAGTTGAATTTTCGGCAAAGAAGATTTTATGAAGACGAATTTTCTACAAAATGAATTTTCAACCCAAAAATGTGAATTTTCAACAAAATGTTAGTTTCCAACCAAATAGTTAAATTTTCGACAAAAAAGATTAATTTCCTCCCAAAAAGACGAATTTTCAACAAAATACATGAATTTTCAACATAATAAAAATACTACTAAAATAATAAATCTTCAACGAAAAAGCTAACTCTTCAACACAGTAGTTGAATTTTCAACCAAAAGATTTGAATTCTGAACCAAAACATATTATTTTCAACCAAACATTTGCATTATTAACAAAAAAGATGAAATTTCAATCAAAAAATTTAATTTTCAACAAAATACATGCATTTTCCACATAATAGTTGAATTTTGAACAAAAAAGATTTATAATAAAAAAATTAATTGACCGACAAATAGTTGAATTTCCGATGAAGAAGATTTCAGTGTGCCACCAATAAAGACGAATTTTCTACAAAACAAATTAATTTTCAACCTAAAAATATGGATTTTCAAAAAAATGTTAGTTTTCAACCAAATAGTTAAATTTTCGACAAAAAAGGTCAATTTCCTCCCGAAAAAAGACGAATTTTCAACAAAATACATGAATTTTCAACATAGCAGTTAAATTTTCAACAAACAAAATGTTGAATATAGAAAGATTAGTGTCCAACAAATAGTTTAATTTTCAACTAAGAAGATTTTAGTCTTCAACATAAAAAGACGAAGTTTCTACAAAACAAATGAATTTTTAACCCAAAAATGTGAATTTTCAACAAAATGTTAGTTTTCTACCAAATAGTTAAATTGTTGACAAAAAAGATTAATTTTCTTCCGAAAAAGACGAATTTTCAACAAAATACATGAATCTTCAAAATAATAAAAATTTAACTGAAATAATAAATCTTTAACCAAAAAACTAAATCTTCAACACAGTAGTTGAATTTTCAACCAAAAGATGTGAATTCTCAACCAAAACAGATTATTTTCAACCAAACATTTGCATTATTAACAAAAAAGATGAAATATCAATCAAAACAATTTAATTTTCAACAAAATACATAAATTTTCAACATAATAGTTGAATTTTTAACAAAAAAGTTTTGCAATAAAAAAGTTAATTGTCCAACAGATAGTTGAATTTGCGACAAAGAAGATTTTACGTTTCCACCAAAAAAGACGAATTTTCTACAAAACAAATGAATTCTCACCCAAAATTGTGAATTTTCAACAAAATGTTAGTTTTCAACCAAAAAGTTAAATTTTAAACCAAAAAGGATACTTTTCAACACGACTGTTTAATTATTAACGAAATAGATTAATTTTCGATGAAATAGTTGGATTTTTTTTGGACCACCCTAATTCACAGTGATATACAGAAGACAAAAAAAAAATTTTTTACATTTTTTTCTTGGTGTTTCTAACGTCCCAAAATCGCAAAAAAATATGAAATCCCAAAAATTGTAAATTTCTACAAATGTTTTTTCCGAAAAAGCAAAATGATAAAATGGTTCTTTGGTTCGATCTGAATAAATTTCAGGTTTGACATATTCAACTTTTTTAAAAATGTGTGTATATGATTCAATTAAAAAAACATATTTTTGCACATTTTCGAAAAATTGTTATTATTGTTCACTAGAAAAAGCTGTAGATATAACAAATTCGCAATAATTTTTGAACCAATAGGAAAAATTGATAAGTAATTTCTTTAAGTGCTATAATTGCTTTAATTATTATTAAATAATGGATCCATATGAAAAATAAACTATAATGTTTATTTAAAATGTTATTTTTTAGTCTATAAATTATCAAAATTCCTACTCATTTATCACATGCTGAATTAATGGAATCCAATGAAAAATTCAACTATTTTTGGTTGAAAGCTTATTATTCTCGATTGAAAAGTCTATTAAGAAATTTTTCGTTGAGAAATCATCTTTTTTATTTACAAATTTTATTCCTTGATTGATAATTGTATTATTTTTTTTTTTTATTTAACAATTTTATTAAAAGGTCATACTTTTCTGTTCAAATTCAACTGTTACGTTGAAAATTTGTCATTTTGGCTTCATAATTAAACAATTTGATTGAAATTATGTTTATTTCTTGACTAACAAATTTTGTTCTTATTGAATAAAAAAAAATAATAATAATTTTTAACATAAAGATGAATTTTGAACTGAAATAGATAAATTTACAATCAAAAATAGAATGGTTGACTTTTCAGTTGAAAAAATTAATTATCAACCAAAAAAAATGAGTCTTAAAAAAAAAAAATTCTAGAAAGAATATTTATTTTCTACAAAAAAAACAAGATTTTAACAAAGTACATGAATTTTAAACTAAAAAAGACAAACTTACACCTAGCACGAAATAGCTAAATTTTCAGTAAAAAATTAATTTTAAACGCATTTATTTATCGCATGCTAAATTAATGGAATCCAATAAGAAAATTTAACTATTTTTGGTTAAAAGTTTATTATTCTAGAATGAAAAATCTATTAACAAATTTTTCGTTAAGAAATCATCTTTTTTATTTACAAATTTTATTACTTGATTCAAAATTGATTTTTTTTTCTCGAAAATTTAACCATTTTATTAAAAAGTCATACTTTTTTGTTCAAATTCAACTGTTTCGTTGAAAGTTGAACTAGATTCTTAAAAGAATATTTTTTTTGTTTGAACATTCCTAATTTTAGTTGTATATTCATTATTTGAGTTACAAGTTATTTTTTTTTGTATACTGTAAATTTATATTTTCGGCTCGAAAATTACACAATTTTGTATAAAATTCAACTATTTGGTACAAAATTAAACTGTTTTATAGTAAATTCATTTTCTTATTGAAAAGTAATGCTCCCAAATACAAATTTAACTGCACAAATTTTGGTTAAGTGTTAATCTTTTTCAGTTTGAAAATTCAAGAATTTAGATAAAAATTATTCAAATAATATTTCAACTAACATCGCATACATTGTTCAAAATATTTAGTTGAAAAATTTTGTAATTAGTTGAAAATTCGTATTTTCTGGTAGAAAATTCACCTATTTGGTTAAAAATTTACGAATTTTGTTGAAAATTAATCTTTTCTAGTAGAAAATCATTTTTTTGTTTGTTAAAAATGCAACTGAATTGTTAAAAATTATTATGCGTCAGTTAAGGATTCAAGTATTTTGTTGGAAACTCATCATTTTTGGTTATATTTACCTGTTTTTTTATAAATGTAAAAGTCTTTTTGGTTTAAATATCAATTATTACATTTTTTGCTGAAAATTAGTATTTTCAGGTTGAAAATGCCACCGTTTTGTAAAGAATTTCTCTCTTTGGCTTGGAAATTCAACAGTCCTGTAGAAAAGTCATTTTATTTTTATTGAAAATGAATTTTTCAATTGAAAATTTAACTATTCGATTTTTAGTTTAAAATTGATCTGTCTTAGTTGAAAATTCAACTCTATGTTTGAACATTCATTTATGTTTTTTTATTGTCTTTTTTGATGTAATATTAATCCTTTTGTTTAAAATTTAACTATTTGGTAGAAAATATATGTATTTTAGCAACAATTCGTCTTTTTTGCTACAAAATCAATTTTTTGGGTGAAAATGTAACTGTATATGGTTAAAAATTAATCTACTTTAGTTAAGATTTCAAATATTTTGATGCAAATTTGTCTTTTTTGATTATATTCAACTGTTCTTTATTCACAATTAGAATATTTTTTGTTTGAATATCAACTAGTACATTTTCTGGTAAAAATTAGTATTTTTCAATTCAAAATTCAACTGTTTTGTAGAGAATTTATCCGTTTGGTTTTAAAATTCAACAATTTGGTAGAAAATTTAACTTTTTTGTGGAAAATTGATGTAATTTGTTAACAATTCATCTATTTCGTTCAAAATGTAACTATTCAGTTGAAAATTTACTTGTTTTGTTAAAAGTTCTTTTTTTTTGCTTGAAAATTCAACATATTAGACAACCCCTGATTAGCCATTGAGACAATATGTAGCCAATCAGTGAAGAAGTTCAAAAATATTTTTTCAAGAAAAATAAAGAAATAGTGGCATTAAGAGACAGTTGTGAGAGTAATATTTTTCAACTCTTCTAAAGTCACCAAATCTTCTTAACCACAGATTCAATTTTAGTAATTTTTGCAGGTGTATCATATAATCTGAAGGCATTTCTAATGTCTTTATTTATAAAAATAAGCGTTACGTAGTTTTCTGAGGACATCATCTATTTCAATAATTTCAAAATCTTTTATTATTAGTAAAAATAATTGTTATTCTACAATGTCGATAGGATTTTTCACGTCCTTTTCACTGAACATAAGTTTTTTTCTTCAAATTAATATTTGACATTCAACCCTAACCGTCAGCCAACTTTTTCATTTGAAAATTTTTTCAAGGAAAAAACCTCAGCTTTCGTTTGAGCCTAAAATCTTACTATAAAACTGTACAGAACAAAAATTTTTTAAATTATATTTGACCAAAAAAAGGAAGAACAAAAGTATTAAGAGAACTGTATTCTCTCAATTCCTTCTAATTATTTGTAGATAAAATGTTACATTGTTTGTTTTTGATTTGTTGAATTATAAATATGATATGTTGCTTGATTAACTTTTGTGGGTAGTGATTAAGAGAAAGGATATTCCTAACAATATTCAAATTCTCTTTGTGAAATGAAATGTGGGACGAACCTAGAGCTCAGTCAACTAAGTTTTTGATTACTGCAATTTTGGTTTGAAAATGATAAGCCAAAAAAAAAAAGTAAAATTCCACCTGAATATGTAGTTTTCCTATACCAATTGCTAATAATAACATGATAACTCTCAGACAAATAAATGGATGAAATGGGACTTTGGCAGAGCTTTTTGGTCCCTAAAAGGCAAAACAAATTGGTTGACCAGCCTTCCCTAACCAAGGATTTTGGCGTTATGCATTGAAAATGCTATGCAAAAATCGAATATTTCAATATTACACCAAACAACGCCAGATAAGCAAAAACAGTTGAAAGAAATTATAGCTTTTCAAAAGACATACACATTTTCCTTTGACAATTTTTGATAGCACTCGTGTGTTTGGTATTATGCATCGAAAATACTATGACTATGAGAAATGGAAAAAGTATCGAGAAATATTGATACTCATCGATATACCAGCGTATCGAATAGTATAGATACATTTTTCCCTCTTAACGATAAATGTCAATATTTTCCTCGACTGCTTTTACGATTTTTGTGATTTAGTCATGACTCGTTGAAAATGATAATTTTTTTCTTCAATACAGGTCAAGCTAAAAGTCTGTAATATACGAAATTCACTCATCATTTTTATTTGTATACATTTTTCAAGCCTTATTTCTTATTTTTATCGCAAACGTCTATATATGTGATGACACGAGATTATACAATATTGCAAATGATTACATAAGATTACAAAAGACTATAGGGATTACTCAGGGAGACTTCAAAATCATTATTAATACAAGGGACTGTCTCGTGAATGTACCATAATTTATAGAATAATTATAGGACATAATTTATAGATCTAATTGCAATTTGAAATGTTTCTGAAGTTCTGTACTTAATTGAACGAAAAACTAGGTTCAAATTTTATTATTTTCAAGATTCTGTATTTAAGCACAATTTTTGATTCACAGTAAAACGATTTAAT
>JAABKJ010075445.1:18662564-19080634 GCA_011634705.1 Andricus grossulariae | reverse complement strand
AAATTGTATTCCAGTCAACTTTAAAATATTCACGCGGTTTAAAACAAAAACAATTATAAATGCGTATGGTTGCATATAAATTCCCGCCTCACTCGACTGGAGAGCAACGTTCTCATAACTCTCACTATTTTATGTCGCCTTCCGAGATTCTGTATTTTAGCACAATTTTTGATTCACAGTAAAACGATTCAATTTATGATTTGACTTGAATTAGGAAAATGACTAAATTTAAGTATACAAAATATCTTGAGTGAAGCACTTACTCATTCTAAATAAGAAATAAGTATTTCTTGACTGAAATTAAGTGAACTATGCACCGAACATTCAATATATAGTTTTAAAAGTAAGATTACATAGGATTTGAAAAGATTTTACGGAATTACACAAGATTACACCAGATTACATATGGGATTATGAAAAATTGCCTTGAATGACACCAGATTACCATTGATTACAGGGAATACACAAGATTGAATGGGACGACATCCCTGAGTGTACACAAGATCACAACCGCGATCAACCCCTCGAAGGCTGTAAAAGCTTTTAGCAGTAAATCCGAGACTTATTCTGCTCGCTTCGTCAACCTTTCTTCTGATTCCAAGCTTCAGTGTTTTTATTTTCTTCTATTCTAGCAAATCTTTCTCTGTTACATGCCCTATTATCCAAAAACAAAATTTTTTCTCTTCCAGAAATTGAGGATGACAAACAAACTCTATCCTAATTCTCGCTATACGTCCTGAAATTCGAGATGAAGAATAACTTTTAGCTGAAAATTTTACAGCTCTCGCGATTTATATCGAAATTTCGTTACATCGTTCCAAGATACGTAGACACGACGACATGTTTGATCAGACGTGTGAAATCCAGATCTTGGTTTCATGTTGCATGTTCCTGAGTTGTTCGATGACATTTGGCGCTGTTTTTCTAATGCGACTCTTTCCACAACACCGCGTTTTCCACAGAATGAATCTCCACTGGAGTTTTTTTGTCTTCGAAGAGCCACATCTTGATCTGAGATTTTGTTTCTATGTTATAATGGTACAGTCAAATTTCATTATCCGTTATGATGCTGTCAACATCCTCAGATGTGCCGGAGAAAAAGCGTTTAACCCCGTGACTGTGCAGACTGAAATCCTATAGTGGACCCAAAACCTGTGGAACTTTTGTTTCAACGTACTAATGTTTAAAGAAATCGACCAATTTATCAGAATTTTTTTTTGGAAGTCTACACACTTATCTGCAGTTTAGGCACACCAAGCCAATGACGTGCACAGTGTATACATGTCATCCGCAGTCAAGAGGTTAACAATCTTTTCGCACCATTCCACCTTATTGTGCTTCTGCTCGTCCGTAAGTGAATGGGGCATTCAGAGCGGGCAAAACTTCCTACTTGTAGGTACTTCATCTAAAGATGAAAAATAAAAATATGAGTTAGGCAGGGAGAATTTCATAAATTTTCCCAGGATTACAAAAAAAGATTTAAACAAAATTTATTTCACTCATCCCTGCCCTATATCTACTATGCCTTATGTCCGATAATAACATTATTCCCAATATTAACAGAATGGCTGGATTATTCATACCCATATGTGTTGTTGTGATCACTCTATTTTGTACCGAAATGGACAATGTTGATTCATCCAATGATGATGTTCGTGAATTATTCCATTCGATGACATTAAAAGATATCGCGATTGACACCATCCGTAATTATCTCCAAGCACAGGAAAAGCGATTAGGCACTCTCAGGAAGTAAGTGGCCAAATTCAGATTTTTTACACAACTTTTATAATCGCCAATTTTTCAAGTTTTTTTATTTATACCACAAATCGTGCTAATATCAATTTCCTTTTTCTTCATCTAACCAAATCTAAATTTATTCTCATATCATAAGCATAAATTTACCTGCCGTACGAGTCT
Source organism: Andricus grossulariae (assembly GCA_011634705.1). Taxonomy (NCBI): domain Eukaryota; kingdom Metazoa; phylum Arthropoda; class Insecta; order Hymenoptera; family Cynipidae; genus Andricus; species Andricus grossulariae. The sequence continues at coordinate 19,078,714 of JAABKJ010075445.1, read as the reverse complement.
GTCAGGAAAGTACCCGACCCTGTATTTTAACTTTGTACCTATTTTTGATATTGTTGGCACCAAGTATTTAAGATTAAGGCGGTACCTCTGAGTGGCCTCTTACTGACAAAGCCTTGCAAATATTTAGTCAACTAGTGTAAGCAGTCGTACTTCAGTGAAAAGTTATCCTCGTTTTTGAAGGCTCGCATCAGTCAAAACAACTCTAAATGTTGAACCAAGAAGGTGTTGTGCACACTGAATACGCTTCAGAGGAGCAGAAAGAAGGAAACGGCGTGTTTTGTGGGAAAGTGGTGTCTGGGTCCTTGACTACGACAACGCACCTGCTTACTCATCGCATTTTATTCAGCAATTTCCGCCGAAACAAGGCCTTACGCACCTTCGCTATCCCCCATACAATCCTGATCTCGCTGTCTGTGATTTCTGGATGTTTCTCAAATTATAAATTATATAATGTATGTACGACAAAGCATCTGTTAGCTATTTTGAGAGGTCACCACATGGTCGGTTTATTTCTAGAATGACCTCGTATATAGAAGAAGCAACATTTTATTTGCCTTTATAAAATTTTCATCATTCCCAAAAAACTTTCAATTATACACGTGAATTGTGATGTCTGAATGGATTGTAATATATAATTAAAAAAATAATGTTAAAAACCACCGCAGGGTCCCAGTGGGAGCAATCAAATATCATTTAAGTTTTCCAAGTAATCTTAACATAATTTTTCTATTCTCTTGAAATCTTTCAAAATTCTTAAAAACCATCTTTATTCAAAAATCTACATTTTGCTTTAAATTTCATGAAATCGTTCCAGGTTTTAAATTATTTTTGAAATTTTTTCAAAACTTCTCAATATCTTTTTAAATGAGAAGAATTTTTCCTGTTTTTTTTTCAAAATTCTGAAAAATGAAAAAATTGCCTTAAAATCTTCCAGAAACTTTTCTGACAATTTTGGAAATCTTTTTTACATTTCTTGAATTCGTTTCTAGTTTTGAATGATTCTTCAAATTTTCTCAACATTTTTAAACATCTTTTAAACTGATTCGAATTTTTCAATAAATTAAAAAAAAATTGATTTAAGATCTTCCAGATTCTTTTTCAGCAATTTGGGAATCTTTTGAAATTTTCTGAAATCTTGTTGAATTTTATCTTAAAATTAATTTATCAAAATAAAAAATCATTTAAATTTGGCAGGGAATCTTAAAATAACTTGGTTATTCTCTTGAAACCTTTCAAAATTCTTAAAACCCTCCTTTTTCGAAATTTTTATAATCTATATTTCGTTTTAAATTGTTTGAAATCTTTTATTAATTATTCTTTAACCTTTTCAAAACTTTTTATATTTTTTGAATAAACTCGATTTTTTTAAATTTGGTGATCGTGCAAAAAATCTTCTACTTTCTTTTTCGAAATCTAATGACATTTTTTTTAATGTTCTTCTAAAATTAATTTACCAAATAAAGCATTATTTAAATCTTCCCAGGAATTTCAGGATTTTTTTATTCTCTTGGAATCCTTCAAAAGTTAAAAAAACAAACTTTTTTTTGAAATTTTCAAAATTCTTTATTTTTTTTTAATTTTCTTGAAATTGTTTCAAGTTTGGAATTATTTTTTAAATATTTTCAAAAATAATTTTTTTGGTAAGTCTAGCAAAAAAACTTGCTTTAATATCTTCCAGATATTTTTTCGACAATGTTTTATCGTCTTGAAAGCTTTCAAAACTCTTAAAGAGCATCTTTTTTCGAAGTCTTCAAAATTTGTTTAAATAAATATTTTTTGAGGTCACTCACGAAATTAAAGTATTTTCTGGACTTTATGAGTTATTTAATCAATGATAACAATAGAATAATTTTACAATTATTTAAATAATGCGTATTTGTTCGAGTATATATTTTACCTAAAAAAAAGCAGAAGAAATATTTTATCTCACTAAATTTTCGACAAATTAAAATATTTTCAAGTACTAATTTGTTTATTATGAATTCTCGTAGATGTTTAAACGAATTGAACATTTTTAAAGTTTTTTTCTTTACAATTTTATTTTTGCTATTTTTCAAAATATTTGAAATATTTTTATGTTCTAATTTAATTTTTAGGAATACTCTTAAGTGTTTAAACAAATTAAAATGGTTGAAAACAAATTTTTTGTTGTTTACTGATTTTATGTGTTTTTTATCGTAAGTGAGGACAAAATTCGTTTTGTTATTTTTCCACAGATTTATTTATCACGAGTTATCTGCTTGTTATGCAGGAACTCTCTTAATTTTTCATCCAATTTAAATTTTGTCTCGCTCAGATTGAAAGTCGGTACTGGAAAAATCGGACACTATCTCTTTAAGCTGGGCTGAAGCGTTTTAGTCATGTTCCTTCAAGACTTGGAGGATTATGGATTATACTCGTATTTGCCCTTATAAGTTTTATCTTACAATTCTAAACATTTAAGTAATCTGTTCGATCCTATGGGCTTGGGCAATAAATACACCTTTGCTTAATATGATATCGTCATCTGACTATCATATGTCGGTACCTGAGTAGAATGCGATATTGTCAGTTTCGGAGATGCCCATTTCATCGCCGTCTACCTGCTTGTTTTACCCCCACTGCCGAACTTCCCCTCACGTAGCCGAGTGCTCGCCAGCGTCTGTCGTCGACCCATGTCAGCGGGGGGTCCTTTGTACTAATAAGGAATAAAATACGAAACATAATTTTTTTTTTAATTTTTCAATTAGTAATTTGGAAATATTATATTCGAAATCTACGTATCTTGGCGATTCCAACGGTGTGTTACTGGACTTCGTAAGTTAAAAATTAGGAGTGTTTATCAGGTCATATATAGAATCACCGAAATTCAACTGCATTAGTTTTGTGGGTTGATTTAGAACCAATCTCTTCAGATTATTCCATTTTTAAAAATAAAAGAAAGTAATAGTCTGAACCAATAACACATTTCTAAAAAAATGGCAAACTTTTATAAATTTATAAACTTTATGTAAGTAAAGTAGATATCTTTTGGTAAATTGAGTTAACCATTAACACCTCAATTAGGTTTTACAGACATTTGGTAAAACGATATGATACTTTTCACATTGTTCTTAAAGATTTTTTTGACTTTAATAAGAAAATAGAAAGATTGACCAAAACAGCTTTTGATAATAAAAAGTGTTTTATTTATACTTTCAGGTAATATTTGAATTTGATTAATATATGTTTTCATTATTCATAACTGTAGTTATCCTATAAATTCACCCTGATGAGGAAGTCTAAATTAGCTTCGAAACCTGCTGGGTCCCCAGCAGTATAAAAAAGACTGAAAAAATGAAGAGAGAGAGTAGATTTTTATTCGATACTTAAGAAAATGCATTAGTTCATTTGGTGGCCCTAAAAAGGGCCAGTTTGATATTTTTCTACATGTTTGAAACAATTATTAATATGTTCCTTCGCTTAAAAAATTAAAACATTTTCTTATAACTTTAGTTACAAATTAACAAAAGTGCATATTTCGTCATTTTTTGAAATATTATATTCAAATCAAAAAATGTTTTGCTTACTTATTTCCGTATAAAGTTTTTTACATTCTCATCAGAGAAGGTATTAGATTTGTGTAAAATTTGACGCCCCCTCACCCGTTTTTTTCAAATGTCCATGTTTTGAGACCTTCTGAACCCAAAAAACAGATTTTGGCGAATGTGTCTGTCTATCTGGCTGTATGTATGTATGAATGTATGTGGGTGGGTGTGTATGTAGATTTTTGGTCTGTCAGCACGATAAATTTCGAAAGAATTCACAGATTGGATTGGGCTTTGGAATAATCTTTAAGTGTCCTAAAATCAAGGTCAAGTTCGTTAGTCAGTCATTTTGGATGAAAATTCAAAATGTGAGCACATTTTGAAAATTTTTGAGAACACTTTTTTTCATATTCAAAAATTTTATGGGCGGATATTAATACCACTCAAAAAGGCGAACAAAATATTCCAATGACTTTTTTTGATAGAATGAAAATTACCGGAGTTATAGCATTTACAATATTCAAAACAAAAAAAAAATCTGCTCGCTGGGCGGGCACATTCTTATCGCGCGCTACGCGCGCGGCTCGCTTCGCTCGCAAGTTTGAGCGCGCCTAGGGCGCGCGACTGTTGGTTCTCGCGCTTCATATATATATATATATATATATATATATTCACATGTAGTCACCTTTTGGGCTAGAAATAAGTAATTCCAAGCATTCAAAAGTAAGAAAAATGTGAGATTTCTGCCGAATTGAAAAACTTATATATAGTTTATTTAGATATTAGAAATGCCCTAATTGTTCAATAAATGGTTAGAAAAAAAAACGCATCGAGATATTTTCGAGAGGAATGCAATGGATAAAAAATGCCAGCCATATAAATGAAAATTCAAAAAGTTTGAGCACTTTCAAATTGTTTGAGACCACTTTTTTCAGGATTAAAAAATTCTATTTACGGCTTTTCGTGGTATTTGAAAACTGGCACAATTTATATTTACGACTTTTTTCGATTAAAAGAAAACTAGCAGAGGCATAGCATTTTCAAATTGAAAAAAAAAAAAAAAACGAAAATGAACATTTTAAGGCAAACAATGAACGATAGGAAAAATAGTCGGGAGAACAAAAACGTTGCTTTTTGGAAGCTATACGAAATCATCATAACAACTTTTGGATTTTTCGTGAAAAATCGAAAATTCAAATTTTGATAGCAAAAAACAATAATGAAAAATCCAAAATTCCATTTGCCGTCAAACTATGCAAGACACAAAAAAATAAATTCACAAAAATTACGCACACAAAAAAGATCAGAACATTTGTTATTGAGCACTTTTTTTATAGGACACGTTTTTTTTTTATTCGTAAAAAACAACATTAAAAATAAAAAAATTCAATTTTTAGACAAATGAGACAAACTACGAAAAAAAATTGATGACAAAAAAGAGCTTCAAACTTGTTATCGATTGTATTTTATTAAACGCGTATTTTTGGTTTTATTCGTAAATAATACAATAAAAAATTAAAACTTTTGGACAAACGACACAAGCTATGAAAAAAATGAAACAACAAAAGTTGTTCAACCAAAAAAGACCTACAAATTTGTGTTGTTGGTTTTTCGATCCGACGCTTATTTTGTTTATATCAATTTCGGAAATATGAAAAATTGTGTAATTGTTCAACAAATTGTTTTGACAACAAAAAATGCACATTCTGAATGCTTTTTCATGAATTGATTTAAAAAATTTCAAATCCATATCTACAGGCATACAGGAAATACAGGCTAAACAACAAATGCTTTAATTGTTTAACAAATGGTATAAAAAACAAAACAAATCACACCCAAATATTTTCGAGATAAATGCAATGGTTTACTTCGTTTTTCGATCCGACGCTTTGTTCATAACAATTGCATAAAAATAAAAAATAATTCAATTGTTCAACAAATTGTTTGAAAAAGGATATAAGAAATGCACACCGAGATATTTCCAAAACTAATCTAAAGGTGTTTTTATTTTTTCGATATGACCCTTAGTTTTTTTCAAATTAATTACAAGAATTTCAAATCCATATCTGTGGTAAACCTCAATGTCGTAAGAAATCTCTGTATTTAAAACGCTGTGTTATTCAAAATTAGAGTGTAATTTTTCCGGGATACGTTTTCGTCGATTTTTTCATTTTCACCCTGAAACATTTTTGAAGGTATTAACGTAGAAAATGTTACCATGACACCTGCGATAAATAAATTTTGGGATCAGCTTTACGAATCAATTAGAGACTTTCGAAGCTATTAAGAATTTGTGATTTTGCCTAGTTAAGAGCAATCAGAACGCTCATCCTCTATTTTTTCCTTAATATGTATCACAGAATAAAATTTTGTTTTCTTGACATTTTTTTGCAAGAGGAATACCGTAAATAGGTTGCAGGTGGATACACAATTTATTTTTCACTTGTTTAAAATAATAGTTTCAAATTTGTCATATTTTTCACACATATCGCCCACTATTTGGTTTGAAGTTTTTTCTGAAATTTTCGAATTTTCAACTCAAATTTTATTTCGGGTTATTCTGAAATTTTCAGTTTTTCTTTGACTCAATAGTTATGAAGAAATAATTAATAAACACCAAGAAGAAGTGTTCTGAAGATAGTATTCCATTTTTTTTATAAAGCATTTTTAATATTTTATCAATGTTTTAAATATATTAATTTAAGCAAAAAGGCTCTCAAGGAAAACCTACATTCAATATGACCCATATAGAAAATTTGAAGAATATGTCAAATAGCTGATTCTGCCTCGGAAAAGTATATCAACAAGAAAGAAAGATATTTTTTACAAAATGATTAGCTCTGATTTTCATGACATTCTCATCTCAATGAGAAGGTATTGGTTTTATGTGAAAAATTACTTTCGCGGATTCGATCAAATGTAGACGCTTTGAGGCCCCCTGAGTCAGAAAAAACGGTGTCTGTCTGTCCGTCTGTTTGTCTGTCTGTAGTCTGTAGTATCGTGTAGGCACGATAACTTTCGTAAGATTGATCAGATTAGGTTATGCTTTGGCACACTTTTTGAAGGCCTGAAAAGAAAGATCGAGTTCGTTAACCAGCTATTTTGGATCAGAATTCAAAAAGTGAGCACATTTTGAAAATTTTTGAGACCACTTTTTTTCAAAATTTGAAAATTCTACTAACGGTTATTAGCAGCACTTTAAGAGACAAACAATTTATCTACGTGAAATTTTTCGATAAAATGAAAATTATCAGAGTGATAGCATTTTCAAGATCCCAAAAAACAAACGAAAATTAATATTTCAAGCCGAACAACGCATGATATGAAAAAAAGCGGAGAAGAGAAAAAGGTTTTTTTCAGAGCCCTACAAGATTATTATACCAGCTTTTTGAATTCTTCCGAAAAATCGAAAATTCAAATTTTGATCGCACAAAAAATAAAAAAAAATTAAAAATTCCATTTTGCGGTCAAACTGTGCAAGATACAGAAAAATATGAAAATACAAGAATCGTGCAGCTGAAAAAGATCTACAAATTTGTTATCAACCACTTTTTGATAGGACGCGTAGTTTTTGTTTTATTCGTGGAAAATAACACTAAAAATAAAAAAAATGGATGTTTTGGAAGACGATACAAGGAAAGAAACAAATAATAATAGGCAAACCTGTTTACTCAAAGAGGATGTAAAAATTTGTTATTTATAGATTTCAGAAAGGGCAAGTATATTTTTCAATCGTAAAAAATAAGTATAAAAATAAAAAAATAATTTTTTTTTTAAATGACGCAAGAGACGAAAAAAAATGAAAAGACAAAAGTTTTTCAACAAAAAAAGATCTAAAAATTTGTTATAAACTCCTGCTATAAAAATACATCAAAAATTAAAAATTGATTTTTTGGCAAAACGACACAAGCTGCAATAACTTTTTATTTAACAACATTTTTCGCCTAAATTATATCCACAAATCTACTCAGAACCACTTTACACTAGAATGCGTATTTTCAGTGTAAATAATAAAAAAAATAACGCTGGAAATCAGCAAATTAAATTTATGGAGAAACGACACAAGTTGCAATGAAATGTATAATAACAACATTTTTTGTATAGGATGCACGAATTTTCGACAAAATAGTTAGATTTTTAAACAACGAAATTAATTTTGAAGAATAATAGAAATATAATTTTATTAAAAATGATGATTAAATTAGTAAATAATGATTTGTTATTCATTTTATAAATTTAAATATATATATATATTATATATACACAATAATATAATAATATTATATACTGGGTGTTTTTTTTACTTGAGAGATCGAAATATTTCCAAAAATACGCATCCTATGAAAAAATATCCGTAATAAAAACTTTTTATTTTCGAGGGGAAAAAGCGACTTTGAACAAATATACTGCCTCCCCCCCAGAAGGCAGAAAAGGATAGCTTTGTAATTTCAAATCGGAACCCCAATTTTTTATCACAGATTTAGATTCTCCTTTATTAATTTATTATTATATATTATACATATTTATTATTTATTAAGTTCTTTTTAATTCGCGAAACAAAAATCTCACATCCCCTGCCTTATGGGGGGGGGGGGGAAATTGGTTCAAAGTCGCTTTTCCCCTCGAAAATAAAAAGTTTTTAGTTCGGATATTTTTTTTTATAGTATGCGTATGTTTTTAGACATCACGATGTCTCAAGTTAAAAAAAACACCTGGTATAATATAATATATAATATATTTTTAAATGGAAAAGATGAACTTTGAACTGAAATGATGAATCTTCAACTAAAAAAATTATTTTTCAATAAAATAGTTCAATTTCGACCTAATAGTTTGATTTTCTACCAGATTAATGAATTTTTATACCAAAACGACGAATTTTCAACAAAATTATTACATTTTTAATAGAACACATTTTTTTAGTCAATAATGAAAAAAATGTGAATTGAATTGTTGAATTTTCAAGCGGAAAAGATGAGTTTTCAACAAAACAGTTGAATTTTAAACCAAAAAGGATGCCTTTTTAACAAAATTGTTGAATTAAAAAAAACTATCTTATGTAAGAAATGATTTTGACCACGCACCCTCTCCCCCACAAAGACTACGTGATTTGTGCACGGCCCCTAACAGTATAAATATACCCCCCGCCCCTATGTAACAGATCTTAATAGTTTCTTGAAGCCCCCCCCCACAGATTTTAAGTAATTTATGGATGGTATTCTAAAGACCCAGGAGAAAACATTTTTTTTAAACATTAAAAAATTCATTTTTCACCCATTGGTAGAAGATTGGTGAATGAGAGCCAGAAAAGAGAAACGTTTTATACACCGTCAGATAATGATGAAAAATTTTATTGTGGATGCAAACTGTCTTTGAAGAAATGCTTTGCTTTGTGAATATCATTGAAGTAGAAAATGATGTGCTCTAGTCTAGTTTCCTTAGATCTCCAAGAAATTCGGAATTGTCCCTGGTGCGAGGATTTTCAAGGCGTGCAAATCTCGAAAGCTTAGCTTCTTCGCGTCCCCCATGGCCTCCAACAGGAGAATTTTCAACTCAACCCACCTGCTGTGTCCCCTGCTCCTGTGGACAATAGTGTCCGTCCATTTTCCTGTCAAGCAGGACAGAATGCAGAAATCGGTGACGGTTTTACAGTCGCTGAAAATCTATTCTAATATACGACTGCATTCATGTCATACCCGTAACTTCAGGTTCAAAATACGCTCGATTTTCCTTGGAACCATCGCGAATTATAATGCTCAAAGTTCCCGGAAACGTCCTTGTGACAAATGGTCCGAAATTACGTGTAACGTATTAACTCTGATTATTGTGCACTTTCGACACGCTCAAGAATTAATGGAAGTTTTTAATACTTTCATGGGAAAACTATTATTTAGCCTTTGTTGACTTTGGGCTATTACAATTTTTCAAGAGAAGATGATCCTACATATCTGAAGAGATAAATCGATGTTTCAATTTTTTTTATTTGGTAGCTGTTAATTAAAACGGGGTAATTTCAGACATGTGGGGTAATTTCGGACACTCCTAAATTGATAGTTTAAATTACTTACGGGGGCGGGTGTTTAAACTAGAATCTAAAATCAGTTAAAGCCTTGATAAAGCCTTGAGTGGTTCTAGATTTTAGTTAAAATCCCCTTAAGTCATTTAAACCATCAATTTAGGAATGTCTGAATTTTCCCCACATTTCTGAAATTACCCCTTTTCGTGTATTTCTTGGTCTGTCTTTTGTTGTAGTACAATTCCGAAATTTTCCCTGAACAATTTTTAATTGTCCTTAATCGTTCTAAATAGTTCTTCTAGGGATAGAAACAACCTTACATCTAGGTCCTTGGTCCCAAGGAGATTAATAATACTGGTTCAAAAAAAGGTTTGTTTCTGAATTTATTTTAATCATTTTTAGTGACAAGAGTAATAAACATTTTTATAAGGAGTCATCCAGAAATTACGTAAGACGTACGTAAAATACGCAAATTTTCAAACAAACAGTTAAATTTTCAACCAGAAAGTCGAATTTTCAACCAAGTCGTTGAGTTTTCAACTCGAAAAGACCAATTTTCTACAAAAAAATAATGTAAACGAGGAATTTTCATCAAAAGAGTTCCATTTTTAAACAAGAAAGACGAGTTTCTAACGAAATAAATTAATTGTCAACTAAAAAAATATACATTTTTAAGAAAAAATTGAATTAGAATTAATGGGATCAAATGGAATTAATGTAATTAGTTACAATTTCAGTTAGAAAATTAATTTAAAAAAAAGTAATTTTCAACAAAATAGTTAAATTTTTAACTAAAGAAATAAACGTTCTTCTAAAATTATGAATCTTTAAGAAGAAAGAATATTAATTTTAAACTCGATAATTTGTTTTTCGGAAAATATAATTTTTTTATTTTTCTCCTGAACGATACGAGATATTATAAAAGAGTAATAGTTATTTTTTGTAGAAGTTTTCAAAATCTGTCAACGTTTTTCTCAACATTTTGTCATTTGAGTATAGAGATACCAACACCATTTTGTTAAATATTCGTCGGAATTTGAAAGTAAACAATTAACCTCATCAGGGTTATCTTATTTCCTTTTAAAAACATCAAATTTATGAGGCGAATGATTCTGTTAAATTGACCTTTTTGTCACACTTTGCGAAAAATAATTAAACATCAGAAAGCCAAATTAAAACATCGCGCTCCAGAGATCTCTTAGACTTAGAGATTGAATTATTGTTAATTTGAACAAAAAATGTAAATTGAATGAAAGCTTGCTAATTGCGAGCTAGTTGGTGAATTAGAAACCTGTGGTCAAATATCGGCAACTACGTTTTTTTCGTCTAACTTGACTTTTTCTGTTTCAATTCTGCTATCAATTATGAACATTTAGTTGGTAAATGTTGATAAATTTGTTGAAATTATATTGCTGAATGTCGACTTGTCAACACCCGCAGCGTCGCTCTGTATCCTGGTGAATTCTTTTTGGACAATTATTCTTTACTAAGTGGAGAACCACACATAACAATTTTGTGAGACTCTCCACGTGGGGTGATCGCTAGAGAGATTGATCAGCAGCCTTGATCCATCGTCGGTTTGAGCCTTCGATTTGAATCAGCCAAAGCTCTCGCAGCACCATAAACTGAGCATTTGATGGCCCAGAGGTCGGACTCATGCGAGATTACTCCACGAAGGGACGCATTTATTTCGGCCAGATCTTGGGGCATGTTAATATTCCTTCTTGTCCTGAAATCGTGATCATCTCTCAGAAGGTGCCTGCATTTCGCGGTTGGTCTTAACGTCACTGAAGTTCCGGGTGTTTTTGGCACCACAGAGTATGCATACGCGCCATAAAGCCTCGATGGACAGGGATAATGCTGGCATCGTAGCATTCTAGCAAGTCATCCTTGAGTTGATTTGTCCACTCAATGTAGGCATTTCGCCGGTTCGTCGTCGTGTTTCCATTTAAATTATTTGCAGCACCCGGAACTCTAGGATGATTGGCATTGTTTGCCGACCCATTGTCGGGTGCTGCGGATTCAAATATTTTTATTTTTTTGGTCGTCACTTTGCAAAAGATATGATCTCCATATCTTGGGCAATTTTCACGATATTCAAAAAAATTTCATGCCGCATATGAGCGCATTTTAAACTTCCTACGATGGACCCTTCATCACTGCGAATTAGAAACTTTTTACTTTTTTGGTCATCACTTCGCAAAAAGTTATGACCTCCATATCTTGGGACATTTTCAACATATGCAGAACATTTTTATGGCGCATATGAGCGCATTTGAAACCCCGTACGGAAGCCCCTTCATCACTGCGGATTAAAAACTTTTTATTTTGGCGGTCATCACTTTGCAAAATGTTATGACCTCCATATTATGGGCAATTTTCAAGATATTCAAAAAATTTGCATGGCGCATATTAGCGCATTTGGAACACCATACGACAGTCCCTTCATCACTGCGGATTAGAATCTTTTTATTTTGTTGGTCATCACATGGTCATAACATTGTAAGGTGTTAAAAGCTTCGTATCGTGTACAGTTTTTAAAGTTTCCAAAACATTTTTGTGACGCATATGAGCGCATTTGAAAACGAATAGCTCCATATCCGTAATTTTAAATTCCATATAACAGTCGAGGATTTAACACCTCCGTCACACTGCCCCCCCCCCCCTTGAATGCTATCTTTCTTAGTCAGCTAGCGCAACATTTTTAAGTTGTGGCGCATTTGAGCCCATTTGAAATTATGACAGGTGGCTAAGATGAATTTGAAAAAATGTTATTATTTTAGAAAATTATGTCAGCCCCCCCTCCCATTTTGATCGCTGATAACTCGGTTATCATTGTAGCGCAAAATGTTTTCTTGACGGCGCATATTAGCGCGTTTGGAGATCTTTAAGGTTCCCAACAACAAAACACTAACAACCATAACATTCAAAATTCAAAATTTCTCAGGGAAAATTTTCTGAAGGAAAAAATTTTTCCCAAAAATGTCAAAAGCGCTATCGGCTTCAATAACAACAATAACGTTCAAAATTTCGACAGTCAATTTTCTGAGGAAAAATTTTCTGAAGAAAAAATTTTTTCCTAACAATGTCAATAACACTATCGGCCTCAATAACAACAGTTACATTAAAAATTTCGATAGCAAATTTTCTGACGCAAAATTTTCTGGAGCAACAATTTGTTCCCCAAAATTTCAAAAGCGCTGCCGGCTTCAGTAACAACAAGTACATTAAAAACTTCGATAGTAAATTTTCTGAGGAAAAATTTTCTGAAGAAAAAATAGTTTCCCAAAAATGTCAAAAGCGCTGTCGCCTTCAGTAACAACAATGACATTAAAAACTTCGATAGTAAATTTTCTGATGCAAAATTTTCTGGAGAAACAATTTGTTCCCCAAAATGTCAAAAGCGCTGCCGGCTTCAGTAACAACAAGGACATTAAAAACTTCTATAGTAAATTTTCTGAGGAAAAATTTGCTGAAAAAACAATTTTTTCCCATAAATGTCAAAAGCGTTATCGGCTTCAATAACAACAATGACATTAAAAACTTCCATAGTAAATTTTCTGAGGAAAAATTTTCTGAAGAAAAAGCTTTTTCCCAAAAATGTCAAAAGCATTATCGGCTTCAATAACAGCAATAACATTGAAAATTTCGATAGTAAATTTTCTGAGGAAAAATTTTCTGGAGAAAAAATTTGTTCCCCAAAATGTCAAAAGCGCTGCCGGCTTCAGTAACAACAATGGCATTTAAAACTTCGATAGTAAATTTTCTGAGGAAAAATTTTCTGAAAAAACAATTTTTTCCCAAAAATGTCAAAAGCGTTATCGGATTCAATAATAACAATAACATTAAAAATTTCGATGCTAAATTTTCTGAGGAAAAATTTTCTGAAGCAAAAATTTCTTCACAAAAATTTCAAAGCGCTATCGGCTTCAATAACAATAATAACAGTAAAAAATTGCGATGGTAAATGTTATGAGGCAAAATTTACTGGAGAAAAAATGTTTACCCGAAAATGTCAAAAGCGCAGTCGGCTTCAATATCAACAATAACATTGAAAATTTCGATACTAAATATTCTGAGGAAAAATTTTCTGAAGAAAAAATTTTTTCCCAAAAATGTCAAAAGCACTATCGGCTTCAATCACAATATGACATTGAAAATTTCGATAGTAAATTTTCTGTGGCAAAATTTTCTGGAGAAAAAATTTGTACCCAAAAATGTCAAATGCGCTGTTGGCTTCAATAACAACAATAACATTAAAAATTTCGATTGTAAATTTTCTGAGGCAAAATTTTCTTAAGAAAAAATTTTTTCCCAAAAATTTCAAAAGCGCTATCGGCTTCAATAACAAAAATAACATTAAAAATTCACTATCGAAATTTTCCATGTTATTGTTGTTATTGAAGCCATTAGCGCTTTTGACATTTTTGGGAAAAAATTCTTTCTCCTGAAAATTTTGCCTCCGAAAATTTAATATCGAAATTTTTACTGTTATTGTTGTTATTGAAGCCGATAGCACTTTTGACATTTCTGGGAAAAAATTTTTTTCCAGAAAAGTTTTCCTCAGAAAATTTACCATCGAAATTTGTACTGTTATCATTGTTATTTAAGCTGATAGCACTTTTGACATTTCTGGGAAAAAATTTTTTCTCCAGAAAATTTTTCCTCAGAAAATTTACCATCGAAATTTTTAATGTTATTGCTGTTGTTAAAGCCGATAGTGCTTTTGACATCCTTGGGAAAAAATTTTTTCTTCAGAAAATTTTTCCTCAGAAAACTTACTACCGAAAGTTTCAATGTTATTGTTGTTATTGAAGCCGATAGCGCTTTTGACATTTTTGGGAAAACATTTTTTTTTTCAGAAAATTTTTCCTCTGAAAATTATCTATCGAAATTTTGAATGTTATTGTTATTATTTAAGCCCATAGCGCTATTGACATTTTTGGGAAAAAAATTTTTCTTCAGAAAATTTTTCCTCAGAAAATTTACTATCGAAATTTTGAATGTTATTGTTGTTATTGAAGCCGATAGAACATGCTGGCCTAGTGCCTACCTTACCGATCTGCTGTCCTCTATCTTCCCTCTCTCTTTTCCGTCCTCGGCAACTATCCTCCAAATTAGCACTTTCAGCTTCCCTCTTAACCCTTTCAACTTTACAAAAAAGCTCCCTCACACTACAACACGCACCCTTCACTACACTCACCTCCCTTACCACCTTTCACCTCAATTACACCTCCACGCCCGTCGGCAAAACCAAAAAAGATAGCACAGAACAAAAACGCGTACTTTACCATTCGGTGCTGGAAACGGAAGCCTATTAACATTTTTGTTGAAAATTCGTCTTCTTGGTTTAACATGGTAAAACATTTAACTATTTGCTTGAAAAAACACTTTTATGTTGAAAATTAATTCGCTATGAAAATTCAACCATTTATTTGAAAATTCATGTATTTTGTAGCAAATTGAACATTTTTGGTAAAAAGTCCAAAGGTTGAAAAGTAAATTTTTTGTTAGAAAATCGTTCTTTTGGCTTGAAAATTAATTTTTCTCAGTAAAAGAACTTTCATATTTTTTGGATAAGAATACAAATGTTTGGTTGAAAAATATGACTAAAAAATCTTACTTTAATGCTTATTTCTTTTTAATTAAGTTTTCATGAGTTATCATTTTAGTTATTTTGATTTTTAAACTTTAAAATTAAGGAAGTGAAAAAAGTAAATTTATAGATAAATTGAAGTTACTTTATCTAGTAACTGTAACTAGTTACATTTTTCTGCTGAGTAACGTAACTGTAACCAGTTACTCAAAAAAAGTCACTTATATTGGAGTCTGCAGAGAGTATGACATATAATTCATGTGTTGTTTGATGTTTTCCTTTTTCGCGTTTGTCTGCCATTGTATCGTTATCGAAATTTAAACAAATGAAATGGAACCATGTTTGGAATTTTTGACAACTTCTCATGGTTCTAGCCCGCAGAACGACGGTCCTGCTCAACTTTGTCGCATCTCCACCACCCGGACCAATTCTGTCGCGCGGTATCACAATAAGACTCGTTCCGACGGAAAATATGTTTCCGGCGTCAAATTTCTGATGCAAGACAATCGTCGAGGTGATGGGGATGCGACAAATCTGAGTGGGGCCGTCGCGCTGGGGACTAGAACCATGAAAAGTTGTAAAAATCACCAAAAATGGTTCCATTTCATCACCATTTTTTTATGAGTTTTTTTGAGTCCCTTATTTCATATCCGTTTTTGGAATTGTCAAAAATAAAATTTGGTTGATTTCAAATCCTTTTACTTGAATTTTCCAGAAAAATGGCGGATATATTGATAGATAATAGCTCAGAATTGTTCAAAATATTCCAACATTCTAAATGTTAAATAAGTATCATTAGAGAGTCAATTCTAAATCGAACCCAAATTTGTTATAAGAAATGTATTGCAACCTATTCCTAAAAGCATTGGGATTCATTTTGGTTCGCTATTGCCTGCTTCTTGAAACCGATTTTTAAATTTGAAATATTTGGAGCACTCACAAATAAATAATAAAGTGATTATTTATTCCTTAGATGTGTTTAATTATTCAACTGTTGTGAGACGGCGGGGATGCGACCGAGTTGGGTGATGTTGCAGGGATGAGACGCGGTGACTTCATATCTCGGCGTAAAATTGAGAATCTTCGTTTCCGCGCGACAAAGGTCGAGGTGGTAGGTATGCGACAAAGTTGAGCCGTTTTTTTTTAATATTCAAAAAATAAATGTCCGATCCTATACGGTGATGAGAAAGCTCGAAAAAATTTTCGACTACAATGAAATATTGTAATTATTATAGGTTTTTAAGATCGCTGAGTTCAAGTCCTTTTATTTTAATTTTTCAAAATAAATGGCGAATATATTAATAAACAAAAGCGCAGAATTGTTCAAAATATTCCAATAAACAAATTTAGCTATTGTATATTAATATATTGGATGGAAATGTTAATTGCTGTGTGATCAGTGATATTACTTGAAATTTAGTGACTTTTCACTGACTTCCATTGGATTTTCACTTAATTAAATAAAATTAATACAGATTAATTATAAAAATCACAATCATTAATTAATGAATTAAGCTTATTATTAATAATTCAGAAAATTAAAATTAATTTTAGAAAGAAGCTCACCAGGCATTGTATTAAAGCTTTCTTTCGGAACTTATGTGAATTAATGTTTTACCTCTTAATACCCTCTACATTTTAATAACTGAGCTCTAATTCATTCAAAATGTGTCAACTGTTTTTTTTAATACTTAGAATTGATTTGATGACGACTTTGCGACATCCTATGTCGATGTCGTTAAGATCTCTTTACGATATCGTAAAGACGTCGTACGATCCGGCGATGTCTTTTCAACATTGTAATGACATCTTAATGACATGCGCATAAAATGTCTTCAAGTCGTCATAAAGATCTCGTAACGATGTCGTCAATGCGTCGTCACACTTTGTGCCCACTGAGCAAGTTGCCATTATATGAAAATACATATACTTAAGAAATAATTCCCTCAATAGAAAATAAAATAAAATGTTTATAACCGAGCTTGAAAACTTCCGAAAGTAGCAGTCAATGAAAATAGAGTATTCCCGAAATTTCAAATATCCGAAGTATCGTATTTTAGACATTTTAAATTCCAGAATTTTCAAATTACCAAAAAAATTCTTAAAAAATTAATATTAGATTTTTTTATGTTCGAAGATACTGTAATAAATACATATTATAAATTATGTCAGAATAGGGTTATTTCCAAAGTCAGAAATCACTTTTCCAATGAATGAATATTATAGTTGATAAAATTCTAATTTTAAAACGTCCGTAAAATATTTTTTACGTATTGTTAACTATTTTTAATTTAATGTTGAAATATGAATTTTCTATCACGATGTCGATTGGAGGGCCCCTTTGACGTCAGAGGGGTCGGATTTTCCACCAATCACAGTTTATGTGTTAGTGATCCTCACATATCTTTTTCTGTGCCGATGTTTTATTTTGGTTATCTGCACGTCAAAAATAGAAGTCGCAAAATATTGTTCAAAAAATGTCAAAGGTGAGTTTCGCAAAAGCCAATAGCAGAAATCACCTGAAAATATATATATATATTTATAGTATCAGAGTATTTTAAGAGTGATTGTGACTTCGTAAGTGCAGAAATACGAGGAGTGAAAATGAAACGGTTAGGTGACCTAAACTCTTGATCATAAGTTTCGTTGGTTCCCATCAAAGCCACATCGTTACATTGATAATTATGAGAACGTTTGAGTCACGTGACATCCACGTGACACCAACTTGAATAAGTGTTTTCCCGCCTTCCATTTTAAATCATTTTTTTCTGTTGAACGACTCAACAGAAAAAAATCTGCCCGCTGCGCAGGAACATTCTCATCGCACGCCTCGCTCGCAAGTTTGAGCGCGCCTAGGGCGCGCGACTGTTGGTTCTCGCGCTTCGCGCTCGATAATATATTTATGAAAATTCCATGGAATTTTTTTAAATACCCTAAAATCTTTCAAATCCTTTAGCATTCCTTAAAATGATTAAAATGGAAAAAAATTCCTTGGAAGCTTTTAAAATACTCTAAAATCTTTTTGAAAAATCCTTTCCAATTATGAAAATATGTTACAAAATTTAGGAATCTTTTAAAATACCCTCAAATCTTCAAAATCCTTTGGAATACCTTCAAATTATTGAAATCTATTAAAAATTCCTTAAACTATTTGAAAATACCCTAAGATATTTTAAATCATATGAAATTGTTTTAAGCTCCTTGAATCAATTTAAATCTCTTGAAAATACCTTGGAATTTTTTAATCAGGGAATTTTTTGAAATTCCTTGAATCATTTTAAGGCTGTTGAAAATTCCATGGAATTTTTTTAAATACCCTAAAATCTTTCAAATCCTTTAGCATTCCTTAAAATGATTAAAATGGGAAAAATTCCTTGGAAGCTTTTAAAATATCCTAAAATTTGGGTAGTTCTTCACAATCTTTGAAAACACCTTGAAATGTTTTAAAGCTCTTGAAAATTACTTGCATTTTTTAAAAAATATTTAAAACCCATTGGCATTCCTTAAAATTATTCAAAATGCTCTAAAGTATTTCAAGTTTTTTAAAATCTTTTGAAATACCTTGAAATTTTGTAAAGCTCTTGAAAATTTCTTGGAATGTTTAAAAATACCCTAAAGTCTTAAAAAAAAATTGAATCCCTTCAAATTATTAAAATTGATTAAAAATTCCTTCGAACCTTTTAAAATAAATGACTTAAAATTTACATTATCATTTCTTCACTTACATTAATTTCCTCTAAAGATCTCGACGATTTAGAATCTCTGATTTCTGGTCTTTGAGCTCGACATATTAAAAGCCTCGGGTCGTCCGTGTCCCAACAATGCGCTGTTACCAATCTTCCTTTACATTTTGTAACCCTGAAACATTTTTTATTCTTAAAAATCAGAAAAATTTTCATTTTTAAGATCAATATCCTCCAAACACAGAAGTTATTTAATCAGGGCTTAAAATCTTTCAAATTTCTAAAAGCAGGGAAAATAACGAGATTTTTCACGAAAATAGGGAAATGATTTTTTTAAAGTAAAATTCATGTGGGTATTATATTAAATTAAATTTGGAACACATTAAATTCCTAATATTTCAAGTTAAAATATTGCATATTCTACGAAATAGATAATATTTTAAACCAAATAATTGGATTTTCAACCAAAAAGCTGAATTTTCCATAAAAAAGATTAATTTTACACCACAAAGATTAATTTTCTACCAAATTTGTGAATTTTCCCATAAAAAAGATCCATGTTCAACCAAAAATGGAATTGTTTAATTTTCAGTTAAAAAAATTAATTTTCAACAAAATAGTTAAATTTTCAACCAAAAATATTTCAACCCATAAAATGAATTTTTAATAAAGTAGTTTAAATTCCAACCGAGCTGTTGAATTTTTAATTGAAAAAGATGAATTCTCAATAGAAAAGTTGAATATTCAACCAAGAAAGATTTTTTAGTTAAAAAAGAAAAAAATTTCCACAAAATAGTTGAATTTTCGACCCAAAAAAAATAAATTTTCAACAAAAAAGTCAAATTTCAACGAAATAATTTAATCCTATACCAAACCAGATGAATTTCCAAACAAAAATTTGCATTTTTAACCAAAATTTTCACGAATTTTGAATTAAAGAGTTTAATTTTCAACTAAGAAAGATTTTTTATTCAAAGAAGGAAACCAATTTCAACCAAATTGTTGAATTTTCAAGTCAAAAAGATGAATTTTTACAAGACAGTTGAATTATTAAGAAAGAAGATCATTTTCAACCAAATAGTTGAATTATCCACCAAAAAAGTTACATTTTCAACCAAGAAAGATTCTTCACTCTAGAAAATAACAAAATTTCCTTTAAATTGTTCAATTTTGCACCAAGAAAGTCGAATTTTCTACAAAACAGTTGAATTTTCAACCAGAAAATATGAATTTTCTACAAAAAAGTTAATTTTCAACCGAATAGTTTGAATTTTCAATGAAAATTTGTTGAATCCTAATTAATCCTAATTAATTTTTAAACGAACAATTGCATTTTAACTGAAAAATTGAATTTCTATAAAAAAATATGAATTTTCAAACTAAAAAGACGAATTTTCTCCAAAAGAGTTAAATTTATAACGAGGAAAGATTCTTTAGTCAAAAAGAAACAAAATTTAAATAAAATTGTTAAATTTTTTACAAAACAGTTGAATTTTCAACCAGAAAATATTAATTTTCTACAAAAAAGTTAATTTTCAACCGCATAGTTGAATTTTCAATAAAAAGATGAATCCTCAACCAAAAAAGATGAATTTTTAATAAAAAATTTGAATTTTCTGCCAAAATAGTGGAATTTTCAACCGAAAAATACGTTAGATTAACAAAAAAGTAGAATTTGCAATCAGAAAATATGAATTTTCTACAAAAAAGATAATTTTCAACCGCAAAGTTGAATTTTCAATAAAAAAGATGACTCCTCAACCAAAAAAGATGAATTTTTAATGAAAAATTTGAATTTTCTGCCAAAATAGTGGAATCTTCAACCCAAAAATACGTTTGTTTAACAAAACAGTAGAATTTTCAATCAGAAAATATGAATTTTCTACAAAAAAGTTAATTTCCAACCGAATAGTTTGAATTTTTAATGAAAATTTGTTGAATCCTAATTAATCCTAATTAATTTTTACCCAAAAAATTGCATTTTAACTGAAAAATGGAATTTCTATAAAAAATATGAGTTTTCAAACTAAAAAGACGAATTTTCTCAAAAAGATTTAAATTTATAACGAGGAAAGATTCCCTAGTAAAAAAGAAACAAAATTTAAATTGAATTGTTAAATTTTTTACAAAACAGTTGAATTTTCAACCAGAAAATATTAATTTTCGACAAAAAAGTTAATTTACAACCGCATAGTTGAATTTTCAATAAAAAAGATGACTCCTCAACCAAAAAAGATGAATTTTTAATAAAAAAATTGAATTTTCTGCCAAAATAGTGGAATTTTCAACTCAAAAAGACGTTTGTTCAACAAAACAGTAGAATTTTTAATTAAAAAATATGAATTTTCTACGAAAACGTTAATTTTTACGGATAGTTTATATTTTCAACAAAATGTTTAAATCCTAAACCAAAATAGTTTAATCTTCAAACAAGAAGTTACATTTCAAGAAAAAAATTGAATTTCTATTAAAAAAAAAGATTAATTTTCAAACTAAAAAGACGAATTTTCCCCCGAAGAGTTAAATTTTCAACCGGGAAAGATTTTTTAGTCAACAAAGAAACAAAATTTCAATAAAATTGTTTATAAGAATAAAATTTCCTTTTTTGACGTCTGGGAAAATTTATCATTTATAAATTTAGGTAAGAGAACCTAACTATTAACCTGAAAGATGTCGTATTTATTAGGTATTCTGAATAAAATTTACAAAAACGTCTTTTTTATGGGAAATACGTGTTAAACTTCATGGGGCTTGCGCCACCTCTAAATATCATTTTTTTGTTTTTGTTTAATGGCTTTTTTTATGTGGATTCGAATAAATTTCCGGGCGTTATTCATAAAAATTCGGAAAAAATATTTGCCAATGCATTTTTGGACCACCCTACTGCAGATAGTAGAAATGACTTTTTTAAATTGACCAAAATTATTAAAATAATGAAAACTTGAATTTTCCTGTGATCAGAATTAAATATCCGGTTTTTTCTCGGTCGATGAAGTTCTCGGTGATTTCCCTGGTTACGGCATAGAATTTGAGAAAAAGATGCACCATGAGATGGTGCCCGCAATTACTCGAACGAATGACGCAATTAGAGAAGTGGAAGATCATCCGAGATGTTCTGATGAAACGTTGGCTCAGGTTTTGTACCAACTTTTTTTCGACGCGGATCGACGACCTACCGGTGTTCTCGTCTATTTTGACGACCTCTGTCTCGTGAAACCGGTTATTGTGATAAACGAGTCTCACAATGTCTAAACCAACCTTATGAAGGGAAAAGCAAGGTGTGATAATAAATCCGACGTAGGATGAATTTGTCGCCCTGGAATAACAAAAAACCATCTTCCGCTCATTTATCACTTCTAGCTGGCAATTATTATAACGTTACTTGCATCGTTACCGGTGTCACGGCAGATTAATTAGTCCCGTAGACAGTACATCTCTGAGATATTAGTTATCTGAAGTTGGATAACAATGCTGCAAACTATTGAAAACTAAAATTATCGAAGCAGATAATTTTTACCATGAGGCGGATAAAAGTTATCCGTCGTCCGATAATTGCAGTTGTTAATTGTTCGCTTCAGGTGAAAAATATCTGGAGGATATACTGTCTGTTTTCCATTAGGAAAGTCAATTCGGATGTTACCAAAGACGTTTAGGGTACAAACATCAAGTTTGTAGGATTTACTGTGTGTTGCACATTTTTTTGGAAAGAAGAATTGCGAAATGTTTTATGCGCTAACCACGTTCGAACTTTAGGGACCATAAGCCATTGTCCATTAGGACAGACAATTGTCCATTAGGAAAGTCAATTCGGATGTTATCAAAGACGCTTAGGGTACAAACATCAAGTTTGTAGTTGTCAAATGTTTGCAAAGTTTTTATGCAACTTCAGATAAAAAATATCTCAAGGATTTACTGTGTGTTGTCCATTTTTTTGGAAAGAAGAATTGCGAAATGTTTTATGCACTAACCACATTTGAAACTTAGGGATCATAAGCCATTACCCATTAGAACAGCCAATTGTCCTTTAGGAAAACCAATTAGGAAAGCCTATTCAGATGTTATCAAAGACGTTTAGGGTACAAACATCAAGTTTGTAGTTGTCAATTGTTTGAAACGTTTTTATCCAACTTACCGTGTATTGTCAATTTTTTTGGAAAGGAGAATCGCGAAATGTTGTATGCACTAACTACATTCGAACTTTAGGAACCATAAGCTATTGCCAATTAGAACAGTCAATTGTCCATTAGGAAAGTCAATTCGGATGTTATCAAAGACGTTTAGAATGATTTTTAGGCTACAAAATTCCAGTTTGTAGTTGCCAATTGTTTGCAACATTGTTATCTAACTACAGATAGAAAATATCTCTCATTGTCCATTAGGACAGCCTATTGTCCTTTAGGAAAGCCATTTAGGAAAGCCAATTCCGATGTTATCAAAGACGTTTAGAATGATGTACAGGGTACAAAAATCAAGTTTGGTAGTTGTCAAATGTTTGAAATATTTTTATCCAACATCAGATAGAAAATATCTCGGGGATTTACTGTGTGTAGTACATTTTATTTTTGTTTTCTTTTGGAAAAGAGAATTTCGAAATGCTTTATGCAGTAACCACATTCGAACATTAGGGACCATAAGCTATTGTCCATTAGAATAGCCAATTGTCCTTTAGGAAAGCCAATTAGGAAAGCCAATTCGGATATTATCAAAGACGTTTAGAATGACGTATAGGGTACAAACATCAAGTTTGTAGTTGTCAAATGTTTGCAAAGTTTTTATCCAACTTCAGACAAAAAATATCTCAAGGATTTGCTGTGTGTTGTCCATTTTTTTGGAATGGAAAGTTGCGAAATGTTTTATGCACGAACCACATTCGAACTTTAGGGATCATAAGCCATTGTCCATTAGAACAGCCAATTGTCCATTAGGAAAGCCAATTCGGATGTTATCAAAAACGTTTAGAATGATTTTTGGGGTACAAAAATCAAATAAGGATGGGCAGTGTTGATTACCTGTTTTCCATAAGGAAAGCCAATTCGGATGTTATCAAAGACGTTTAGAATGTTATTTAGGGTACAAACATCAATTAAAGGATGTACAGTTCAAAAAATCACAATATTAATGTAATCAACACATGTTGTGATTTGTGCAACTTTGCTTCCTTTACTTCCTCTTTGTACCTTGACATCTTGATTCTAAATTTCCTTCTGTCCTAAATAACCTTAGACTTCAAATTCAGCAGGGAATGTAATTTGTGATGTGTCAAATTATACAATTTGTATTGTATTGTACAAACTTTATACGTTTAGAATGAAGTTAGTGTACAAACTTGATTAAAGGCTGGACAGTTGAAGAAATCACAACATTAATGCAATTGTCCATTAGGACAGGGAATTGTCCATTAGGAAAGCCAATTCGGATGTTATCAAAAACGTTTAGAATTATGTTTAGGGTACAAAAATCAATTAAAGGATGGACAGTGGAAAAAATCACATTATTAATGTAATCAACACATGTTATAATTTGTGCAAATTTCCTTCCTTTACTTCCTCTTTGTACCCTGGTCAACACCTTGACATCTTGATTCTAAATTTCCTTCTGTCCTAAACACCCCTAAACTTCAAATTCAGCAGGGAATGTAATTTGTGATGTGTCAAATAACACAATTTGCATTGTATTGTACAACCTTTATAAGTTTAGAATGAAGTTTAGGGTACAAACTTAATTAAAGGGTGGACAGATGAAGAAATCGCAACATTAATAAAATTGTCCGTTAGGACAGCCAATTGTCCATTAGGAAAGCCAATTCGGATGTTGTCAAAAACGTTTAGAATGTTGTTTGGGGTACAAACATCAATTAAAGGATGGACAGTTGAAAAAATCACAACATGTGTTGATTACCTGCACAGTAAATCCCCGAGATATTATTTATCTAAATTTGGATAAAAACACTGCAAACAATTGAAAATTGCAATTATCCAACGGCAAATAATTTTTATCACAAGGCGGATAAAAATTATCCGTCGTCCAATAATTGCAGTTATCAATTGTTTGCAACGTTTTTATCCAACTTCCAGTCCTTGGACTCACTTTAGAGATCAAAAATAGTGTAAATAGTGTCAAAAATTAAAAAAAGTGTCAAAATAGTGTCATAAAATTTTAAACCTAGAGACGTAAAGAAAAGCAGGTATATATTTCGGGCGAGAGGGCGGGGCACTTCACTCCTGTTAGAAGTTGGATCCCATTGATTTTTTTTCCATGAAATATTTTCTATTTTTTGAAACCGTCATATCTGACCTATAATTCTTTGAATTTTTATAATTTTAAAATAAAATTTTTATCTTGAATAGTAAGGTATATAATAAGGTATATAATTAGGTATATAATAAGGTATATAATAAGGTAGAATAAGTCAATATGAATTGCGAATTGGATTCTCTGTTATAGTAGTTTGAAATTTATAATGTAACTTAAATTAAAATACAGTGCTCTTTCCGAGTAAGACCGTATCGGGGGAGTAGGGGAGTAACTGCTGCGGTCGAGCTATGCCGCCACTCTAGCTTCGCGTTTCCGTCTGTTGAGTTTACTTTCGCTCCTTCTGAGTAGTGCCACAAAAACAACGGAAAACTGTTGTGCCAAAAGTTCTTTTCTCTCGGTTTCTCTTGTAAAAACTTGTTTAATTTTGGTTAAAACAATTTTAAGAATAATTAATTGGTACGTAGGTTTATCTATATTTATAATTGGAATTATTCGCTTGAATTTGATGCTCGCGGCAGAGCAGTGACGCCTGTGTTTTGAGCGGTATTACTCAGAAGGAGTGATTCCATATCTCATGCGGAACGGGACGGTGTGCTGGAGGGGGAAGCATTCGAGCAAGATGAGGGACATGAAACTACTCGGAGTGGTCTTACTCGGAAAGAGCACTGTATATCAAAACACGATTGTGTTCATGAAAAAAATGTAATCGTCTGTTTTCTGTTGCAGAATTAGGTTCACAGTCTAGGTCTTTTCCTATTGGCGACTATAATCCTGATGCTTCTCGTTGTGGACCTTCTTCTTCTTCTTCTCCTGCCAGAAATTCTCCAGACACAACTCTCTCTCTTGCCATACCAGGTTCATCTGCTGGGTCTCGATTACCTGCCGACTCCACTCTTTGTGCGAGGTCCAGGTCTCCTTCTGCCACACCTCATGTTTCTTCCGGGTCTGCACCACCGGCCGAGTCTTCTCTTTGTGTTAGGTACATGCCTGCTCTCAGGAAAAGATTTCCTCGCGTAATTGGATATAAATTTGATGAACTTTTATTTATTCGACTTATTCCTCATACGAATCCGAACCGAATATTCGAACTCCGAAAATACGTTTTTCCTCCCGACAAACCAATTCGATTGGTAAACCAATATCATGCCCTTATACCCATGCCAACCGAGGAACAAATTGTATTATCAACGTCGAATGGTGACGTCTCTGCAATATTAGTGAAAGCGACCGGACACCAGGTTTTCCGAGGAGTATTTATATCGACTGAGCAGGGGCTACAAAGGGTGAAAATAAACATGGAGAGCGGTGAGGTTAAAGAAATGACCACAGAAGAAATCGCGGATTGTCCATTAGGCAGAAAGTACGCAATCAAAACGTTTTTTAGAGTATTTCTGGCGTGAATCACAATTTCTCACGCCTTTAAAATTCTGTTAAAAATGATCATGCTAACAGACTAAAAATCTACAGACACACACGCACGAAAAAATACATATTTGCGAAAACCGGCTTTTCGGGTTCATAAGGTCAAAAAACGTTGACATTTGACGATAACGAGGGGGAGGGGTGAAATTACATACAAATCTAATACCTTCTCTGACGAGAATGTCATAAAGGGTTAATTTCAAATTTTTATATTTTAATCAAGTGCATAAACTGATTATTTTTATCAAGGTTACGTACTTGAATATTGGTTCAATTTGTAAAACAAAAGATCGTTTATATTTAACATAGATCTATTCCAGTTATATAATTTCAGTAAATTTTTGCGGTGTTTTGAAATGAGTATCTGTATTCTGATTTCAAACTTATACGTACGTAAATTTAAATTTTTTATGTAATTGGTAAAAAAGGTTATTAATATTTGAAATTTATGTAACAACATGAAGTAAAAATTTATCAATATTTTAATAAAAGTAATTGTTAATTGAATTTTATTTATCTTCAAGTAGGTTAAATAAATTTATTATTTACTTAAGGATTATGCAATTATATATTGGCTATTATGTGTATAATAAAAGTTTACTTTTTACTAAAAATACCTCTTTTCAAATTATATAATTTTTTTGAGTATCTGTAATGTTTTGAACTTCCCTGTTTCAAGCTTCCCTGAAGCATGCAGAGGATGGCAGCTGAGAATCCAAAATTGGTCAAAAACGAAAAACAGGTCTGTCTATCTCACGTGATAATCCAAGCGAAATTTAATAAGCTTTCTAACGGCTTTACAAAAAATCGTTTTAACTTAACTTATCGCTAAGATAACTACGAAAAAAGAGAGACACCTATTGAATACGATCTTTTTCAGTGGATTGATAATTCTGGGCAATACTGCAAAATTTCATGAATATGAATGCCTAAGTTTAAATTCTCCCATTTGAAAAAAAAAATTTTCTTACAGGATTACCGAATTTTGCAAAAAAGTAATAATACATTTCCATTTAGTTTTCCTGGGTGAGTAGAAAGTACGTTTTTTTATTTCATAAGAATAGTTTCAGTGCTGAAAATTAATACATTTTTTATCTTGAAAATAGATCGTTTTTTAATGTCATGCTCATAAATTTGCGATTATTTAGTTGCGAATGCTTCGAAATTGAAATAACCATATTTTTTCGAAAAAATGATTTTATTCTGCAAGCTTCAAAGCTTTATACATAATATTATAATGTTTTCTACTCACGATTATTCAAGTAAAGTTTATTAATATGTGAAAGCATAATCTAAACATTGAATTTAGAAGTATTTCTTTACTAGCTGGGAAAACCAGGAAAATTTGAATATTCATTCTTTTCTTAAAAAGTTGTAGTCACGAACTCTCGCAAACATTGCGGTCGAAAACCTTATTCGTTGTGATCCTTTTTTTTGTATGTATTTTCAAACAGAAACATGTGTTGAATGACAATGGTGCCAGTCTAATATAGCACGCCGTTAAAAGTGGACGCGTCTCTAAATGTCAAAAAATAAAATACCATTTTCCCACTGACCCGGTCTTTTCAGCGCTATTGATTTACAATTGTTTTTCCGTTTATGCATTATTTAAGTTCACTTTCAAAATAACACAAAAAAATTAATAAGAATCTCTGAAGGATAAGGCAGAATCCAAGTCCAATAAAAAGATGAGCATTCAACCATTTTTGCTTCAAATAAACAAAAATAATTCAATGAATATGAAATTCTAATGATGTTGAACTATGTTCATTTACTCGGGGGGATTTTGAATTGATTTCAATGATCTAAAAAGAATTCAGTCTGCCGCCCTTTACCGAAACCTGATATACCGGATGAGGTGGTCCAAAGAGGCGAGAGAGAGACATTTGCAATGTTAGCGGATTCGCGCAGCTTACGGTTCTGCATTATAAGAAGCCACAAGCAAGATCTGGACTCTTAACAGTCAGGCGTCCAACTAAAGACTGATGCGAGTGTCTTTCACTAAATATTTTTCACCCCTAGATTAGAATCCCTTATTTCATCATGCAAAAGCCGGGTGCTTCTTTCCCACGTCAGCCTTTTAGTTAATAACAGAGGTGACAGAATACGAAATTGAAATAATCACTGCAACATGTTATACAAAGGAAATAGTAAGAAGTGAACTGGCTATTTTGAAACATTATCTATTTTATTATGCAAAAGTGGAGGTCTTACGTGGCCATAATTTTCGCAATCCATAGTTACAGCTAAGATAGTAGAATATTAAATTCGAGCAATTAAATCTATTTCAGAGTTTCATATTTGAGGAATATTATGGATCGATGTTAGAAAGGGTTGGAGAAATTAATTTTATGGTATACACCTACAGTCTTTCTAGAGACATTGTCTAGGGATGGACTTCCATCATCCTTATTTTAGACTCAATAAGTTTCTCTTGTCTGCTTTTGGACTTTGGCCTTATCAATCAAACGTTGAGAAAATTCTTCATCGATGCATATTCTTCATTACTTGGGGCAGCTGCATTCCTGTATTGGTAGGTTTCTATTTCATTTCTCAATGTTTCAGAAATTAATCAATAGATTCTCTTTTGGAAGACGCTAACGTCCAATCTTAGAAATGGGAAATATAAACGTGAATTACAATTTTTCAAATGCTTCAAAAAAAGAAAATTACTTATTTTAGTTTACAAGTAAAGCTTTTTTACATTTTTTCAACACTCTTTCCCCTATGCTTCTTTTTTGGTAAAAATGGTTACTATTTGCTTAAAGATTGAACTATTTTGTTGAAAATTAGTTGTTCTCTTTTAGTTAAAAACTGAAGTTATTAATGGCAAATTTAACTAATGCATTTTTGGCTGAAAATGTATCGTTTTCAGTTAAGAATTCAACTATTAAATCTTTAATTAAAAATTCATCTTCTGTCGTTAAAAATTCAAGTACAGGGTTGAATGTCAAACTATTTTGATAAAAATTGATTTTATTAGTATAGGATTGAACTATTTTTTTGAAAATTCGTTTTTTTTTTGGTTAAAAATTAATTTTTCCATCAGCAAATGTAATTATTCCGTTATTGGTTGACAAATAATTGATCTTTTTTAGTTGAAAATTCAACAATTTGGTTAAAAATTTATGATTTTGTTGTAAAATTGTCTTTTTTGGCAGAAAATTAATTTCCTTAATTGAAAATTAAACTACATAGTCGAAAAGTGGTCATTTTTTGTTCAAATTTCAACTGAATAGTTGAAAACAATTTTTTCTGTGGAAAATTCACATTTTCGGGTTGCAAATTCAACTTTTTTGCAGAAAATTATTCTTTTTGGGTTGATAATTCTATTATTTGGGTAGAAAATTCAACTATTTGGCTTAAAATTCACTTTCTGGTTTAAAATTCATATTTTCGGGTAGAAAATTCAACTGCTTTGTAGAGGATTTGCCTTTTTGACTTGAATATTCAACAATTTGGTTGACATTTTTTTCTCTGTTATTAGAAGTACAACTGTTTCTAATGAATGTTTTTTTCTGTTGATACAGCTATTTTGTTGGCAATTTTATTATTTTTTGAAAAACTCGACTATTTTGTTAAAAAGTCACCTTTCTTGATCGTTAAATTTAACTTTATTGTTAAATTTTTCCCATTCAGATAGAAAATTTGGCCTTTTGAATTGAAAATCCAATTGCCTTCTAAAAAAGTCGTCTCTTAGCTTGACAATTCAACTATAAGGTTCAAAATGCAACTGCTTTTTATTGAAGTTGAATCCTTTTTGATTATCAATTCTACCAATTGCTTAAAAATTCATCTTTCTAGGTTGAAAATGCCACTATTTTGTTAAAAATTCATCCTTTTTCGCAAAAATTTAACTGTTTTCTTGAAAACCCGTCTTTTTGTGTTCAAAATTCAAATATTTGCTTAAAAATTCAACTGCATGTGGTTGAAGTTTTACTTTCTTCGTTTGAAAATTTGACTATTTGGTCGGAAATTTAACTATTTGTTTAAAAATCCAAGTATTCTGTTGATAATTCATCTTTTCGGGATTGAAAGTCAACTTTTTTCCAAATATTCGACTTTTGCACTTAAAACCTCAACTCTTTAGTTCAAAATTCATCTCTTTTGGTAGGAAATTAATTTTTTTTTAATTGGAAATTCAACTATTTTCTTTGAAATGCAATTTATTTCGACTTAAAACTTAAAAGGATTTATTCATTTTTATTATATTTTGTTTTTAGTTAAGGCGACTGTATGCTGTTTGGGGAAACATCGATGAAATGATCAACAGTTCCGTCGTCATAACAAGCCTCGTTCTTACTTTAATAAAAATAGCCAGTAATTTACACAACAATAAAAAGGTAAATAAATTAATTTTATTCGAAATCACAAATTCAAGGATAAATATGAGCTCGCCCTCGAGAAATTTGACAAATGGAAAAAAAAAAGAAGAATGTTCGGACATCATCATTATACAAAAGCATTCACTTCATAGGACGTTCTCGCACCATTTTCTGGGGACTCTACAGTCTCATAACATGGTGGTTTTGTATAAAATATCATACATCACTCGTCATGTAATATACTATAATTCATATAATTAAAAACAACTCTAATATAATTTAAATAATTTTGACGAATATTTTAGATGAAAAACCTCTTAGAACAAATCAAAAACGACTGGCACGTTTGGTCCAATGAACCGGAAGTGCAAATTTTGCAAAAATATGCTGAAGAAGGAAGGCAGCTCACACTATATTATTCTGGTGATTTTTCTACATTAATTAATTTGCCTTCGAGGAATACAGAAATGTCTTATTAAGAAGAAATTTGCTTAGTGCAGAAACATTGATAAAGTAGTGAGAAATAAGAAACATTTACGGAAACCATTTTTCTTCAGTTGACGTAACGTATGATTGATTTAAATATTTTTAGTTGCCACCTATTGCTCAGTTGCTTCCTATCTTTGCTTCACACTTTCGCTGCAGATGCTTGACTCAATTTCACCTTTATCAAATGGAACCAGGCCCAAAAAATATGCTTTGCCTGCGGATTTTGGCATTGATCACGACAAATATTTTTATTATATTTTTGTATATGATACTGTTAGTATTTATCTCAATTTCACGGTAACGGTCAGTATTGACTCTATGTATTTTGTTTATGTGCAACATGTCTGCGGAATATTTTCAGCAATCGGGTGAGCATTTAATAATAAATCAGGCTACCTACAAAATCCCAATTTCAAAATTTTATAACTTTCCTTGACTCTTCCCAGACTAATTTTTCATTTTCTTTGACGGTTCTAAATTTTTCTTTCACTCATAAAAACAAGCTTATGTCTAGGAGATCGACAATTTTAATGCAAATTTATTTCCAACAAAATAGTTATATTTTCAACCAAAGAAATGGAATTTTAACTAAAATTCAAACTTTATTTAGAAAAAAAGTTCTCAGATTCAGAAAAAAATTCAGAAAATTGAAAAAGTGAGGCCGGTAAGGTAGGTATTCATGCGTGTCACATGCCCTTAATCGTTGAAAAAGTGGCTCAACCAAATATGATAAATAAATTTAATAAAAACTTTTCTTATAACATTTCTCATAAAACCGCTTCAAGTTAGGATGCGTATTTTTTATTTAAATCGCGAAAAAAACATGAAAAATAAACTAATTGAATATAGGGAAAAACGACACAAGTTGCAATAAAATGTTTAATAACAAAATTGTTTGTTTTTCTTATGGTATGCGCGTTTTTTTTTTAATTATAAAAACAAGACAGTGCAAATACGTTTATTTTTATACCAATGCATATTATGAATTTCATTAATATAAATTTATTGAAATAATACATTTTTCAGGGTAGCATAGCAATAACTGAATTAGCTATCCCAGGCTAACGTACATAAATGAATATAATATACATTTGATATAATAGTGTTGAATCTAAAGTAGAAAAGTTCGCATTGTGAATAGAATAGAGTGCGAAGCACGAGACACGTTTTGAGAATGTGTTCGTTAAAGCCAGAGGAGCTTTCACAAAAGAGAATTCACAATCACCAAAGAACAGTTGTGGATGCTCAAACCTTTAAATTTAAAAGGCCTGTGCAAATACATGGGAGAAGTACAGAGGCCGAGCCTGTAGCGCGAGGTAAATACATTCTCAAGCGCGAAGCGCGAGACAAATATAATATCGAGCGCCAAGCGCGAGAACCAAAAATCGCGGCCAATAGTCGCGGGTCAATAGACCCACTTTATTAGGATGAATGGGAATAAATATTTAGAGTCTGGGTGGGCCGAAATCGTTGGGTGTAGCTTGGATCACTAAATGTGGGCGCGTTGACTTTTTAATTTATCCTAGAGTTGATTTAAGCCAGTTTGTCACGTCTTAAAATAAATCATGATACCAAATTCATTTACGCAGACTTAGCGCAGATTTGGCGCGAGATTTCAACCCGCTAATCATTGCTGAGTGCAAGAGAAAATTCATTTTGTTTTTTGTTTAATATTACATTTCTTTAAGTTCACAAAAGATAATTTTCCCCATTAAAAAAAAAAATTATATGTAGATAAAAAGTTAGTATTTGAAAATTATTATTTATTACTCTTAAATAGCTGTAGCAGTTGAAGAAGTATATCTCTTTGACTTACCCAATGTCCATCGAGGATCATCATCTGTCACGCAGTCGACCATATTTAATATATTTTCTTGAAAAATTTTAACATTCTCACTGTTTGGAAATTTTCCCGAAATCCCGGTTATGACTATTTCTTCACCCGTCATTTTTAAAGGATCCATTTTTAAATGAGGAAGAAAAGTTGACGTTAAAATATGTACTTTTGAAGTTTTTGTTAATTAAGACTTTCGCGCATACCCTGTTTAAATGTATGAACAATGACGGAATGAGCTCTATCACTTGCTGCTCACTCTACTTATAACCATTGCAGGAGGAGGGAGAAAAGGTAGCGTAGCTGCATGCTTCTGAATATCAATGATTTTCGTAGATCATACTACTGATTGTAAAAGAAAATGAATATCTCAGGGATGATTTCAGGTATTAAAATGAGACTCAGAAAAATACTGTCCCGAGTGCACAGTGGACCAGGAACCAAAAGAAGTGGCCAAAAACTAAGAGTGAAAGATAATGATAAAGTAAATATATTTCATAAATCTAGACACCCTGAATTATGGTTTTTAAGTATTATGACATTTTGACTTCTTATTGTCCATTGACAAATGTGCAAACATTAATCTTTGAACATTAATTGCAAAAGTTAGATTTTATTAGAAGTGAATTTATTATCGGATAATAGTTGAAATTATAGGCTTTTTTTCTCAGACGCATTGAATATAAA
Source organism: Andricus grossulariae (assembly GCA_011634705.1). Lineage (NCBI taxonomy): Eukaryota > Metazoa > Arthropoda > Insecta > Hymenoptera > Cynipidae > Andricus > Andricus grossulariae. The sequence continues at coordinate 19,044,901 of JAABKJ010075445.1, read as the reverse complement.
CCAGTCAATTAAAAAATGTGAAAGAGAGTTATAAATTATTCGTTATTATATTTTTGCCACGTTTTATTTATAAGCATTTTTTTCTTCATTAAGCTTTTTCTGTCGATTGTCCATTCCCCGGCATTGCCCTCAGTATCAAAAAGAGTGAACAAAAGAGTGTAAAACTGGTAACATTTGACATTTACTTTTCACATATTTTAAACAATCTATTTAAACATAATCAAACCAAAAGGATACAAACTTGCCTGGAAGGTTACACGTATGAATATACTATTACAATGTATGAGCGATCGAATGATAATTTTGATCTTTGTCTATCAAATTCCATTCCAAGTTCTTCGATGCTTTAACCTTTACAGGAAATGTTAACCCAATAATGTGAAATATGAAATTTAAAACTATTAAAGATATTCACAGTTTTCTGGAGCAATATCTACAGTTTACAATCTTGGATTTGAGTGGGGGTGATATTGTCACCCCTACTGAATCTATAAAAATTCATATCATGCATATAGCTGCATAAAGAACATTTTTTATATTGCTGGTGCAAATAGTGATGCCGTTTGTGACGACAATGTCTCGTTATCGTATTGGAAAATCTCTTCTTTTTCTGTCAACATCAGCTTCTGCGACTCGAATATCGGTTTTGGATCGTATCGCTTTGGTAACGGGAAACCGAGATATCGGTCGGGATCGTCTCGGTATTCTAAGTAGGAGCAGCCAGTTGATGGCTTCTTACGGAACAAAAGTCAGTATTTTATATTGCAAATTTATTGCTTTAAAGTGAGTATTTTATATATACTGAATATTCCACAAACATTTTCATGCATGCTTTTTTCGAGATAAAATTTAATAAAAAAGTTAGTGCGAGATTAAAAACAAAAATAAAAAAGTAGCACGCTTAGCTCATATCGCCCCATGCCTCGGGTGGTATGAGCCATGTATTTAAATGGAATGAGCTACTTAATGAAAATACTTATTACGTATTATTCATTTATCTTTATTATCATCATAACATTAAGTCATTTCCCTTTCGGGGTAGGCGTGAATTGATCGATTGGAAAGTAGTACTGTGTGGATGGATATATAGGTATAGGGTAGATAGGTATATAGGTGTAAGCTATTGATATTTTAGATTGATCTAGAGAATCAACTCACAATATTTTTATAAACTATTTGTCACCAATCTTTCCTGTCCTGGCATACTGCTCTAGCTTCATTCACGTGCATGCATTTTATCATGCAAGCTCTTGTGTTTCTATTACTTCTTAGGTCTCTTCGGATTAATGTCTCATTCACGGATTCTAACCATTCTTTCGGCGGTCTACCTCTGGGCATTCTGCGATTTACTTTACCTTCATACACCTGTTTGGTCAGTCGTTCATCTTTCATTCTTCCAACGTGTCCGAACCACCTTAACAGATTTCTTTCCCATATATGAATTAGTGTCTCTCCTATACCACATTCTTTAAGGATTATCTCGTTTCGGACTTTGTCCATCAGTGTTTTCCCGCATATTATGCGCAGAGGTTTCATGCCAATCGCGTTAAACCAAAAGTTCTCAGGAATAGCTCGAGATCTTATCGGTATCTTACCAATAAGTTGTCAAAGTTCCTGTCTCAAATTACAGCATTTCGGACTCTACACTGCCCGGTCCATTATTTATGTTAATTTCTGCTCTAGTCTTCATTGCCGCGATAGTGTCGTACTGGCGGTATATTCTTCGCAATCCAATCTCGTACTGTAAATTTAACCCAAGAATATTCTCGCTGATGATATTTGTACCTAGTGAAACCATCTTGTAGTCCGTGTCCATTGTCCAACAGAATGAGTCCCTCAATAAAAAGCAGGACAACATCGTCGTTTGGACTTGGGATAATACCCTCTATTTCAAAAGTCTTCCATTCGTTGTCCTGAAAAGATGAAATCTTACACCCACGCCCGATGTCGTCTATGCGCGCCGCGACGTAATAAGGATGTACTGCCAATCCATGGCCAGTGATACGAGTATGAAGACCATGAGGATCAGGTGATACAAGGAAGACCTTGGTAGGATTGTCCATATGCAATATATCTAAACCTTGTGCCATTTCGGGTGGTGATGGACCCTTGATGATATAACCCGTCGGCATCGACCCTGAACACATGAAAAAACAGAAGATAAAGTTTACATTGATTTCTGTTGAAAGATTCGCTGTAACAGAAATTAACCTTTTTGAATAAACTTCACACAAAATTGAGATATATTTTTATTATTAAACGGTCTCGGAATAATTTTTCAGAGGAAAAGCGTCGTCTGCTATGCAGCTGACATCAGTGCGAAAAACAGTAATGCATGTATGAAATCGATCTGGAAATCAGGACACCATATTTTGAAAAACATTGTACTTATTACAATTTCATTTCAACGCTAATTGCACTTAATGCATAAAATGTCGATCACCTTCGATTTTGTTAAAACTCACATATTTGTATTGTTTTAAGTTGAACACGAGTGTGCCCGAAAAAAGTGTCGCTCTCTTACAGTTTTCGAGATATCGAGATTTTTATTATCGAAAAATTAGATTTTTCTCTATGTTTTTTCGAAACACACTGATATAACATATTTTCCATGCTAAACATGAAGTACCCCTCCTCCTTCACTCCCTCACTCATCAAAATCTAAACCATACTACTCCTTCACCCCATTATTGGAAAGGGTTCATGATGTCCTCGAGTCAAAAACGTCTTTGAATCTATATTGGTCCCAATTCGAGGGCATCCCGCTCCCATTTACAGTAGTTTCAGTATTGTTTTTCACTCAAATAAGGCTTGTAGGAAAATTGGAAAAAGGTTTGGGGAGAACGCAGTTTCTGGACTCATGTAATTGCTGCTCAAGCGAATCGTCGGAAATCGATGCCTTTCTTCTCTCGGCACGTAATATACTGCTGTAAATTACACTATTCCTTAAATTCCCTGAAATCTCCAAACTCCCTGAAATTCATAAATTCTCTCATTTCACGAAATTCCCTGAATACCTCTCTGAAGTCTTTAAATTCCTCAAAGGCTCTAAATTCCTAGAATTTCTGAAATTCTTTGAATTCCTTGAATTCCTCAAGTTCCTTGAGTTCCTTGAGTTCTTTGAACTCTCAGCATTCTTCGAATTCACTGGATTCCTTGATTTCTCTGAATTCAAGTCATTACGGAATTCAAGTAATAAATTGAATTCCGTGGATATTTTGAATTCATAGAATTCCTTGAATTTCTTGAATTCATAGAGTTCCTTGATTTCCTTGAGTTTATAAAATTCTTTTAATCCATGGAATATCTTGAATTCCATAGATTCCTTGAATTTACGAAATTTCTTGAATTTATTGAATTTTTCGAATTTCCTGAATTCCTTGAATTTCCTCAATTCCATATTACTTATATTCTCTAAATTCCTGAAACTCATAAAATTTTTTGAAATTATAGGATCCTTTGCATTCATAGTTTATATAATTTCTTGAATTCATAGAATTTCGTAAATTTTTTGTATTCATATAATTGCTAGAATTCACATAATTCCTTGAGTTCATAGAATTTCTGAAATTTATTTCATAAATCCATGGAATTCCGTGTATTGATGAAATTCTGTGAATTCTCTGAAGTCTTTCCAATACCTTGAATTATTTTGAATTGAAAAAAATTGGAAATTCAGGTAATGAAAGAATTTTATGAATTGAGGGAATTCCACGAATTCAAGAAATTCAGATAATTTAGGGAATTACAAAGCCGCAGGGAATTTAATGAACTTCGAAATAATTCAAGGAATCCAGGAAATTTGCAAAAATTCAAGAAATTGGGAAAATTCTGAGAAATTCAGAAGACTTCAAGGAAGCCAAAAGAATTTGAAAGAGTTCAAAACCGATCCAGGTGATGCAGAAGAATTAAAAGATCAAATTATTATGATTTTATTATAATGATTCTGTGAGAAGAAAGCCGACTTCTTAAAAAAAAAAACAATTATTCAAGCGAATAGAATTCGTGCGAATAATTTCGAATAACCTTATATTACTGATACTTATTGCACTAGACCAACAATGATAATTTCCGGTAAAAAACCTAGAATAAAAAGCTCAGTGTTGTAGATTTCGTACTGTAAGGGTGTAATGCAAAACGAAGCGTATTCTTTTTTATCGGTCTCGGTTGGTGAAAACCCACAGCCCTTTCCAGCATCTCCTGGGGGCAGGAAGGCACCCCTGCAACTGGTCACAGAAACAATTTTGGTCAAACCTCTACCCCTACACAACATTTCCTGGCGGCAGAAAGGCCACCCTGTGACTAGTCACTAAAATAAAGCAAGTCAAACCCCCACCCCTTTCAAAAATTTCGTGGGCGGGAATACGCCCCGTGACTGGTTACAGAAATAATTTTGGGTCAAACCCCCACCCCTTCCTAAAATGTTGTGTTCAGTTACAGAAATGAAATCAGTTTTACCCCTAACATTTCCCAGTGTTTTTTAGTCTGGGACTTCAATTAACAAGGTTGCCGATAGTGAGGATGCAACAGCAGCATTAAACACATTAGAGAAAAATTAGTTTTTAAATATGTTTGCCTGCAGTCTGGATTCTGTCCTCAATACATTTTGAACCACCCTATTTTACATGATGACTCTCTACTCATAATGAGAAGCTAATGCTTTTTTACCTATTTCTGGCAATAATGATTGGAGCACTATTTCAATATTCAACTCTAGGAATGTCGGAACTTTGTTATAATGCGCTGCAGGTAGAACTTCGTGCCCTTGCGGCTTAGTAGTATTATCAACTCAAGATAACGTCACATTGTAGAAAAATGTTGGTCTTGGAATGATTTTATTTTATTTTTTATTTGCATGATTATAATCCTGCAACGTGTAACTGCGTGGCACTAGATAGCATATGGTGGTTCCACATTTCTTGTACAGATTTTTTTTGATAACTTTTACCTATTTAGACATTGCAGTTCAGAATCAGATTAAAATTACAGAAATAGATTACCAGATTATCTTCTAGTGAACAAACCTAACCCGAAAACTGGTAAAAAGTTTTCAAAAAATAATTATTCTAAAATAACTCTAAAATACAGGATAAATATCAGAATAAAACTTTTTTATGCATATTAGAAACAAGATATTATTACTCTCGGGGAAAAACAGACCAAAACTTTGTGCGCCAAGTTACCTGCCGATTTTAATCCCGAATGCGCCATATTAGTCGCATGTGAATAGTATTTAATAAAGATTTTTTACATAAACGTTTATTAATTTTACTCAAAATGTTAAACTTTAAAGCATTCAAGAAACTTGAAACAGAATATTTCCAAAAAATTTTATAAACTGTACACGAAACTTCTGTATTTTTCTACTTGTTTTCAGCTACTCTGACAATACAAGCTAAAGAACAAAAACTAACTTTTCGTTATAAAAATCAGGCAATTAATTTAATTATCACAAATTTTTGATAATGTAACGTTGAAAATATATATACATATAATGAAACTACCTCCACAAGCAGAAAATCCGTTAATATTCGAAAACTCGAACGCGCCACATTAGCCGCCGCGCCGCATTCGGCGCCGCTCCCCTGGTTCTGTTTTTCAATATAATGTTTATGAAGAAATGTTTTTTTTTTATTTACTAAATAGAGACATTAAGCCATAGGTTTTGATTCCGTTCATTCAGAGTTCGGTTGTAAGTCAAATCTACAAAAATTTCTAGTCAGTTCGAAAAAGATATTGAAAATCATTTGGATGCGTTTTCAAAATATCCAAATATAGCTAATCTACTTGATTATTAATTATCTAAAACATTTTAAATTTTTGTCCAATTGAAAATTTCATTGGGATAGTTTCGAAATATATTTAATATTTAGTAAAAATTTTAACTAGAATTTCTTAATCTATCAGAAGAATAGTTTCCTCTAATTTTTGAAAATGTTTGAAAATGTTGGAAAGCCTATAACAGTTTTAATTTTTATCAAAATTAAAAATGCCATTAGGATAATTTGCAAGTCTTTATTCTTGTAAGAGAAACTTCGACAAAAATTTCTAAAATTAAAAAAAATTGTTTCCGTATTTAGAAAATTCTCTAATTTTTTACATTTTGGTGGGAAATATCTGGGTAACGAAGTTGAACTTAATTTTGGGACCCTTAAAAAGTGTATAAAAAGCTGACACGATTGGAAGAATCTTCTAAAATTTAGCGCGGCTACAACATTCAGGTAACCACATAGAAATACAACATACATACACTGTAGAAAAAATCTTCAGTGATATTTACAATCAGTTAATAATTATACGTGCAGCGTATCTTCAAATTACAATATATAACCTGATTAATTCACGATACTACAGTACTTATTTGCAATATAGTGTGATTTCACTTCAGGTAACATTGTGGAAATAGAACAAAGGTGGTTCTATTTGCAGTCGACTGTAAAATTACTACGTCCGATGTTGGAAATTATTCGATCGGCGTGGGACATAGTAAGTTTACGTAAGGTGATAAATTTGCTTGGGACTTTAAGTCTACGAAAGTACATGTAAATTTTGACTATGTGTGCTTTTCAATCGCGAGGGAGTAAGACCGCACGGTCGAACGCCGCAGCATTATGTGCAGGACGTAAATTTGGACCATTCAGGACTCTCGAGTATAACTCGTGCCGCGTTTCGGTGAAAATATAAAAATAATTGGTTCTTCCACTGGAAAAAAATGAATGCTTAAACTTTGAGACTGTCAAGTGGTTATATTCCGTTTTCTCCCTTAAGGCCATGTGACGAGTGGGTCGCGTGACCGGCTTGCTACCTTACCGACACTTTTTTTATTTGTAAACTTATTTTCACACGAATAGCCACATCGAGTTGAAAATCCGGGATAATAAATGAGAAGCACTAAGAAACGCGGCTCTGGTCCTAAATTTTTATAAATATGAAAAAAGTTTTTTTTTTAAATAATTTTTTTTTGCTTTTTTCAGGGATTGGGAGCGAAATGCTGGGTGAACGCTCGATGCGACCCATACGCACTCCTTGCCTGCTCAGATTTTCCCAGTGTTACGAACTCAGAGGTCCGTTCGCGCTACCCGAGGTAGAAAAGTCGTGTGGTGAACAGAGAGTGAATGGTCGTGACTGCCCGAAATGTAGGCATTACTTCATTCGAGTGGGCCACGTGAACGCGTAGAAAACGGTTAGGCGTGCAGATCAGAACAGATGTGAGCAATCGTGTTCGTGTTCACCACTGGCGGCCGCCTACTGTTGCTCACAGATGGGTATTCACAGTCAGGCAGCTTCAAAGAGCTTCACGGGAGTTGATGCGTGAGGAGGAGAAACGTTTCTGCGTTGTGAGCGCTCACTGCACTATATACATTTCACCAGGTGGCGCTGCGTCACATGCTATATAGTTCAAAGCATAATATCATTCTTGGGATTTATTTGAACTTCAGTTTTCAATTTTTCTATTACATATGATCTGAAACAGTAATAATTATCTGTCTTGTTTGAATGTGAAATTATTAGTGTTCACATACGTACAAATTTGATGAGTGAAGAAATATGGAACAAAAATTATTTTATAAATGCAAATACGAAATATTGAACTTGAAATGAAAGTTTAGAAGCTTCTCTCAGCATTTCAAGATTTTTTAAATATACTTTTGTTCACTTTTTAATTGTCAACAGATGAATTTAGAGGAGCATGTAGGCACAATATCCTAATGGAATTTTAACTCAATAAAAATTTACAAACTTACATGGTTTTCAACATATTCAAAAATAAGTTCTCAAGAAAAAACGGAATTTCCAATAACATCCAGATATCGATTTTCAACTAAAATGACGAATCTTGAGAGAAAATTCCAACAAGAGTTAAACATTAATAAACCAAATAGTTCGATTTTCAACCACAGATATGATTTTCTAACCAATAAGAATAATTTTCTGCCAAAATACGAATGATTATGAAAATACATAAATTTCGTATCAAATTTTTGAATTTTCAACTAAAAAAAAAGTTTTCTATGAAACATGGAATATTAAAATTTGCAGTATAACAAATTACTTGACAAAATTAATTCTCGACTGGTTTAATTTAACAAAACAGACGAATTTGTAACAGAATAGTTGAATTTCGAACCAAACGGAAGAGTTTTAAAAATAAAAGATTAATATTCTACCCAGAAAGGCAAAGTTTCAACCGAAAAGTTAAGTTTTCAATCAAGTACTTGAATTTTATACAAAATTCTTGAATTTGTAAGCGCAACAGGGGAGTTTTCTATAAAACAGTCGCATTTTCAACCCGAAAATGTGAATTTTCGACAAAAATGTGAATTTTCGACAAAAATGTGAATTTTCGACAAACATGTAAATCGCAAAGAAATAGTTCGATGTGCACTACAATGATGAATTTTATAATTGAGGGGCTGATAGCAAAAGCGGACTAAGAAAAAAGTCGGAGCAAAAGCGGGTTGATTATTTCTCAGCGCAAGAACGAGAGATGGCGCGCGAACACAAGTTTCGTGACTCAGCCAATCAAAATCGCAGTTACAACAGAAATACGCAAAAACTAGGCTTTATTTCGAACAAGGTATATGGTTAGTTAACCGTAGGTTAAAAATTCATGGTGGAACGTTTCGCAAGTTAATTATGATTAAACCGATGATTAAAAGATAATCATCATTAGTTAACCATGGATTTAATCAGAGATGGTGGAATCGGCCCTTACAGCGCAGTCCTTCTAAAAGGGAGGGAAAGTAATTAGGAATCAGCTCGCTATCACGCGCGAAATCGTAACGATTATAAAATCGATTTTATCGATAAAAAGATAAATAGTAGGGGCATAAGATAAATTAGTAGAGAGAAGATGGCCTTAGCAAGCGTGACCATTCCAAAGAAATCACAACTAAATGCGCAATTCTGGCTTCTCTTCTGTGTTCCTGCATATCCTTTGATCATCATAACATTTTGAAGTAAAAATAAAATCATAAAAACGTTTCAAACAAGAGCAATTTTTGACCCCGAATATGAGGACAACCATATTTGCAAAGAATTTTTGGTAGAGAATTATTTTAAATTCCAGGGAATAAAAGTAGAGAAAAGTGAAGTCCAATTTAGTGATAACTGGGAACCACAAATCACAGAGAAAGTTTCTTTTTATATTATTGTTAATAATAGATTAATTCGTTTTAGGTTTATCATCCTCCCAAGATTGATACCGATGTGTGTACACGGGACCAATTTCTTGAACAGGATACATTAAATTGTCGAATAATCCGTTTCCTCGTGAATAAACTTCAGGAGAGGAAATGTTCGATACAATTTAATTCAAAACTAGAATCACTCATAATAGTAATAAGGGAGTTGTCCTTAGAAATTCAAGTAGTAGAAAATATAAATTAAATGCTCAGTAAAGAATAATGTTGCAAATTGTTACCGAGAGTTTCCTCCTATAATTGATTCATTTTTCCAATTTTACCGTTAAAATCGCCTCTCACAATTATTGAGTATTTCGGGTATTTTATTGACAGGTCAAAGATTATTTCATTTATATTGTATAGAAAATTTTCAACATTAGAGTTAGGGCTAGAGTATATTCATCCAATAACTTTATTAAAAATATTACCTTCGAGTTTTACAAAAATCTAATCCTCTACCGCACATATCGTTTCCATTTTATATTTGTTTGGTTTGTTGATGATAAGTAAACCTCCCTTTTCTCTTCCTTTTGAGGATTCTCTTGTAGCTGCATTGTAGACAACTTGGCAGTCGATGTTACATTAAGGATACGTGATTTTAGGTGAAGAAGTAAGCCATGTCTCACTCACACATATGATGTCATATGTAGTAGTATAGTAACAGATATCATCTAGATTATTAAATCCTTTTGCATTCCAAACTATAATTCGAGTTTCTGGTACTGTTGGCGAACCGTTTATGAACTTGGGACCGTTTTGGAGTTTTCTCCTCCCGGCGTTTCCTTCAAAAAAGCTTTGAATGAATTTCTTTTTTGAGTATGCTTGATTTTTTTTATTGAGATCTGTACTGGAAGAATGTAATTTTGGAGGGCGTCCTCTTGTCCTTTTCCTGCCACAATCTTCGCTGTTAAGGATACAACGAAATACTGATTATCCATGAATAGTTGGGTTTCTTTAATCGTTAAGTACATTCCAAAACTCTCTAGCTTTTGTTGGTAATTTCGAAGCTTCTTGCGTATTTCTCTTTGTTCGTGAGTAAAATCATTTGCGAATGATACCTTCAGTGAGCGCAGATTTTTAGCATTCTTAAATATCTCACATTTAAATCTCGAATTCGCAAATGTAACTAATTCCCTCTTTTTTCCAAGCCTAATCACGTTTTCAAAACAACCAATAGGTAATGTTAATTTGAGCTAAAATGAAAATCTTGTTAACCGCGTCAAAAGGATTCCCGTTGTTAGTCGAATCTTCCTTCACATTGTAGAAAAAAATATTCCTAGATATTTCTTTTAGATCTAAAACTTTTAGTTTTTTTTTCAAGGAGATTAATTTGTTCTTTGAATGCTTTGTTCTTCTCCTTCGAAAGATGACATCTGGTTTTGTAGATTTTGAGTTCTAAGATCTTTTCATCCGAGCTTTCTAACATTTTAATATCTTCAGTAATTCACTGAACATTTGCTTCTGTGGATCTTACATTCTCTTGAACTGATATTAAGAGAGATTTTGGCTCTTCGCTGCTCGTCATAACTACCGAAATAACTTTCACTTCACACTTCAAACACACAAAATACGAATAAGCTACGCAAGTTCTCAGAAAGGGGTGACAGGGAGCCACCGAGAAACACGTCCGACCAGCTTGGAGGCCAGAACTGTAATACGGGTCTGCAATTTTCACAGTAAAGGTATTTCATATTCCTTTACAATATATTATTAATTTAGTTTCTAAATTACGAATACCTACCCTGCCGGAAGTAAAAGTATTCAAACGGATAAGAAATAACGGATAGAAGCGGATAGAAATTTTTAATCCGTTTTAAGGATCCCTTTACATCCTTTTCAATAATTTGATATCTGTTATTACATCTTGAAATCTTTATCCGCTTGAATACTTTACAATACATGAAGTGTGAGTCCGCCCCTATCCATTTATAACCTCGAAGTAATCTATCTACCGCTATCCGTTTGAATCAAACATTCGTTTTTGCTAAGGAACAAATATACCATATTAAATTCTTCGGAATTAGAAAAAAACTTTTGTCTTACTTCTGACCTAGAAGTGGGAATTACAGCGTGTATTTTTTGTGTACCCTCAATTGTAATAGAATTATTCAATCTTTCGCTTTAAACAGCTTTTTCTTCTTTGTATTCATTGTTTTTGCAGAATTCGACATAAATAACTTCGAAGTGTGTTTTAGCCCAATCGCCCATTTTTCTAGCATTAGTAATCTGATTCTCGTATGGACGCTGAAGATTTGTTTTAGCAGCCGCTCTTTTAAGAATGCCACCAAAACCATCATAAGGCCCTTCGCCATGTACGGAATGAAAGTTCCATTCAGCTTTACATCCAAAATCTTGCTCGGTGAGTGTTAAGTTGGCAAAGTTCTTACGATTTTTGTACTGCTCTGCTGAACCATCTGAATTGTGTCCCAGGTGAAAAAGTCATATAGTTTATATATAGTGGACAAAACAATTATATTACATTCTCATCTCAATGAGAAAGTAATAGTTTTATGTGAAAAATGACTTTCGCGGATTCAATCAAATGTCGACGTTTTGAGGCCCCCTGAGTAAGAAAAAACGGTTTTTACGAAGGTGTCTGTCTATCTGTCCGTCTGTCTGTCTGTAGCCTGTAGTATCGTGTAGGCACGATAACTTTCGAAAGATTGATCAGATTAGATTGCGCTTTGGCGCACTTTTTGAAGGCCTAAAAAGAAAGAACGAGTTCGTGAACCAGCTATTTTGGATCAAAATTCAAAAAGTGAGCACATTGCAAAGAATGTTGAATAAACTTAATACAAGCATGAAGAACATGGGCCTCAAAATCAACGTAAATAAAACAAAGGTCATGGTGTTTGAAGAAAAAAGTGTGAAAACAATCTGCAACATTGTCCTAAATGATAAGAGATTAGATCAAGTTGACAAGTACGTATATCTGGGTAGCCTATTCACTAGCTCTAATGTACAGAAAAAAATTTTTTTTTCCTCAAAACTGAATTTCATCAAATGTAAATATCTTCGAAGGAGAAGCTTGAATCGCTATCTAAGCAAATAATCCAAGAGATAACGCTTTAGTATAAATTTTATAAGCTAATGAAGCAGCAGAGTATTCACCACAAACGTTTTAATTCAAATTCTTCATTATTGATACATTACTCCGTGTCTCCTATAATTAGAAAAGATGAGAATTGTCTGGACTCTGGTTTTATTCTTTGATGTTATCCTCGATTCGATTGGTAAATATAATAATAAAATTAGGAATAAAATAAATATAAAAAAAGAGTTTAATTAAAATTATAGATGTATTATATACACTGTTAGAACTTTTTGGTAAATTCCGATATATTTAGGATACTAAAATAACTGAAATTTACGAAATTAGGTTGCCGAAAGCGAAATATATTATATTGAGCTCCTATATTGAGCTCCAAATCTGTATGGCTCTCGAAATTAATTTTTTTCTTTGTAAAAGTTTTCAACGTTTAACCTTGAATTTTCACAAAATACGTAAGTTTTCAAACGAAAAAGATGTATTTTCTACCAGAAATGAAATATATTGAAATTTTCAATTAAAAAACGAATGTTGAAACAAACAAAAAACCATATAAAGATAAAACAAAACTTCAAAGTGACGATAAAAAATAATAGAAACTTGCTTCACAAATATGGAGCCGATAAATAAAAATAAATGAGTTTTCATCTAAAAAAATTATTTTGTTTCGAGAAAATAAAGATATAGTGTGATGGTATCTCACTATAATAGACGTTTTTTTGCAGAAAGGTCTATAAAAAGAAGAAAGGTTAATGATTCTTTTTGAATAAACGATAAAAGTTTTTAAAAATATCGTTTCTGATCGCAATACAGAAAGTTAGGTGAAGAAAACCTTATAAAAGTGGCTGAAAAAATTGACAAATAGGTTTATACCAGGGATTTTTTAAGAAGAAGTAATTTTTTGATCTTACTGTATTTAAAAACTTTTAGAAAGAGGAGTATAGTCCCAAAAAGGTTTTTTAAAAAAGTTAGAGGTTAGGCAATTAAAAAAGAAGATGGGAGACAAATACAGAGTGTCAGTTGTCTGGCTTTAAATTATCAAGGTTTTTATTACTATATTACGAATAAGATTTCAATCAAATCCTCCTAATACAACATGATTTTTCAAGAATTTTTTATAAAGAAGCCCGTTTTCGGCGAAATTTTTCGTTATCTAGTTCTGTGCTGCAAACCATCAATCCCCAACAAAAAATGTAATAGTTTCTATTTGCATCAAAAACTATTTCAATTTTAAATAAAAAATACGTAATTTTCAATAATGAAAAAAAAACAATGTGTGACGAAAATGATGAATCTTGACAAAAAGGTGACTTTTTAAACACGAAAATTGATTTTTTATACCAAAGAGTCAGATACTTAACAGAATATATACATTTTCAAACAAGTAGTTCAATTATCATCTAACAAAAATTCACTTCGAACTCCACGAGGAACTCTACGGGACAACTACATTGACAAATGGACTCATGATATGTGACGATAAAATTGTTTACTTCAAGAAAAAATTAATCTTTCGTTTCTTGTTGCAGAATTAAGTACACAGTTCGAGTGTTTGCCCAATGGCGAACCTATCCCTGGTGTCCCTCATTCCGGATCTTCTGCTTCTTCTCCTGAGAGACATTCTCCTGAAAGATCTCTTGCTCCTACTAGGCCTCATTCTTCTGCCCAGTCTCCTTCATCAGCCGAACCTACTCTTCGGGTCAGGTCGAGGTCTCCTCCTGCCAGGAATACTTCTTTTCTCGTACTTGGATTTCTACCTGAAGAACTTACATTTATTCGACTGATTCCTTACAAAAATACGTCCCGCTTATTCGCACTTCGACGATATACTTTTCCTCTCGACAAGCAAATTCGAGTGAGAACCCGTTCTAGTGGTTTGGTGCCCATACCAACCGAAGAACAAATTGTTTTATCAACCCCCAATGGTGATGTCTTTGCAATATTCGAGATAACCAATATTCGCAACCAAGACATTTTTCGTGGAATATATTTGCATGTCACTGCGAAGGGAAAACGGGTGAAAATTAACATTGACAGCGGCGCTGTGAAAGAATTGAACCCAGAAGAAAAAGCGGAATGTCCAGTAGGCACCCAAAGCTCAATCAGAAAGAATTATAGGGTATTTCGGGTGTAAAACACAATTCTTCATGTCGTGAATTGGATTCAAAAAATATTTTCAGGCTGGCTGATGGATCCTCGATTAAAGCAGCTCGCACACAAACGTATTCTCATCACTTGTCTCGCACTTTGCACTCGATTGAAGTGTGCCAAAAATACTAAATTTTCTATATTTTCATAAACTCTATTATATTAACTGAGTGTGTTATAATTTCTGTATATCGGACCGAGACTCTTTATTCATATGCGTAATAAAAAATAAACTACAAATTTGATACGTTATCATTATTTTATCGCACTTGTCCTAAGAAATGTATAAATTCATTGTTTGACTTAAAATATGAATTTTTGGGTTTTCATTACATTTTTTACGGGTAAAACTATAACTGTTGGTTAAAGGCCAAAGCGAAATCGAATCCCATAATTCTTTTGAAACTGATCCTGCCTACAGACTACTAAAAACTACTCCTACTATAAACCACATACATACAGACACAAATGAACGATAAAATTTGTCTAAGCACAACTTTCGAAATTTGACTGTAATAATGATGAATACTGTTTAATGATATTCTGTAATTGGAAAGACCAAAACTACTCTCCTGAAATAGATTATTATGATTTTTTTATTTTCCTGAAACTTTTTCTCGTGTCGACTCAGCTTTTCATCATCAGCCACGGTCTAAGTCAAGTGTCTGTTCAGATGAGAATGTTATGAATTAATTTAATACGATGTTTCAGAACTGTTGTGATGTTGTTGAGGTAGGTACAAAAGAAGGAGCATAGTTTAGTTTTGAATTTGCCTTTTACCGCTTTTATCCTTACGCAGCGGCCGCGAGAGTTGAAGGTGTCATTAGTCGTCTCAGGATTTTTTTTCACGAGGGAAGGTGGAAAATGTGCCAACACACACCGAGAAGGGTCCGCACTTCGCTGTAGTGTCGGGATGCTTATATCATCACTACAATGACTTTAATATATATATAAATATACACAAAGATCTTAATTCGATCATTATAGTGATGCTACCAACCACCGACTAAAAACCACCACCCTTTCTCCTTGGCATGAATCAGCCGTTGGAACGTAGCAGGGGCGTTTTTGATCCCCATGGGCATGCGCAGATATTCGAAGTGTCCTCGAGGCGTTGAGAATGCCGTTTTGACCCTGTAATCGGGGTGGGTTTCGATTTGGTGGAAACCACTGGCTAGGTCGAGCACAGAAAAGTACTGGGCCTCCCCTAAATGTTCGAGGATGTCCGTAATATTGGGCAGGGGGTATGCGTCCCCTATGACTTTCTCGTTAAGAGCTCGGAAGTCGATTACTACCCTCCATTTTCTTTCGCTGGATCCGTCAAGTTTCTTAGGGACGATCCAGAGAGGAGAGTTGTAAGGGGACTTGGAATATCCTATAATCCCGCTTTCATATTGCTTTTTTATTTGAACGGCCACTTGGTCAGCAGCCTCATTGGGATATCGGTATTGTTTTCTGGCTATGACCTCGTCGTCAGTGGTGGGGATCCTATGTTGGACTACGCTCGTAGTAGAGAGCCTTTCTCCGTTTATGTGGAAAATATCAGCGAAGTCTTCCACCCGCTTATGAACGTAGTCCCTTTCATCGTGCGATTCCCGGGCTGATCGAGACTCCTTGTCAATAAATGGGATCGGGTTGATTGGATCCGAAAAGGTAACCAACGAATTATGCCTGAAGGATATTTGGGCTTGTTCTTGCCGCAAGTAAGGCCTACAGATGATCCCATCAAGGGATATTGGGAAGTCATTCTTCACAATGTGGAATTCGACTGGGGTACCGAATAGGGTGTTCTCGGTTGTTCCAATCGTTACGACAGGGGCTGGATGTATCCCTGTCAGGAGGACGGCGCTGTCCGGCTCATATTTTAATTCGAGGAGCAGAGTTTTATTTTCTATCAAATTCACATCGGATCCCGGATCTACCAGGAAGCTGCATGTTGAGCGTCTTAATTCTGGTGCTGTCAGAGAGACGAACGGGGAACTTTCTATTTCGGTTCCTGCTCGTAGGACCCGATGGTGTGTTCCGAGAAGTGGACATGTTTTTGGGGGAGCTGGGGAGTGGACTGACTCCCTGCCGCGTCTGAGCGAGGAGTCTGTTGCAAGTTTAAATTTCCCGACGGTCCTGGCGAGGTTGACCTTGGAGGCGTCGTACTATCCGTTGATTTTCCATACCCTTGCCATGGAGAGTTGGCTCGGGTTCCGTTGTCTGGCGGATACCCATGTGGAAATGAGGATGTGGAAAAATGCGGAGGGTAATGATAAGGGAAGGGGATGTTAGGAGGGAAGGGAGGAGGATAGGGGTAAGGGTATTGAAGTGGGTAAGGAGCGTAGGAGGGCGGGTATTTTGCAGGAGCGGGAGGTGGACAATTTATTGGATCCTTATCTACGCTTGAGCCATTTCTTGTCGAATCTTGCGTCTCCCTTTTGTCCTTCCTCTCCATTTGCCTCGAGTAGGGACTATGTGAACGCGGTCGATCATGGGCTTCTTCCCTCGGTCGGGAGATGGGATAGGCAGAGAGGTGATTCTTGGCTCTTTCCAGCTGCTTTGCCTTTCTTCGATATGTAGGGCATGATCTAGGGCCTCCCCGAGGTCTTTGGGATTTCTGGTATCCACGAAGGTAGACATTTCATCTGGGAGCTCCTTTATGTACGCGTCCAGCGCAACGTCCATTACGGGGCCCATTATTATGGTGCTCTCATTTGCTTCGTCGGCAAGCCCCGAGTTGTAGGTCTTAGTGTATTTTTCCTCGAATGCATGCCGGGCACCACTCAAGAGGCCTTGGTCTCTGTCGTAGTAGTCCCTCACTGTTTCATTCTGGCGCATGCGGAGATTCACGATATTTTTGAAATACCATTGTTATTTTCTGTAGCGGCAAACCGTTTCTTCAGGTGGGCAATTAATTCCTTCACCCTGTTGGAGCGCTTATCCCTGACGCTGTCGAGAACGATTCCCTTGACCTTGCTGAGGACGATCTTAATGAACCCAGGTTCATTTGCCTCGATGATGTAAGCTGCGCCATTCGCGATGTCTTGAAGAAACTCCGTAAGCTCAGGAGTCTTCCCGTCGAACTGTGGAATGTGATAGGTGTTCTGTTGCAATGTCATGCATTCAAGCACGGAGGCCATGGCTGTAGCTGTATCCGCATTTGCAGCAGGGATGGGGATCGTAATTTTCGAATGAACTCCCAGAATATTGGTATTCCTGGAGAATTCTCCGTTATCGGTATTGTCGGTATGAGCCATTTCTGATAGTGATGGTTCTCGGCAGGGGTTTACTGCTGCTCGAAAGATTAGGCATCTTCCTACCGTACCATAATTGGGAATGATGGCTGTCTTACACGAGAATAATTCTGGAACCAAAATCTGGTATACGGTCAAGTCCAAAATACCTGGCAAGTCAATGCCGGGTCCCCGGCAAGTTAATGCCCATGGGTTTTTGGTTTGATTTGGTAGCACTCTAGCCAATTAAGGCGTAAGTACAAGGTTCAAGCCTTATTCTTGTGTGTAAACTTCAGAAACGCCATTTCCAATTGAAGAAATAATGAAAAAGAACCTTTAAAGTATGTTCCAGTATTTTCGCAAAAAGCGAAAAAACTGCGAAGTTAAAAATACCTGAGCAACTTAATGCTGGGTCCCCGGCAAGTAATTGCCCATGGGTTTTTGATTTAACTTGGAAGTACATTATTCTTTCAAAAGTTCATTCTATTATTAACATCGTGGCATTGGAAATGATGAGTCACACATGTAATTCAGAATATCAAATTTGGTAATTTGTTTATAAAAATTTTGTTTATAGTGCTGATTTAAAGTGAGAAAATAAATTTGAAGAGAGTTTATGGCTGCCTATTAACAAAAGTTAGTAGTAGCAAAAGCAGAGTGGGGGCAACAGCAAGGGTAAGTCCCACCGCTGCCACCATCAGTTTGTCACGTACGAACTAATCAAAATTAATGTTTAGTTTCCTGAAAATCTTCCGAAAGTAAAATGCTGCCCAAATTTCCGTAGATTAATGAAAAGCAAATAAGAATTTATGATGTCGAAATTGTACGTGGAAGGGAGGCTTCCCCAAAACTGAAGGAAGGGCGAGAGACTCGTCTTTCCTGTATTTATTTTTATGTGGGTTGGTACCCTTACTCTCGTACTGAGAGTTGTTGTCCTGAATCTTAAAATGGTGAAATCAGAAGAAGGATTTGCAAGTGCGCTTAATTCAAATAAATTCCATACTTCACTATTTTAAAATAATATTCAAATTTATTTTGCACACAAACAAGAAAAAAGTATACACTGTGAGAAGAACAATAATCAAAAGGGGCACGTTCTACAGTGGGTAGAACGTGTCGACAGGTAATAGAAAAGAAATAGTATAAAATACAATTAGTAACGATACAGCTCACCCATGTGTTCTCTTTTAATCCTAGGCTTATCACTACCGCTCTTTATCGAAAGAGAAAAATAGTCAATCTAGGAAGGAACGAAGATTGATTCCGGTCTTTTATCTTTCTAGAGAGCTTTTGCAAATCTGACCTCAGTTTGTAATAAGCGACCCCCAAGAATTCTTGCAGAGAAAAATTTTCAAAACTATTTGAAGACTGATATATTTTGCCTATCAATTTTGACGAAAAAACTGCAATATTTCAACTAGGTCTCGCATTTTTCGTCCGCCATTCAACGTCCGCCATCTTAAAAATAAAAATGTAATAAATTCGACTTCAGATTCGTAATAAGCGACCCCAAAAACCCCCGAGTAACAAGTTTGACATGAATTGTATGGTGAAAGGTATTTAAGCTGGAAAGGAGAACCGCCATGTTGGTTCCGCCATCTTGGAAATAAGAATTTAATAGTTAAGGTTTAAAAACATGTAAACAAACCAATTCCATTTTATTGGGCGAGCTTTATATATTTTGCACACAAAACAATTCTGATCAATTCCCTTTCGTTTAGTTCCTTCTTTGACCACACTTTAATCGCATTCGAATCGTTTCGTTGGTGCTGTGCTTATTCCAATCACTCTCATATCACTTTCCGACGTTCTTGAGCATTGAAGTGATATTTTCAAATATACGATAGAAAACCAATAGAAACGTTTCTATTTCATTCAATTCTGACCTTCTTACTGGGTAATGTGTTACTGCGTGTGGATACCGTTGGCTGAGCCTCTTTTATACACATTTACATTTCTATGGCGTTATTCTGTGCCTCGGTGACGTCATTCGGCTTTTGCTCTTTTACCTGTAACCATATTTCTCGTCTTATATTGAGAAGATATTTTTTCATGCATTCTTCTTCTTCTATGTTGATGGCGATTCGTTGCTTTGTCGATCCTTCCTGGGAGGATTAATTGTACCGCATATTTAAGTTCATTGACTAATTGTCGGTTCTGCATGTTGAAATTTTGGGTTGTTTTCGTTAATGCTTGTTTGCAGCTGTCGATTTTACCGCGCAAGGCACTTACAGACCCCGATTGTTTTAAATTTGAACGTATAGTGTTTCATATAGTTTTTTTAAATTACGAATCGGCGTATATCTGATGCATTTTTCCACCTGGTCGGTGATTGGTCTGCTAGTATGTAGTCTAATAAGAGGTCGGGTGGCGAACACATTTGTATGATTATTTTTACTAATTTTATAGAATCTGCTAACCCCATGCCATACTTTCCGTTTAGTAGTATGATTGTGCGGATACGGTGTCGGGAAGCACAAACATCAATGACAGAGGGAGAGATTTAATCGAACACTTAGCGGGCACAGAGCTGCAGATTCTGAATCGGGGTGATACTCCCACATTCCAGAACAAAAACAGGAGTGAGGTTCTCGATTTAACTATGCTCAGATGTACTGAGGAGCAATGTAGTGGGCTGGAGAGTCTCCGATGAGGAGTCTCTCTCAGACCACAAATATATCTTGTTTCGATTAACCCTAGCAAAACCGGTGGTTTCAAAGATCAGAAACCCCAGAAATACACTTTGAGACTCATATAAAGATAAACTCAAAGGGAGGCTTGCGGAACTCTCTGCAAGCTATGGTACCATTGATGACCCTGCTTAAAATACCGGTTAGAAAACACTAGAAACCGGTTAAAAACCAATTCGGGTTTTACCCGGTTCTAGCCGATTTCTATCCGGTCTCAATTTAAATTTCTGGAATGTAAACGAATTCTAACAGGTTCTTATGCGGGAACTGGCAACAGAAAATGTTGTGAAGATATTCTAACCGGTTCTAACGGGGTTTTATCCTGCAAATGGAACCAGAAATTAAACATTGGCAAACACTGAAATTAATTTCTAGCGAGTTCCTAACCGATTTCCACACGGACATAATATCAGAACTGGTTCGTGAATGCAAAAAGGCTTTAAACTAACTTGCAGAAAAAACAAAGTGGCCCTCACATGGGTCCCTGGTCCCACAGGGATCTAGGGCAGCGAAAAGGTGGACCAGTTGGCATAATTCGATGCATCAAATGAGTACGTAGGACCGGAACCGGTACTAGGACTAGCTTCTTGCCTCACCGAGATAGACATCAAAAGCTAGATCCAAAGAAAACAACGGAAATATTGGGAAGAAATGCAAGGTTCCCGTCAGGCAAAATCCATCCTGGGCTATACCTATAGGATGAATGGCGCTAGGGAAATCCTGGGTTTACCCAAGAAAGATATGAGGACAGTGGTCCGGATCCTAACCGGGCATAACCACTTGATCTATCATATGCACAAAATGGGGTATAATCCCAAAACAGAGTGCAGGAAATGCGGCAGGCATGACAGGACATCCCTGCATGTATTATGCCAGCGCCCGTCAAAATCGATATCAGTTTATGATATGGATATCATATCATAGAATAGAATATGCGGTACTCAAAACTCAAAAATGACATCCATTCTCACCTATCTCTTATGGTTTACGAGATAATTGTTATTAAAAATAACGATAATAGAAGGTTCCCCTCAGGTCCCAATGCAATGTTCCCAAGCGGCGGACATTTTACTCGTTTCAGGAACGTTCCGCTGGAACGTTGAAACATTGGTATTCATCAACTAGTTGCTACAAACTAGTTAACCATATCAAAGTACCGGATTAGTTTGTTAACGGTAAGATGTCTACAGTCCATAAAGGGGATTTATATACTCTTATTGGTTCAACTAACTTAATAGTGTGTCTTATGCTTACTTATTTCATTCTAAATTTCTGGCTTGGTTGTTGGCAGCAACTGTCGGAATGGTGAACCTACCTTCTGTTGCATAAGCTGCCCGCATGATACTGGAACTTCTAGATGTCGTCTTCTTCTGAGACTTACCGCCCTGTTTGGCACGCCCTATGACTTATCGTCTATGTGCCCTGGTGAAAGTTTCGGGCTCAATCGGAATCAAAATGATTCCGTCTGAGTCCGTCTCATTCTGAGAAATAGAATCCGTTTCACTCCGTGCGAATGCGAAATCTGTTTCCGAATCATTCCGAATCCAGTCTGTTTGAGACCGTGAAGAATTTTATAAATGCAATCCAAACCAGTCCGCTTCATTCCGAAGTTCATTCTGAATGAGTCCAAACAACTCCGCAGGGGCTTATGTGTCATTTCCTTCCGAATCAATCCGCGTGAATCCGAACATTTAGGAGGAGTTCATTCCGAATGAGTCCGGCCTACTATGTAGGAGATTTTGTGCAATTTCAGTCTAAATCAATCCGTATGATTCCGAATTTTGCTACAAAATTCATTCCAAATGAATCCGAATGATTGACCCTCCTAAAAAAACAATTCCAATTGAATCCGCGTGAATCCGACATTTTCGATCAAATTCATTCCGATTGAATACGCACCATTCTGAAATTCTCTCACACACACACAGATTAATATAAACAGAAAAATATAAAGAATAGAGCATAAAATAAAAATAACACACACACATTTATATATATATAAAATTAAAAACTAAAGGTTAACAATCACCGCAGGGTCCCACTGGGAGCAACTGTCATCTAAAAAAGTGTTGCCAAAGATAAAAATATTCGTTAATGGTCTTTCTTTAAGAGTGACTATACAAATGTTAGAATATTTTAGCTTTGTTACAAAGTCCATTTAATTTTAAAAATATCACATTTCAGAGTTCCTTATTTTTAATAGAAAATAACATTTTATTATGTATTCTATTACTTGTTTATGTTATATAGATATAATAAATATATTTATTGTATAGTCGCATTATATTGTAAAACAGCAATATATAAAAAAATTAGTTCTTCATCACTATATTTAAAAGTGTTTGAATATCCGGAACTAATACAAAATAAGGAAAAAATAAATTCAGTCTTGAAGTCGGTCAGTTTTATTTTCGGATATTTTTTAATTCGGGATTTTATTTGTTGTCAATTAGAAATCTTGTAGTTATTTGAAATTTTTGAAATTTTATAATCCGGTAATTTATATTTTCGTCAATTTTTTTTCTTCAATTTGTGTATTCGTTATTTATTTTTTCATTATTTTTTATAAGTCGACCCGAATATCCATGACATTTTTTTTTAATTATATCAATTGTGCCGCTTTTTCCTGTATTAAACAAAAAAATAAGTAATTACATAAGTCTCATTTACTACCTGACTCTACACTGTCGAAAAAAATTATTTTTAATTGTTTTTCATATTTATTTTGTAACTTTGATGCATTTTTCCTATGTTATTGCATGGTTTTGTAGAACAAAGTTACTACTAGCGCCGCGCACGGCAGTTTTCAACTCTCATGACATATTTTTTACATTGGGCAGTATCAAATTATCCATATAATTTGCGCTCATCTATTAGAATATATACTCGTATGCGTTTCTTCAAGTGACTGGTGCTTTTTGATACTGAAATTGCACAAAAGATATGTATTCGCGGGTAATTATTGTTTGTTATATTTGTACAGTTTTTCACTAAAGAATTATGAAGAGACGCTTCTTGACTCATGGGAAAGAAATCAGTTAAAGGTGATTCCACACCTAGACTCTAAGACTCATTCCGGCGAAAAGTGGTTTTTCGGCGTAAAGTTTTTGTCATGCGACAATCGCCTGTGTCTCGCGTCGCACAGCGTAGCAAGTACAAAGAAGCGATAACTCGAAAACCGGAACCCGTCCGAAATTTGAAATTCTCTTAATATTATATTCTTTAAATGATATAATTACCGAAATTTTAAAACCCGACTTCTCAAAATCCCAAAATTTCAAATACACAAAAATGCAAATTATAGAAATTTCACATTTCCCCAAAAAATATATATCAATATAATTCTGACCTAGTTTATCATATATATTTATTACAGTCTATTCAAACATAAAAAATCAAATGTTAATTTTTTAATTTTTTTTTGGTAATTTGGAATTTCGGGAATTCAAAACTTCGAAAATTTGATACTGCGGACATTGGAACTTTCGGGAATACTCTACTTTCGTTAACTGCCACTTTCGGAAGTTTTCAAGCTCGGTTATAAAAATTTTCTTTTGTAATTAATTGAAGGAATTATTTCTGAAGTATATTTCCATATTCCGGATTTTTCTTTTTCGGCAAAATTATGTCATCCCAGTTAATCATGGCAACTTACCCAGTGGGCACAAAAATTGATGACGTCTTTACGACATCGTCACGAGATCTTTACGACGACTTGAAGACATCCTATGCGCATGTCATTAAGATGTCTTTACAATTTTGAAAAGACATCGTCAGATCGTACCACGTCTTTACGATATCGTAAATACATCTTAACGACATCGAGATAGGATGTCGCAAAGTCGTCGTCAAGAGGTCGTAACGATGTCATCAAGACATAACGAAATTTTGCACCCACTGGTTTACCACAAATAACGAAAATTTTATGTAATTTTTTAAAATTTAAAGCAAATTTTCAGATCAGATTTGAAACCCGATCCGAATCGACCTGAAGTCTCCAGGAACCCATGTCGGAGCCAGAAAAGCAGAAGAGAGTCAAATCAATTCTAAGTATTAAAAAAACAGTTGGCACATTTTAAATGAATCAGAGCTCGGTTATTGAAATTTCGAGAGTATTAAGAGGTAAAACATGATTTGACATAACCTAGATAAATAAGTGATTTAGTTCATGATAAAAGAGAAAATTTTCATTTCATATGATTTCTCAATATTATATTTATTTTATATTTCAATATTAGGAAATAATGCTATCATTAACATTTTGCTACCGCAGTATACAATTTGTAAACTTTTTCGCACTTTTAAAATGATAAGGAAATGAAATAATTAACAAAAACTTACAATATATTAATTTACGATATTTGTAAACTGTCGGTACCCGTAAAAAAGTAGTTACCGGTACCGATAATTTAAATTTCTGAAAAACTTCTTAAAGTCTTAAATATAATTATATTTATATAACTTTAAAAACAAAATAATTAAACGTGATTTCTTGTTATCAAATCTCGAAATATACTTTTTTAAATATACTTTTTTATTTTGTATTAAAAATGATTCTAATTGGGGGAAAAATGATAAGCTTTCAAGAAAGCATTTTTTAAAGAGTTGCTGTTCTATTTTTATTCCATTTGTTTGTGGAATCACATTTCTCGAAAACTCTCCGTCGGTTCTGTGTAGTAAAGGTGACAAGACTCGAAGATTCCTCGCGCGCTTTCAAAAGTTCAAAACAAATCCACACTTTGATTTCCAATGTTTTTAAGGAATAATTAGAAAAAACATGATTTTCTTGAAACCTTTCAAAATTCTTCAAAAGTTTACAAAATTTTATTTCAAAATCTTAAAAACTACATTTTCTTTTAATTTTTTTTAAATCTTCTCAATATTAACAATTTTTTTAGTATATTCAAAACTATGTTTCAAATGAATTCCAATTTTTCCCGAATTTTTTTTTAAATTGTCCAAATTTATCAAAATTGCCTTAAAATCTTCCAGATTTTTGTTAACAATTTTTTAAAGGTTTTTGAAATATCTTGTAATGTTTGCATTATCTTGAAATCTTTCCAAATCTTTTTAAATAATATCTTCAAATTAATTTTTAAAAATGAAACAATCATTGTACATGTTCTTAGGAAACCTAAGAAAATTTGTTTATCCTCTTCAAATCTGCTAAAATTCTTAAAAAGCTTTCTTTTTTTAAAATCTTGAAAAATCTATATTATATTTTAAATTTTTCGAAATCTCATCAAATAAAAGACTGAAAACAGCCCCTAAAAGTCATATTCAACAGAATGCAAACAGTCAGATTTTCGACAACAATGTATGCGAAATCAGTAGTAGTACAGTAACGGTTCTGGACCGATTAGTGTTAGTGCATGTCCATGTGAGGATAAGTTTGTATTTGTGTGTATGTGTGATTGCGTATGGAGAGGGATGATGTGTCATGCTTTTTTGCTTATGTCATAAGAAAATACCAAAGAGGTGAGTCATAGTATCACCCTTTGATATGAGCCGTGATATGTCATGCATGTCACATGACTCGCCCTTTCTGAAAATTATAAATAACAAATTTGTAAATCCACTTTGAGTGAACAAGTTTAGATATTATTTTTTTCTTTCCTTGTGCCGTCTTCCAAAACATAAAATTTTTTTATTTTAAGTGTTATTTTTCACGAATAAAACAACAACTACGCGTCCTATCAAAAGGTGATTAATAATAAATTTGTAGAACTTTTTTGGTTGCACGATTTATGTATTTCTATCTTTTTTTGTGTCTTGCATAGTTTGACCGCAAAATGGAATTTTTAATTTTTCATAATTTTTTTTGTGCGATCAAAATTTGAATTTTCGATTTTTCGAAAAAATTCAAAAATTTGTTATGATAATCTTGTAGGACTCTCAAAAATAAACGTTTTTCCCATCTTCAATTTTTTTCATATCCTGCGTTGTTCGGCTTAAGATATTAAATTTCTTTTGTTTTTTGATATTTTGAAAATGCTATGACTCTGATAATTTTAATTTTATCAAACAATTTCACGCGGATAAATTGTTTGTCTCTTGAAGTACTACTAACAACCGCACATAGAGTTTTTAAATTTTGAAAAAAGTGGTCTCAAAAATTTTCAAACTGTGCTTACTTTTTGAATTTGGATCGAAAATAGCTGGTTAACGGACTTGTTCTTTCTTTTTAGGCCTCCAAGAAGTGTGCCAAAGCACAATCTAATCTGATCAATCTTTCGAAAGTTATCGTGCCCACGCGATACTACAGACAGACAGACACCTTCGTCAAATCGTTTTTCTGACTCAGGGGGTCCCGGAACGTCGACATTTGATTGAATCCGCGAAAGTCATTTTGCACATAAAACTAATACCTTCTCATTGAGATGAGAATGTAAAAAATTATTTTAACCTCCATTTTAGTTTTATTTCTTTTTCCCTATTATTTGGTTCGATTTCACGATTTTCTTTTCATCTCAAAATGATTTAAATTTACATTTCAGTTTCACTCCTTTAACCCACTCAACAAGAGTGATTTTCTGGAAACAACAATAATTTATATAGCGTGACACGTAACACCACTTTAAATGCGACAAAACTTTCGTTATATGGAGTGGTCCGAGTGAGCACTTATCACTTTAGTAATCTAAGAGTTAAAGCATGGAGTTATGGCGCTCCAGCAAGGTCCATGATGACCCAGAAAAATGTATTATTGTAAATCCTACTCACACTCCCGAACGCGAGTCAACAATAATAACATTGTCCAAAGTCAGCAACTAACCAATTTCAACGCCGTGTGCCTACCAATTCGGCACACCACGTTGAAACTAAGAAGATAACGAGTAACGAAAGAGATGTTTACGGGGACTCACCTGGCAGAATCCTGCTCCATCGTGCTCGTCCTCTCATCGTCAAGCTTCTATTTTTCCTCTTATAATTCGGTCTTTAATCCTCCTCGATGCCAGGTCAGCACGATGTTTCGCGTGGAGCTTAGAATCACGACTGACTTTTCGTAGAGTGGCTTCTCCGTTCTCCCTCTCATCAGAGTCGGAGCGCTACTCGTGTCTAGAGCGTAGAACTGCTGAGTGAGAGGACGGTCGAACGAGAAGGACAACTGCGAAGTTCGGTTTCCCGCAGCGTGGTGGCGCACAGTCAGCAGGCGCTAGCTGCAACGCAAGCCTTCGTCGCCGGCCGCTCGTCGATGGTTCAGGGGTGGGGCTGACTCGGGTCAGCAGGCAGGTTATCCATGGCCGCTGTCTCTTGTTTTTCCGAGCGCTCTTGCACGTGTGGGAACCCCGTCCACCACGCATGCGCCAGGAAAATCTCCTCTTCGTAGTCCCTGGTGACAGCAGACATCCCATGCAGCCAACCTCACAGGATCTGACAGTTGTTGTTATTGTTGTGTGGAGGGTGGTTGATCCACCCTCCCACCCGCGTTGAATATGAAATAAAAAACAAAGATACCAAGGAATTAGAATAATTACGGCGAATCGTTTAATTGGAACCCTGTGGTCTGACAATCTGTGGTTCAGGTCAGCTGACCTAACCTCCCTAGTTCGTGACAGTTGATGCCGTATTTCTACTTTTACAAACTGGTTTACATTAATTAAATTCAAGGTGAGCTTACGACAATTATTAATGATAATAGAAAGTGAATCATTACGCTGTGATGAGATATTAAGTTGTTACTGACGTTAGCAGTCTTTAACATTTAATACAATAATTGAAATCACACCAAAGACTAAGATTCTTTTGAATACTCGCTGTAGAACTCTTATGTTCTCGGCTAGTAAGGCGCTGTTCGCAGACAGCCCGTAGATTTTATTCGTGATTCCAAACTCATATTCCCAGTAAAAATGATTTTGAAGCTGAATTTTATTGTTTTTAGATTTATTTGTGCGGGGTGCAAGATACTCCGTCACAGAATGTGGAGAAAGATTCAAAATTAAAATACCGTCTACTCGAATTTACACGCATTGAAACACTGATCCAATTCGTCATTGACGCAAAGCGGGATTTGCGGTGTTTCTTAACCTCTGCAATTCGATTCGTATTAATACTTTCTTTTTTGCTGGGCTACTTTTCAAATGAACCGCTTAGCTACGCTATTATAGCTGTTATAGCCTTTTTCTCATTCCTAAATTAAAGTGAGTATTTAATTCCACAGCTCGTAAAAAACTTCAAGATAGAGTGCATAAACAAGCGTCCAGTGAAGATGGTCTTACAAATGATCGCTGAACCATCAGAACCTATCCAGCTAAAGTTAACGCCTAGATGATGCCAAAGGTCGATCCAAATGAGGTTTTAGTTAAAAACTTTCAAACTAGGACTCTTCAACGTGGGAATGAAAAGTTTTCAGGCATTATTAGGTTATTACGTATTAAAAAAGGCAGTGTAAAGGCCTTTTATTTAAGAAACATAATTTTAAACACATAACAACCGCAATAATCATTCAGTAAGATTTGAGGAACTTCTCAAACAGTTTGAAAAGCTATTTCATAGTGATTAGTCATGCTTGACGTATTTTTATAGAGGAAGGATTGTAATAAAAAGTTTGCCATGCTAGCATTATAAAAAAAGTGATTTCTGCCAAAAGAAGATGATTTGCGAAAGATATAGCTAAGAGTATATGAACTTTTAGAATATTTCAACTAAAAAAATTAGATTAAACTATTATGTATGATTGTATGTATATCTAACGGCAACCCATTTTAAAATAAATACCGATTTAATGCCGTTTCCTTTACTTTAGGCCATTGAAGTATACAGCACTCTCCCCCATCTTCCCCTCTCACTCATTAACTGCCAGGGGCAAGTGGACCGCAGTCTTCTGCGGACCAGAAAAGACAGATTTAAGCCAGGCCTATAACTGCCCATACCCTTGTCTTAAGGGTGTTGGATCAAACCTGCTTGGATTTTTTTTTGTAGAGATACGTCACTGACTCAATATATAATTTTTCTCAAGCATTTGAGAACGAAAGAAAGAAAACTTGTCAAATATTTGGGGTTTAGAATTTCTAACTAAGAATTTCAATAATGTTAAGATTAACTTAAGAAACTCTTTACCATCTAATATCTATAGTAAAATTTTAGAAAATCAATTTAATAATAATTAGAAGTTTTTCCAAACACGCATAACGATTAAATAAAAAATTTCAAAAATTTACTATCCAATAGTGGCTTTCATGAATGATAAAATATTAATAAACACAAAGGTATAATCAATGCAGGTCATAATGATCCTTGGATCGTTAATTTGAGTGATAAAAAAATTCCAGATGAAGTTAATGATGTTCTAAGATTAGGAAATAAATTTAGTTCATCCTTTTTAATTAATAAACGCAATATAGTTTTTGATATAGTTAAATATGTTGTGTCTAATATTAGATTGATGGAAAATGTAGATGCTAGGAATTTGCTTAGGCACAGAGTTCTTAATCCGGCACGACATTATTTACAGAATAATAAAATTTCACAGTCTGATAGGTTTTTTGCACAAAGTACCTAAAATTCACAAACCAATTTGTCCATTACGACCAGTTGTTTCTTCAATTAATATTCCCACTTACAAAATGGCTAAGTTATTTGATAATATTCTTAAAGAAGCTTTATTGGTACCGGAAAGTCAAGTAAAAAATTCTTTCGAGTTTAAAAACGTAATTGTTAAAAGAACAGATCCTCCTGATCATATTATGGTTTCATTGGATGTATCATCTTCATTCACTAATATTCCTATTGATTTAGTGATGAACAGTATCTTAAGTAGATGGATCTACATTCAAAATTTTACTCGTTTACCTTCGACTGAATTTGAAAAGGGAATAAAGATTTTGATGAATCAAACAGTTTTCCAATTTAATAATAATTTTTACCGATAAGTATATGGGACTCCTATGGGTTCTCCCATATCACCTGTTTCAGCTCACCTTATTATGCAAGATTTAGGGTCAATAGTTATCAAAAATGTTTATTTTACAATTCACACATATTTTCGTTATGTAGTTGATACTTCCATTATTTGACCTAAGGATGAATTAGATTATGTTTTACACCAATTTAATTATTTCCATCCTAGGCTTAAATTCACACATGAAATAGAAACTAACAATTCCATTTCCTGTCTAAACGTTAAAGTTATCAAAACCAATGATGGCCCTATTATCACGGATTGGTACAGAAAAGATACTTATTCAGGCAGATACATTACCTTTTTTCTAACCATCCCATTCAGCATAAAATAGCTATTATTAAAAATCCCGTAGACATATCATTTAAATTATCACATGAATCTTTTCACAACTCTAATATTGATTTTATAAAAAATATTCTGTTACTTAATAATTATCCAAAGGAGTTTGTTCAAACACGTATTGATGATAAAATAAAAACCCTTAAAGATCTTTCACCACAGCAAATTAATTCTCATCTAGATTGTAATTTAGATTTCAAATGCATTGTTTTATACACCTTTTAATGCTTATTTGTCTTTTGAAGTTAAAAGAACTTTGAGTGAATTCAACATTAAAACAACATTTAGGATTGATTCTAAACTTGATAGGTTCATAAAACTAGGTAAAGATTCTCTCAACATTTTTCAGCTTAGTATTGTAGTATATAAAATTTTTTGTTCAAATTATGATAAATGCTATGTAGGTGAGACCGCTAGATTACTTTCCACTAAAAATAAAGAATATCACGATAATTTTCGACACAATCCTAAGGACCATAAAGTTATTGTAAAACGTCAGGTTCAAACTGGTCATCAATTTGACTGGGAACATGTATTGGTTTTACACCATAAACCTAATGAGTTTAGAAGAATTGTAGTGGAAATTTTTGTTATTAAGAATGAGGGTGATAATTTTTTTGATATAATAACTTACCTAAATAATTTTAGTCCAGTATGCAACGTAATAATATATTGTTTAATTTAAGATCCAATGTTTTTTCTTTTAAGCATACTCTTATCATCATTTCATCATTATTGTACAACTTTAGTAGTTGGTTATTTGATATTATTCAATTGCTCTACTAGTAATTTTTTACTTAGACTTCCTAAAAACAAAATTACAAAACATTTTTTATATAAAATTTAGGGACCCCGATATATCTGACTTACTACGTTACTGTACTTATGTTTCTATAACTTCATGCTTTTACCTTCTTTCACTCGATGTCAGCCTTTACCATGGACCCGAACGTCCGTTCTGTCTTTTATTTTAAATTTGAAAAAAATGTATTTTCAATGAATATTCTAACTTGTCCTTGATACCAATGGTTCTCACTACTTTTCAACATGTCAAAGTTAAAATTTTAAAAACTTCAGGTAAAGAATTACAATTAAAATTTTTTTTCTCAACCTCGTTTTTTTCGTATATGTCTCATTATGTATATAAAATGGGTTTTCTATTTTCCGTCACTTACAATAGCATTATTTTCTTCACAGAACTAACATGAGGTGGGATTTAGTAAAAGCATGAATCTTTTTTCTCACGACATTTTGGTTTTTCCAATTTTTATAAAAAATAAAGGGACTAATTTTTCACTTGGATTCCTGTTTCCTGATGAGGAGAGCATTTGACTCTCGAAACGTCGATCAAAGGATCTTCTTAACATCATCAAGGTCTTTTTATTTGGTCTGAAGTATATAATTTTACACTTTTTACGTTATTTATAAATACTTTCAATTTATATTAATCTTGCGATCAAATATAATTTTGAAAGCTAAAACTTCAAATAACGCTGAACTTTTTTTCTTAATAAAAATGTAGACTTCTACGCGTCTCATATGATGATAAAGCGAGGGGGGAGGGGGGTCTTGGTGTTTTTCACTAAAACCCATCATCTTTTTTTTTCTTGTTTCAAAATACTCATTTATAGTGATTTGAAATTGTTTTGGAATATTCTAAGGAATTTTCAACTGACTTTAGTAGTTTGAAGGAAATCAATTAATTAATTAAGAAAGGGATCAATTTAATGACTTTCACTGAATTTTATGATAAAATTTAAAGAAAACAAAAAGAGTTTGGTTCCCTGCCTAGAGGTAGGACAGAAATTGGCAGATGGGAACATTTGAACTTCTATCTAATACAACGCTGCTGAAGACTGGTGAACTTCTCAGCAAAGAACATCAACCAATTGTGACACTTGGTTTCCTTTTCTTGCCCCACCCCTCCCCCAGTAACAGAAGTTTTGGTGGGACTGACGTTACAACAATGACGCTCCACTCTACGACGAATCAATTCTTTACTCGGACATGATTTTCGACTCGCAAAAAAAAATACAAGCATAAAGGTGGTAGTTGGGTGTACAATTTAAACCATGAATAATACAAACAATAAAATAGCCTCGCAATGGACTGAAACTTTGATTGACGAAATGCATACTATGCACGTAAACAAACTAGATATTTTATGTGTACCTGAGACGAAGAAAAAGGGTCGCGAATGTAGAAACATAGAAAATGGGGTATTGAACCAGATGACAAAAGTGTCGTCAACGTAACGGCACCAAAATTCCGGTTTGAGCTTGGATTTGTTAAAGATTTTAGTTTATAGATTTTCCATAAAGATGTTGGCTATTACAGGTGAATTTGCAGATTCCATTGCTGCTCCTGAAGTTTGTTCATAGAATTGGTTATTCAAAGAGAAGTAAGTATTAATGAGACAGTGTTCTATCATCATTGTATCATCATATCCAGTTGATTAGCCAATCAATTTCGAGAAGATAGCGTAGAATGCATCCTGTGTACGTTCTTGATCACGGTTGGTACAAGCTGTACATTGAGGGCCTTTGAGACAGCACAGGCAAGATCAACAAGATCTTCGCCCTCCTTCTCAAGCAGTCCAGCAATGACCATACTATCCTCACATTGCTGGCATTCTTTCCTCCTGACACGCTGATCCAGTCTTCTCTGATCATCTTGCATTTTTTTAATTTCATATCGTAGAACTTCATTTTTTCGGGGTGAGTAGCAAGACTTTTGAGTTCAGCTCAACATACCGAGTCGAAATAGCTTGAAGCTTGGCATTATTTTCAGCAAGCTAGAGCTGCATCTCAGGAAGGCAATTTACTTTTTCTCTGATTTCATTAATGTCTGAACTTATTGCATTATTGTCCTTTTTCAACGATAAAACACTAGATTTACAATCATTAATTGCCGACAAAAGCTGACCAAGCTAACTACTTGACAACATGCTAATTTCCGACAAGGCACTATTGTTATCATCAGAATCCATTTCAGGACTTGAGTCACTGATACTCGTCACAGCTATATTTTCATTTGTTTTTGTGGTACTAGATGTACTCTTGTTTTTGTGGTATTAGATGTTCTCTTGTTTTTGTTCGACCTTTGTGTCTTAGCAGCTGTTTATCGCTGAGGTTTGCATTTACAAATGGGACAAGACATTTAACAAGCAAATTAGCAGCATTATAAACTTGATGATTCAAAGTCTTTAAATTAGGATGAAAATACTTTATGCACTTAATACACTACTTAGCATCCATAATGATAGATTTCTTGCAGGTTCCGCAAGGTCTTGACAATATGTGGTTTATGAAGATTTAAAACGAAGCAATTTTTAGAAACACATTTATAAACCCAGACTGATACCCATATCATTTAAATGATATGCTTCAAATTTGAATTTGCATAACCACGTGACTAAATATTACCAAGCATTGACCAGATATAACAAGACTTCATTGAAAGTTACAAGGCATGATCAATTAGTACTAGATGTAACTAAATCATGACCAATGAGGTGCCTGCACAAGCTCTAGCCGTCACCTCATTGGTCAAAACTGTTCCACTATTCTACTATTTTACCTCCATAGGACTGCGCCCTAAGTTACCAGTTAAGATTTACACAGTCATTACACCAAAGCATTCAGTGTCAACATACAACGCAGGAAGCAACCAGCACTTTCAATAAATTACCATTAACTCAGAAGCGAGCGAACTACCAATAATACCGAATAATACCGATTAAAGAATTCACTTTAAATTAGAGACGAAAACAGTGACTTGGGGAATCTAGTAGTTTTCAAACTACAAGATGGTGGAGACAGCTTCAATGTTCAAACGACTCGCGCACCCACCAAGATGGCGGCAGGTTTTCATTTTCAATTCACGGTGCCTACGCAGCCCTGCATGCTATTGGCATACTGTCTCACGATCCTCTTACCTCACCCTGGTTCAAAGCATGTTGTGTGCACATGAAAGCCTTAGAACAGATGTTAAGTAAGCACGTAAAGCACCCTGCTCTATTAAAGGTCGGAGTGCACCAGTGCAGGATAACCAAATTTGCTAATAGTTTAACACCCAGATGTTAATGCTTTCGAACAAACAAATTATTCAAAAGCATAGAGTAGCGAAAGCTTAAAAATGGTGAAACAAAATAAATGTCCCAAAGGCCAGAAAGCGACAATATCCAAGCTTTTACGTGGATTGAAAATTAGCGTGTGCATTAGTACTCATAGATAGAAGAAGAGAGACTGTGAGAGGGGGTGGGGGGAGTGGTTTGATGATAACTGACATGAGTGAGAGAGAATGAATACCTACGAATGAAGAATATCGCGCCGTATTTATAGACAGTCCATGCATATAAAATATAGGGGTATTTCAGCGGTAAGTGTCATCGTGTAATTTTCTCAAAAAAAATTCCAAATCCAATCTTACGGCAAACATTTCAAACTTTTTTCTTAAATTATATATCCATGTAGAAATGCATTGTTTAGCTTTGTCAATATTTTTTCAGGATATTTTCCAGTAGTGTGTAAATCACCATATCATTAATTAAAAATATATAACAAGTATCTGCAAAGAAATAATGCGGATTTTTGTTTGAAAAATTAAAAACTTCATTCCTAAATTTTAAATAATAATTTATTTTAAATCAAGTTTGGTTATTTTTTTAATGCTAAAATGTATACCCTGACCATTTAGAATATAAAAGTTCGGAAATTAAGCAGTTAAAAGAAAATATATAATCTTATTTACAATAGAAGTTGTAGGGTCCGGAAGCTACGATCATGGTTCCTTAAAGCAACCAATCCCGACACAACTGGAACGTGTACGTCATCCACTTCTGTTCCTTCTGTCCTAGAAGGTAAGCAAGAGCGGGAAATTTACGTGATACAACATCGTGCAACACTGTTCCTTGGTGTCAGGTCTCTAGCCGCAGATGACCTTACGCGGCAGACGGGACAGTTGAAGATGAAGGTTTCACCTCTGGATACTAGTGATCCCAGAAGAACAGCCTTTTGCATCCAGTTCGCGATGGAATGAGCCTGACGCTGGCAAGTCGGAATCTGGTTGAGTTGGCTAAGAAATGAAGCTTTCATACCTCCAACACAGCCGATTATGAGAACTAAAAGATGGACTTTGTAGCCTTGATACAGCCTGCTCAGCTCGAAAAGAAGTGCTTGATATTTCACCCGTTCTTCTTCCTCCTTTGGCGTGATATTAGCATCGGCTGGTGCCGAGAATTCAATCACGTAAATGATCTTGGTCTTTAAATCTTAGAGGACAATATCAGGCTTCGTAGCACGGATACGTTAAGTGGTGGAGAATGAGTAATTCCAGAAGGTCTTACACTGATCATTCTCCAAAACGGATTCGAGTTCCCCTTGAGCGTATGGCAAGACTGGCAATAGAACAACACCATAGAAGTGCCTAAAAAGGTAATACAACACTTTTAGAGCCGCATTGTGTCTTCTCTATGTACCCGTAACGTGCATACTTTGAGCATCCACTGAGAACATGTGCAAGTGCTTCTGGCTCTTGCTTGCACGCTTGGCAGTTGGTATCGCTTACATATACATTCATTATGCGCTCGCGGTGAACTAATGTGTCTATAACGCCGTCTTAAGGGCATGTGATACTTAGAAAATTATCGATTTTAGCAGTGTTAGGTTCCCCCAGCTTTTTTCCTACAATAATAAACACCAGGCAGAAAAAACGATCTAAATGTTACACGGCAAATATCCAGATTGCCGGAATATTGACAAAGGCACTCATGGATACAGGTGCAGAGGTTACCTGTATCTCTAAGGATTTCTTGAATGGAAACAAGGAGCGATTCAGTCGCTACCCTTGTCTACCGTTAGCAGGTATCGCAGTAGCCGGTCCCTTGGGGGGGCAAGGCCGTACGCCTGAATCTTCAAATCTATGCTGATGTACAGCTGCCGACTACCACCATCCAATTAGCTCTTCTCATTGTACCACGCCTTTCAAGGACATGTATAATCGGCATCGATGTTTTGGACGAATACAAAACTAACATTGATTTAAACACAAAGATAAAGATTTAAACAGAAGATTTAAACACCTTCCCTCATTTGCTAGGACAGCCCACTGTCCGAATCTTGCAAGACGAAAGCAAGAACGTGCAAGATGGAGATCTCAACCTATGTGCGATAGAATCCACATTAGAAATGGAGGAAATAAAAACGAATCCCCATCAAGAGGAGGAGCATCTAGGAAGAGAACTCGCACTACACGTCACGAGGGAGGGAATTCAAGAGAAAATCGAAGAAAGCCAAGAACTGGACGAGTTAGAAGGAACTCAACTTGCTGAAATTTTATGGAGGCACCGACGAGTCTTTCGGCAAGAACCAGGCCTACTACAAAATTACCAACACATATTAAAAGAATGCATAGAGGAAAGGTGGACGAAGAGATTCAACGCATGATGCAACTCGGCATCATACAACGATCTTGCAGTCCGTACATTAATCCTATTGTGCCAGTTATAAAAAAGGATGGTACGATACGTCTGTGTCTGGATGTTCGGAAATTAAATGACATAATTATAGAGAATTGGCAATGTCCGGAACCTGCTGAAGTATTATTCCAAAAATGTCGAGGTATGAACATAATGTCAAATTGCGACATGACTAGTAGCTTTTGGCAGGTGCCTCTACATCCAGACTCTCGACAATACACGGCGTTCCAACATCGAGGAAGAAGCTACGAGTTTCGAGTCGTACCTTTTGGGTTAAAAACAAGCGCGGCTGCTCTCGTCAGAGGACTGGACTTCGCACAACAAGGATTAGGAGAACAAATTATCTCATTTGTGGATGACACGTTAATCACGTCTGAAACAAATGAGCTACATTTAGAAAATTTAAAGGAAACCCTTGAACGACTAGAAAAAAAATAACTTAACGTTAAACTTAAGTAAATCTCACTTTTTTAAAAGGGATACAAAATTTCTAGGGTTCATTCTCACGACGGAAGGGGTGAAACCAGATCCAGAGAAAATAATCAGTATACATGAGTTTCCAGCGCCACGCAACGTAAAACAATCATGAGGTTTCTTGAGACTAATAAATTTTTATTCCAAATTCAGGAAAGAACACGCCGCTGAAACGGTACCATTATTAAAGCTAATAAAAAAGAACACGCCGTGGAATTGGGACCAAGAAGCGCAAAATAGTTTTGATAGAGTTCAAAAATTGTTTGGAAACTCAATAATGTTGTATTTTCCGGATTTACGTATAGGATTTTATCTCGAGACAGACGAAAGCAACTACGCACTCGGCGCAGTATTGTACCAACTAAATGAGCAGAAAGAAAAAGAAATAATTACTCTCTCCAGCCGAACATTAAAAGGGCCTGACTTAACTTATTTCACCACGGAAAAGGAACTGCTGGCTATAGTCTGGGCCTTACAAAAATTTAGAACTTACCTGCACGGCGCTGAGATTATAAATCGCACCGACCATCTCGCGCTCACTTTTTTAAAGACGTGTAAATTTGTAAACACCAGACTAACTCGATGGATACTCGCCATACAGGATTACAATATGAAAATAGAGCATTTACCTGGCAAAGATAATATAATGGCCGATGTCCTCAGCAGAATCCACGATCAAGAGACCTACAAAAAGAACCGAGGAGGAACACGCGTTGTAATAAATGCGTTAAACCATCAATTGACACCGGAAGTAGAGCGACACATTCAAAACATCTCCCACAGACAGCAAGAAGACAAGAAGACGCAGAAGATAATAAATGACGTGAAGAAAGATGAAGCGAATCAAACGCGTTTTAAAGTGATTGAAGAAACCTTATATCATTTCGACGGCACAAGTTATCGCGTCTACATTCCACAAAATCTGATTGAAAAACTCATATGGGAATGTCATGAGTCATACGGCCATCCAGGAGCAGAAAAAACGTATAAAATCTTGGGTGAATCATTTTATTCACCACGAATGGCAAAAGTTACGCGAAAATTTTTATCGAAATGCGACTCATGTCAAAGTAATAAATTGTCAACGCAAGCGTCACAGGCACTCCTCGAGCCAGTATTGTCTAAAGAGCCTATCGAGATTCTATCCATAGATTTTTTTGGTCCACTAACTAAAACAAAATATGGATATGAACACATTCTTGTCATGATCGACACCTTTACGAAATATACTAAGTTATATCGCTTACGTAAAGCAACCGGCAAAGCGGCGATCAAGAAACTCGATGAGTTCACGGAAAATATAGGAATCCCACAGAAAGTACTGTCCGATAGGGGTACTCAATTCACAAGTTACAGATGGCCGCAGGCACTCGAAGAGCGGGGCATAAGAGATATATTGACCTCAATTCGTCACCCGCAAGCCAATATGGTTGAGCGAGTAAATCGAGAGCTTGCGCGTTTATTTAGGACATTACTACCTCCTGACAATCATGCAGGATGGTACTCACAGCTGGAAAATATTGAGACAATTATCAACGAGTCTCACCATGACACCACGGAATTAACACCATACGAGGCACTGTGGGATCGTAAACCAAAAAGATGGTGGACGGACCTCCTACCATATGCCCCTCCCCACCCAGATACCAACCGAGAGGAACAACTAATGGTACTGCGCGAAAGAATTAAGAAAAAACGGGAAAGAATAATTGAGCGCATTAATCGAATGAAAAAGGGCGTCACGTACAACGTAAATGAATGGGTAATGGCCAAGGCCTGTAACGTATCGAACGTAACGACAAGTGTAATGGCGAAATTCCTCGCGCTGTATGAAGGTCCGTACAAAATCAAGAAACAGGTAGCAACCAACGTCTACATTTTATGCGGCACGGAAAACGACCTATAGAGAGGGCAGTAACATGCCAACGATCTTCGGAAATATCGAAGAAAAGCTGTGGGTGGGGAGAAGGAAATGGAAGCGACGCAGCCCGATGGGTCCTAGAGGCCCAAGCAAAATTCGGATAGGTTAGTACATGATCAAAAAATACATGGTCTAGCCACGCGCAACTAAAAAAATATAAACCAATAGGAATCAATTCTACCACAGCCAGCCGTATTAGATATATGAGCGCGCGAGAATGAAGTATATTTGAAATGACGTGAATGCCATGAGCGAAGATTTCAAGTAAAAGATAAAGAAATTGTACAATTACGACAACGACAACGACAACGACAACGACAACGACAACGACAACGACAACGACAACGACAACGACAACGACAACGACAACGACAACGACAACGACAAGGACAAGGACAAGGACAATGACAAGGACAATGACAATGACAATGACAATGACAACGACAACGACAACGACAACGAAAACGACAACGACAACGAAAATGAAAACGTCAACGACAACGACAACGACAATGACGACAGACGAACAGACACCGAAGTAAAAACTTTTTTTTCTGACTCATTATGATGAGAATGTAAAAAGTATCATGTAATATTTCAACAATTATTTTTGTGGATAAAGAAATCAGAAAGTGTATGCAGGTATGTTTACAAATAGAGGTGAGACAGAGGACACGCGGGTTACAAGAAAGCAACGTGTACAGATTCTTTATTTTTAAGACATCTATGAATCTAAAGTCTCTAGAAGTGGCAGTATTCAAATATTTTGATCAGGAATAGAAGAAAAATGATTATAGACCATGATTTTGTATATTTTCTTGTCTTTAAATTACGAAATTCTCTAAAGTACTCTAAATCAGAGTTCACTTAGCATTGGAGCAAAAACGGCTTGCCAGGCGGAGCGCATCCTACGCGGGAGACAATCGATCACGCCGCAAAATTAAAACATTAACAGTTTGTTAACTACTACTTCAATTGATCTAAAACCTTCCAGAAAACTTGTTTGAACTCTTCTGACCAACTTTCTCGCTGACAGTTTTCGTTTGCTCAAAATTCGCTCGACTCCTGAACTCCAACGCCACAATTAAAGTGCCAAAATCCGAATTTTGAAGAAGAAAAAAAAACTGTGATCGGTGCTCTCGGAGCTGTGAAGCTATCACTGGTTCGTAACCTTAAAGCCAGTCCCGCGTGCCAAAAATGTGGCAAGGCACTTGCAAGATGTCATCCGTGGGTCGCTTCGTGTTCTCAAGATACAAGAGGTTTTCGCCGGACTGTCGTCATAATTTAATCATGCCCCCATCTCACGGTCGTGAGACGTGGCTATAAGTGTGATTTACCGCGGTTCTACCGGGAGTTGATGTCATTTTAAGATAGCAGTTGCTCCCAGTGGGACCCTGCGGTGGTTGTTTAACCTTTTTCTTTAATTATTTATATGTATATGCATATATACTAAATGTCGCAGATTCAAGTGTACGGACTTATATGGCTGCATAAACTAACAGAAAATAAATCGAAAATTCCTTTTCCAAAAATCAGTTGAAGTCTTAGTTTCTGAGTTATAAATTGTTTAAGTTGGACCATTAAGAAGAGCTGTATGAGCAGCCGTGCGTGCCGGTTTCCTGCAACAATCCTCACCTCGGCGCTCACTTCCATGTAAAAAACGACGCGCCACGACGGGGGAAGAGACCGCGGCACTGCGTTGGCATTTCGAGTAAAAAAACAGATTCTTACGATACCGACAGAAAAGCAATGTTTGATTACTAGAAGAAAGGACGGATACAACCCTTGCATGAATATTGAGACTAAAGTCATAACCGAGGGATACTAACTAGGCACTAGTACTGCTGCACTTGCACAAATCCTATAAGTTACAAATTACGATAGAAGCTTTTGCTAAAAATATTTCTAGAGAATCAATCCCGTAAGTGCAGGTTTTGTTACAATAACAAAAAATAAAGATCAAAATAAAATTACTCTGAAACAATTGTTAGGGATCATAATTTTCAGTTCAACTGTCGTATTCAGGAAATGAAATGATTCCGGAGAATAATAAGAACATACTAATTCTTTTGGTGAGACACTTCTTTAATAGATGCGTTTGGATCATGCCCCAGAAACCAACACCTCAAGGTCGTTCTGTTTTTTCAATCGAAATGCTAATGCAGTGCCGCGCTCTCTCCTCCTGTTGCGGCGCGTCGTTTTCTACATGGAAGTGAGCGTCGAGGTGGCGATTGTTGCAGGAGAACCGGCAGTCACTACCTCAGCGTTGGGCTGACGCTCACGCATGCACGGCTGCTTATACGACGCTTTTTATTGGTCCAGCTTGAACAATTCATAACTCAGAAACTAAAATTTCAACTGACTTTTGGAAGAAAAATTTTCGATTTATTTTTTGTTTGTTCATACAGCCATATAGGTCCGGACACTTGAGTCTGGGACATCATGTATATAGTGGTGTAGTGTATAGTAGTATAGTGGTCAATATCCCCGCATTTCACGCGGGAGACCGGGGTTCGATTCCCCGTCGGATAGTCTTATATTTGGTTTTGATTCCTTGGGAACCGAACTGAATGGCCTATGACAAAGCCACCGACCGTTTCCTCGGATTATGAATAGAGGGACCCTGTACCGAAGGTTTCTGCTGAATATGGTTATAATGATTAATAAGCAGCTGCGGAAATTTTCCAGGGATGGTCCCAAAGGAATAGCCCTTAAGGGGATGCAGCCTTATCTTTGCATACGGGGCTGTACACGGATAGTCGAACCTTGTTCCCTAGCTGCTCGTCGAAAACACAATGATAACAGCAAACATAGTTGTAGAAAGTGCGGTTCAAAAAAATCGACCAGACAGGGCTCCCGAGAATGGGTCGGACAACAATGCCGACTATCCTAGAGTTGGGGGAGCCAATCAAGACAGAGTCAATGCGATGGACCGGTGAAATCTCATTACTTTCAGGTCGATGGATCGACTCAGGGGCGATCTGCTGGAGTGCTATGATAGCAGTATGGCCCCTGAACGAGAAGGTTGGCGCGAATCTATACTCTGTGGTGCGTGAAATGCCCAGACCCCTCGCATTTTTCGCATAAACGTCTGCGAAACCGTGGCGAGGAACTCCGGAAAAGGGGTTATATGAGCTGAGCGCCTACTTGACTGCAGCTAGAACAAGCCGGCCACAGAAAAAAGAGAAGCGACACTGAGAGTGCTGGAAATAATTCACATGGAATCATGACGACGAACCGGCGACAAGCCCACTTTGAGTGGACGAGTCAGCTCAAGAATGACTTGCTGGACTGCTACAATGTCAGCATTATCTCTGTGCATCGAAGCTTCATGACGCGTATGCATACTCTGCGGTGCCAGAAACACCCAGGGCTTTAGCACGTTTCGATTCAATAATTGCAAAATCAACTTGCCTACCTCTAGAAAAATGGATATGTACGCGGAGCGCTTTCCCAACCGCTGCTTGATCATGCTGCAGCCGAAGATGAGAATTCGACATTAAGACCAACTCCTCCCTTTTTGAAGAAATCTCCCAAGAGTCCGACCTCTGGACCATTCATTGCTCAGTTTATGGTGCTGCGAGAGCTTTGGCTGATTCAAATCGAATGCTCAAACTGACGATAGATCAAAAGACCCAAAAGACGCTTGCATCAACTGAACAAGAAGATTGACTACATAAAATCTGGTAGACCGTTCACGGAAAGGGTTCGAAAGTTCGTCCAAGAACTGAGGATCTTGAATCACACACTGAACAAGTCTGTTTTGAGGTTTTTGTAGAGAAACCAAGTAACTTGTACTCCAGTGCACTTTGCTGGTCTCAATACAAACACCATATAACTAAAAAAATTCTTATTGGAATCGCACCACAAGGAACAGTTTCATTCATTTCGGAAGCTTGGGATGGACGTGTGAGCGACAAGTATTTGACGGAAAATTCTGGTCTTTTAAATCACATCTTACCCGGAGACGTAATCTTAGCAGACAGAGGATTTCTCATCGAAGACACTGTGCACATGGTTGGAGCCCAATTGAACATTCCGGCATTTACCAAAGGTAAAATGTTTACATTAATCTCATAAAATTTTGCGTTACGATTATTCGGAATAAAAAATCGGTTGAATTTAATACTTTTTGTGTCAAACGATTTTTTTTGGATCCTAAACCGAGTATTTGTAAAAATCGTTTCATATTAAAAGTATTAAAATGAGCCACTTTTTATATCTGAATACGGGCTTGATTAAAAAAATTTTCATGGTAAAGAAATATACGAAATATTAATACTGCTTTGAATTATTTAGGAAAATCACAACTCCAACCAAAAGACCTGGAAGATACGCGTACCGTTGCTCAAGTGAGAATCCACGTGGAACGAGTTATCGGCGCAATAAGACAAAAGTACAGCATACTCTCAGGAACTGTTCCCATAAGCATGCTGTGTGCCGAGCAATATGTTCAAAGTGTCTTCAATAAAATTGTGTATGTTTCGTGTGCTCTAATAAATTTATGCCCATCCGTGGTGCCATGAATTAAAATAACAATGTGAAAGACTTCTTTGAATTGAATGATGATTTTATTGTTTCCAATGTATTTTCTCAACACACATTCCTAATCACTGGAAAGTACAAAGTTTTATTTTTAGTGCCTCCAACAATAATAATAAAGAACATTTGTTATTGAAAAATATATTTTCTCACTTTCTATTCTTTAATATATTCTGAAAAAGAGTATCTTTATTACTTTTATTATTAGGACCAGCGTGAAAATAATAATATAAATTTACTGTTCTATAAAATCTTTATTTTGCAATTATCACAACTTTACAGTCCTTAATATCATTCTTTTTTGCAATTATCACAACTTTCCGGTCTTAAAACTATTTTATTTTGCAATTATCACAATTTTAAAGTCTTTAAAATCATTTTATTTTATAATTGTTACAATTTTACGCAGTGGCAGCTG
Organism: Andricus grossulariae; assembly: GCA_011634705.1. Classification (NCBI taxonomy): domain Eukaryota; kingdom Metazoa; phylum Arthropoda; class Insecta; order Hymenoptera; family Cynipidae; genus Andricus; species Andricus grossulariae. The sequence goes on along the minus strand of JAABKJ010075445.1, from coordinate 19,000,535 downwards.
CTACTTGAGATGAAAAAATATTTGCACTGCACGTTTTACAAAACCAGAAGACAGTGCTACTAGTCTTTGGTACATTTACGCATTACCTGTGGAACCATTTAATCGTGCATTCCTCATTTGCACAACGAACCATATCTTGGCCATCATCCATTCCGCGACAATCACACCAAATTTCCTCTTGTACACTGCCCGCATTTTTTAGCAATGTATAAGACTTTCCTAACAACTCTGGCATTATCACATTTTTGTGGAAGGAATTTGCTTTTTCAAGCGCAACTTGAAGGAATCCGTCGTTAATATGTATCCTTTCTACATGCAAATAGCGCTCCGACCACACTACGAAATCACAATATCGTGTATTTGTGACGTACATTTGCACTTGCACCTGATACTAATACTGGTGTTCCCTGGTCAATACTACATTGCCTACCTGATCTACTTGCAAGTTAGAACCTGGCATACTTAAAAAAGTTTCTATGTCGACTTTGCTATCTTTTAGCCTGTATGGACACTTTATTTCAATGCAGCCCAAGCCACAGCAGTCGCATGAAATCATGCCATCAGGAGAAGCACCTAAAACTGGATTTTCCACGGAAATGATAAATCCTGATACCCTTATTCTAACGTTATCGTGGATAATTTCCATTTGTTTTTGATAATCTTTCCTGGCAACATTTTCGTTCCTTAAACCATACACAGTTGCTTTCGTCTCAAATCGTTTCGCAAGAGGATAACAAATTTGTTTTATCAACGATAAGGACGGTTTCTCGAGGGAGGTTCGGCACACTAATTTTATAACTGAAGCTGTTATTCGTCCAGCTTTAAATTTAAACCACGTATTGCACTTACTCTGCTCCATTGTTTTATTGCATACAGTAAGCTGCTGCTCGGGCGAAACATGTGTCTCTACAGAAATTTCTCTCAAATCTTCTAGAGAATGCGCCTCAAACTCAGCATTGTAAAAGTCCGTGAACACTTTGGGCAAATACAGAATTTGCGAAGAACATTTTTGCGCTGCAAATGGCTGCATAACCCTTAAAATTGCTGCATCTGGTTCGCACTTGTTCACTTCTTGCAAAAACTCCAATAATTTAGCAGCTGCCAGAGGTGCAACATCTTCCCATTGTTCACCTAAATTAAAAAGTAATAATTGTTAACACCGAATCCATTTAAAATCAGGCCGGTTCTACACCTGAAGTTGCAGAATCTCTCGGAGACAAAATATATAGTTCATCAGAGGAAATAGGGAAAACGTATTTTTCCGACATGCAACAACATTTTTTTTACGTATTTTCCATACAACTTTTTGAGACGTGCAAATATTTATCTAAAGATTTTTTCGTATCTGTCATTGCTTGTGAGATAAAGTAGAAAATTAGATTTAATGAAAAAAAAAATCTTCCAGCGTTTTGCCTCATTTCCTCTAAAAACAACATATTTCGTCCCCGAGAGATTCTGCGACTTGAAGTGTATAGCCTGCTAAATAAAAGTCCTCTTGAATAACATTTTTTTTTTAAATTCAACTTTATGTTAAATATTCGGCTTTTTTGCTCAAAATTGAATCTTTTCGGTTCAAATGTAATTTTCAACCAAAAACGAAACAAATTTTCAATAAAATAGTTTTATTTTTAACCAAAAAAATGGATCCTCAACTAAAAGAGAATAATTTTCAACCAAGTAGTTGCATTTTTAACCAAAAGGGAGAAATTTTCTATCACAGAAGACAATTTTCCAACAAAATACATGAATTTTCAATCAGAAAAGATCAATTTTGAACAAGACGTGGAATTGTTACATTTGCAGTGGAGAACATTAATTAAAAAAAAAAAAAACAATTTACGAATCTTAAAAAAAAATAAAGTTTCAATAGAGTGCTTCCATTTTCAACCAAGTATAATCCAATTTTAAAAATATTTTCTTTCAATATAAACTTTTCAAGATTTCCTCTCGTTGTTCGACGAGGGTGTTGGCCTTTCATAAAGGTAGAAAACGATAGCCGCTGCATGGCTGCAAACTTCCCCAAGACCATCTACACAAGTGCAATGAGCACTTAAAATAGATCCATTTGGATCTAAGGCAATCCAAGCTTTTAAATTTTTATCATTCATTCTTTGAGAATGATTAACCTGTAACAGTTCATATATTTTTAATTTTGCAAATATTGTCTACATTTATTAGAAAAAATAAGAAGATTTTTCTATAACAATGAACATTTCCTAACCTCAAATTTAAATCATCTGTCAATATGTTCAAAATTGTATGCTACAAACTATCGATTGGCGTAAGAAAATGAAAATCGATTTTTTCCGCATTAGGTCCCTTTCTTCGCGGACGGTCACACATGAATTTAACTTAACTAATATTCCGCTTTCTAACTATTAATGGTTAGAAAAAATGAAAAATTGGGCAGGGAAAAATTAGGAAATTTTAAAATAAAGTTTTATTTCACTAACACTATGATATTCGCGTTAGTAATTTATTTGCTTTGTATTTATATTTATTCTTTTGAAATTGCTTCCTCCTGAAGATTATATTTTTAGTTATTCATTTTATTATTTGTTGGACAATTCAATCATTTTTTTAAAAAGTTATCTTATTTGTTCAAAAATTCAACTTTTTTTTTAATTCAAATATTTCGTAAAAAGTTTCCTTCTTACTAAAAACTTATATTTTGATGTTGCAAAGTCAAACTGAAATCTTTTTTGGATGATGATTCAACTATTTTTTTGAAAATTTGTCTTTTCAATTTAAAAATTCTTCTATTTTGGTAGAAATAGCATCTTTTTTAGATAAAAATGCAACTTTTTGTTTGAAGATTTCACAATTTTGTTAAAAAGTCATCCTTTTTAGTTGAAAATTCAAATTTTTTGTGGAAAATTAGACTTTTTAGGTCAAAGATTTGAGTATATTCATGAAAAATTTACTTCTTATTTAAAACAAGTATTTTAATGTTAAGAAGTCAAACTAAAATCTTTTTTGGATGGAAGTTTAAACTATTTTGTAAAAATTTGTATTTTTAATTTGAAAATTCTTCTACAGATTTTAGTACAAATGTTATATTTCTTCTGATAAAAATGCAACTATATCGTAGAAAATTTAATTCTGGTTTTAAATTCATATTCTGACGTTGAAACGTCAACTGAAATCTTTTTTGGTTCAAAATTAAAATTTTTTTTTTAAATTTGTCTTGCTAATTTAAAAATTCATCTGTTTTAGTAGAAATTTAATCTTTCTTGAATACAAATGCTGAGGGTTGTTAATTTCTTTTTGTGAACGAAGGTTTATCTTGTTGGTTGAAATTTTAACTATTTTATTGAAAATTAGTTTTTTTCCGAAAATTCATATTTTGTGATTGAAAAATCGATTTTTGTACAGAAAATTCGACTTTTGGCTTGAACGTCCATCAGTTTAGGTGAACTTTTTTTTCTTTCATAATTGAAAAATTTTTATTGGTTGAAAATTTGTCTCTATGGTTTTAAAATTCATTTTTTAAAATGAAATTTCATTTTTTCTGGTTGAAATATCGACTATTTATATTATTTCAATATTGTGGAAATTTTATGTAAATTCAAGGAAAAAATTCAACTTCACCCGTGCATAAAGATAAAAATATTCAATTCTTCGACAGAAAAATATCCCCAATTTTTTAAACTATTAAAGATAGTATAAAATTCGAAAAAATAACACCAGAAAATTTTGCTGTGGAAATCCAGTTAAAATTTTGCATCAATTTGTAAATTTCCCGGAAAATTAATGATTTTTTACTCACAATTATTTTATTGTTACTAAATGTCATAGCTACAGAATTAAGATTTTAATTATCAATGCAATTTAACAAGCAGAATAGGGTGAGAACTTGTGACAAGGAACTAAGTTACTAAAAAGTTACATTATTTGTAACTTTTAGGGTAACTTTGTTACTTTTTAAAAAATTAACTTGTAACGTAACTTAGATACGATTGTTACAGTAATTTGTAACTTTAATTTTAGTTACCGTGAAGATTCTTTGTGATTTTTGTATATTATTTCCTATGATGAAAGGTTTATGGGTCAGTTATGGGTAGAAAATTAATCTCTTTTAGTTCAATATTCAGCTATTTTGTTGAAAATTCATCTTCTTTGCTTGAATTCGACTGTGATTGATTTTTAATTAAAAGCTTTTTTGATTGAAATGGCATGAACTATTATATTTTTCGTTGAGAATTCATCTATTTTGCTAGAAAATTCAATTATTTGGTTAAAAATTAACTCTTTTTGCAAATTGATATTTTCCCTATGAAAATTCAACCATTTGGTTGAAAATTCATGTATTTTGTAAAAAAACTTCAGTCGAAAATAAACTTTTTTTGTTGGAAATTCAACTCTTTTTTAGAAAATCCTTCTTTTTGGTTTGAAAATGGTGGTATAAAAACTCAACCATTTAATCGAAAACTTATGTATTTGGTTGAAAATGTAACTATTTTGATAAGAAGTCCAAATTTGGTTAAAAAGCAACTTTTTTGTTGAAAATTCGTCCTTTTGGCTTAAATTCAATTAGTCCCATAATTTTTTAGAAATATTTTTTGGGTAAAAATACAAATGTTTCGTTAAAAAATGTGACTGAAAAATCTTACTGTAACTAATGCCTATTTCTTTTTTAATGACTTTCCATGAATTATCATCTGAGTTGTTTTGATTTTTAAAAATTATCAAAGTCACGACTTCTGCAGAGATAAGGCGTTCTTTGAAAACAAGTTTCCAAATTCAAAATGTTTTCTACTTTCTTGTAAGTGGGACAAGACAGAATGATTTGGCATTAAAATTGATACTATGTTAGAAGAAGATAATTTTATTTGAAACACTTATACGAATCAAAATTCGATCGCTCACAATAAGATTCGTTCAAAGAATCTGGAAAAATTTAACACCATTTTTTCATTATTAAAAAATTTGAGAAAAACATTGAATTATTTTGAATGATATGAAAATTTTGCAAATATGATATAATACATTCAATCTTGAGAATATTTAAAACAAATTGTTAACAGAATGTAAATTTTTGAAGACTTAGTGCTACAAATTTAGAAGAATCTTGAAAGCTTTCAAGAAAAGAGCAAATTTTTTCGAAGGTGCCTGGAAGAATTTCAAATGACTTTTTATTTTTTTTCTGAAAAATCTATTTTTAGAGAAAATTATATATACAAGTTTTAGAAGTTTTTAAAGAATTTTAAAAGATTTCAAGATAATTTAAAATTTGAAAGATTTCTCGGAAATGAAAACAAAAGATTTTTGAGGATTCTGAATTTTCTTAAGGTTCCTGGGTGAATATAAAGTGTCAGTTTAAAAGATGTTTAGAAATCTTAGAAACTTTCAAGAGATTAAAAATACTACAAAACTTTAAAAGATTACCCTAAAGCCAACAATTTACATAAAAAATGTCTACACAATTAAATTTCGGAGGGTCAATACAATCCCCTAGATCCGGGATCCATTGGAACTTACCGAGTCAAGGTCAAGCTCAGTTCAAGGTCAATTTCGTTAATGACACCAAAAACAAATTTCTGACTGCAGATTCTGAAAGAACGGAAGATTTTACGTTCAGATATGTATGATTTTATTTTTTATGACGACCTTTAAGGTCATTTTAGGGTCATTTTATTTAAATATATAGATTATTCGTATGGGTAAATGGTAAATGGGCTACATGGGACTAGACTACCATACTAATATGTTGTGGGGGTCGCTAAGTCTGAATCCAAAATTTTCTATTATAATTCAGCAATATTTCTTCTTTGGAATACTACTTCTACTCTAAAAACTACTTGAAGTACTTTCTTTATCTAAAATTTGGAAGAGGAAACTTTAAAATTGTGACAAATTCTAACTTGAAAACGTGATTCTTTTAAATTCCTTTCTTCTAAATCCCAATGATAATTTAAAAAAAAATCCCGTTCCGGGCAAAAATTCCCTGTTCCAAGTGAAATTATATTTCTTTACGGAAACTCCCTGTTCTAAAATAAAAACGATAAATATTTTCTAAAATTCCCTGATCCATGTCAGGATAAATTAGGATTAAAAGAATAAAACGTGACAAATCAATTTTTTGAAAAAAGTAAGAAAATTTTTTTTTTTTTTATGTTTGAAATATCATCAATTCGATTATCAAACTTAACTTTGATTCAAAGAAGATTACTTTTAATAAAAATAAAAAAAAATCGTTGGCTCTCAATCAAAGAAAAGTTTCTTTGATTCACAGAAATTTCTTTTAGTTCAAAGAAACTTTTTTTTCATTAAATGAAAATTTGTCTTTAATTTAAAATGATTTTCTTCATAATGAAGCTATTTTTGGTTACATAAAAAAGAAAGTTATTTCTTTAATTCAAAACAAATATTTTTCTGAGTAATGCAGAAAGAAAATTTTAGGACACATTTGTATGTAACATTTGAAAATTCTGATAGAAAATTCTGGCAAAGCGGCAAACAAATATTTTCAATTTTAATTTCAAATTTTACTGAAAAAATTTCAAATTCATATAATATTCATTTCACAATACCTAGGTTTTATTTTTTGCAAAAAAAACGTCACTTTTCGCGAAATGTCGAAAAATATTTGAATAAAAAAAAATCTTTTGAATTTGTGTGTTTTTTTCTTTCTGTTTGGTAAGGAAGTTTATCTTGACGTAATAAAAAGTTTGTCTACCTCTACCTTGCAGTGTGAGAATAATTTGTTTGCATAGGGAAGGCATTTCTTAATATCGCCTTTTAAAATTCTTTCCTTATCTCATTGAGCTATAAATATGGCGCCTTCGTTACGTTAAGAGACGTAATCACTTAATCAGAATCCCGGTCGTTATCACGCAAACATTTTTGTTATTTTCAACCCGAGTGAAATCTTGCACAGAAAATAAGTCAATATTGAATTTCCACTTCTTACAGAAAAGAACTATTTTTGATAATTTATTCGTATAATAAAAAATTCGTAAAATTGTCTAATTTGTATATCAGGTACATAAAGTACTTTAGGCCTCTTAATTTACTTGTCAAATTTAAGCCCCTTAATTATCAAACCATATTTTTAACTTTTTTCTTAAATTTACTAGTTTTGTTATGTATTTTATAATTGTATAATTTTGCTTTTAACTATTCAATGAAAAGTTAAAATGAATCTTCTACAAATCAGTTGAATGTTCTACCAAACTGTTAAATTTTCATTTGAAAGAAATGAATTCGCAAAAAAAAAATCTTTTACAAACCAGTTTAATTTGCTACCACATAGTTGAGTTTTCTACCAAACTGTTGGATTTACAAGACAAGAAGTCAAATTTTCTGCGAAACAGTTGAATTTTTAACCCGAAAAATATGAAATTTCAGTAAAAAAGTTCATTTTCAACCAAATACTTAAATTTTCAATTGAAAAATTATTTTTTAAACCAAAAAAGACAACAAATTATACACATTTTCAACCAAATAGTTAAATTTTTAAACTAAAAAGATCAACTTTTAACCCAAAATGGAATGTTTAAATTTTCATTTGAAAAAAAAAAAAACACAAATCATCTACAAAACAGTTGAAGTTTCTACCAAATAGTTGAATTGCCAAACTAAAAGACTAATTTTCTATCTAAAATAGTTCAATTTTTAACCCAGAAATAAGAAGTTTGAACAAAAAAGTTAATTTTCAATCAAATAATTAAATTTTAAGCTAAACAAATTTTCTACCAAGAAGATTAATTTTCAACAAAAAAATACGAATTTTCAAGGAACTGCAATTATTTGCAACCAAACAGTTTAATTTCTAAACTAAAAAAAAAACATTTCTATCAAAAAATGTAATAGTTAAATTTTCATTTGGAAAAAATTAATTGGCAATAAAAAAGAAACAAATCTTCTACAAAACAGTTGAATTTTCTACCAAATTGTTGAATTTCCAAGACGAAAAGACTAATTTTCTATCTAAAACAGTTGAATTTTTAACCGGAAAATATAAAATTTTAGCAAAAAAAATTTATTTCCAACCAAATATAAACGAATTTTAAACCAAAAAGTTTAATTTTCTACCAAAAAAGTCGAATTTGCAACAAATTACATACATTTTCATCCAAATAGTTGAATTTTTAAACTAAAAAGATCAATTTTTAACCAAAAATGGAATAGTTAAATCTTCATTTTAAAGAATTAATTTTTAATAAAACAAAAGCGAATCTTCTACAGACCAATTGAATTTTATAATAAATTGTAGAATTTCCAGGGCAAAAAGCCAAATTATTTATATATACCAAAAAGTTAAATTTTCAAAGAGAAAATATAAAATTTCAAGAAAAAAGTTCATTTTCAACTAAATAGTTAAATTTTCAGTTAAAAAAGTAACTTTTACCCCATAAAAGGGAATTTTCAAAAAATTAGTTCGATTTTCAAGCAATGAGATAAATTTTCAACCGTAATTATTATTATTTTCAACCTTAAAAGATGAATTTTCAATAAAAAATATAATAGTTGATATTTCAACAAACAATTATTTTAATTTTATATCAAACAGAATTTAATTTAACCAAAAAAGACAAGCTTTCAACAAAACAGATTAATTTTTAAGAACAAAAAAAAGATTTTCTACGAAAAAAAGACGAATTTTCACCAAAATGCATAAATTTCTAACCAAACCGTTGAATTTTAAACCAAGAAGATCAATTTTCTACCAAAAATGGAACAGTTACATTTTCATTAAAAACAAAAAAAAATTTATTTAGAAAGGCGAATTTTTTACAGAACAGTCGAATTTTCAACAACAAAAAATTGAATTTTCTACCAATCTGTTGAATTTTGAAACCAAAAAGACGAATTTTTTTACAAAACAGTTGAATTTTCAACTAAAAAATGAATTTTTAATAAAGTAGTACAACTTTCACAGGGTTTCCAGCCTTTTTGCAACAAACAAAAAATTCCAGGACTTTTCCCGGGCAAAAAAATTCATTTTTCAAGTTACCTTTTTTTACAGTAAAAAGATAATTTTCACGAAACATGCCTCAAAAATCTGATTTTATGATCAAAAACCCGTTTCTTGGTGATTCTTCTTTTATGAGGGTGAAAAATCACGATGCTACAATCAAAAATATTTTGAACTTTCTCATTTTTTAAGCTTTAACAACAATTTAAAAAAATTATAATTGGTTGAAATTTGACTGAGTTATCTATTTTTAAGCTAATTTAAATTTAATTTCCAATAAAATAAGTGAAATTTTCAACCAAAAATATAAATTTTCCCCTAGAAAGTTGAATTTTCTCCAAAGAAAAATAATTTTCTACCATACAGACAAATTTTCAGCGAAACACATGAATTTTCAAGTAAATAGTGAAATTTTCAACTAAATACTTGTATTTTCTACTAAGAAAACTTAATCTTCAATTTAAAATATCAATTTTCAAACAAAAAAGTGACATTTTTACCCAAAAATATGAATTTTTCGTCAAAACGTTTTTTTCTCCAGAAAGTTGAATTTTCAACCAAAAAATATGAATTTTCAACCAAAAATATGAATTTTCAACCGAAAATGCGAATTTTCCCAAAAAAGTTGAATTGTCCCCCAGAAAGTTAAATTTTCAACCCTTAAAGACGAATTATCAATAAAACACATGCTACAGACACTATTTTTAAACAATTGTCTGCTAATGCCACTATTTATTTACTTGTTTATAATACAGAATAATAATAATACAATCAAAAACATTAATTTTCAACAAAAAAGTCAATGTTCTCCTAAATAGGTAAATATTGAAATAAATAATTGAATTTTTAACCAAACTATTTAATTTGCTACTAAATTTTTGAATTTTTGAGCCAAAAATACAATTTTTCTACTGAACAGTTGAATATTCAACATACAAAAATGAATTTTCAAGAAAAAATTAACTTTCAACCAAATAGACAGATGTTCAACTAAATAGTCGAATTTTCAAATAAGAAAAATTAATCTTCAATTTAAAATATCATTTTTCCAACAAAAAAGCGAAATTTTCCCTCAAAAAGTTGAATTTTTCCCCAGAAACTTGAATTTTCAACCCAAAAATATGAATTTTCTACGAAAGAATAATAATTTTCTACCGCAAGGACGAATTTTTCAACAAAACACATGAATTTTCAACTATGAAAAATTAATCTTTAATTTAAAATATCAATTTTTAAACAAAAAAGTGAAAATTTCAACCAAAAATATGAATTTTCCCCCAAAAAGTTGAACTTTCAACCCAAGAATATGAATTTTCTCCAAAGAAGAATTATTTTCTACCATAAAGACGAATTTTCAACAAAACACATGAATTTTCAACTAAATAGTTCAATTTTCAACTAAGAAAACTTAATCTTGAATTGAAAATATCAATTATCAAACAAAACAGTGAAATTTTCAACCTAAAAATATGAATTTTCTACAAAGAATAATTTTCTACCATAGCGACGAGATTTCAATAAAAAACACGAATTTTCAACTAAATAGTTACATTTTCAACTAAGAAACATTATTCTTCAATTTAAAATATCAACTTTCAAACAAAAAAGTGAAATTTTTACCCAAAAATATGAATTTTCCCCCCACAAAGTTGAATTTTCAACCAAAAAATATGAATTTTCAATTAAATAGTTGAATTTTTAAGAAAAAATCAACTTTAAACCAAATAGGCAGATGTTCAACTAAGAAAACTTAATCTTCAATTTAAAATATCAATTTTCAAACAAAAAAGTGAAATTTTTAACCAACAATATAAATTTTCCCCTAGAAAGTTGAATTTTCTCCAAAGAAGAATAATTTTCTACTATACAGCAGATTTTCAGCGAAACACATGGATTTTCAACTAAATAGTTGTATTTTCAACTAAGAAAACTTAGTTTTCAATTTAAATTATCAATTTGCAAACAAAACTGAAATTTTTACCCAAAAATATAAATTTTTCGCCAAAAAGTTTTTTTCCCCAGAAAGTTGAATTTTTAACCTAAAATATGAATTTTCTTTGAAGAACAATAATTTTATGCTATACAGACGAATTTTCAACTAAGAAAAATTAATCTTCAATTGAAAATATCAATTTTCAAACAAAAAAGTGAATTTTTTAACCAAAAATATGCATTTTTCGACAAAAAGTTGAATTTTCCCCCAGAAAGTTGAATTTTTACTAAGAACTAAGAAAAATTAATTTTTCATTTAAAATATCAATTTTCAAACAAAAAAATGAAATTTTCAACCAAAAATATCAATTTTCAACCTAAAAATATTAATTTTCTCCCAAGAAGAATAATTTTCTACCATAAAGACGAATTTTCAACATAACACATAAATTTTCAACTAAATAGTGAAATTTTCAACTAAGAAATATTAATCTTGAATTTAAAATATCAACTTTCAACCAAAAGAGTTAAATTTTCCAACCAAACCGTTTAATTTGCTACGAAATTGTTGAATTTTTAAGCAAAAATAAAATTTTGCTGCAGAATAGTTAAATATTCAACACACAAAAATGAATTTTCAACAAAAAATTACCTTTCAACCAAATAGTTGGATGTTCAAGTGAATAGTTGAATTTTAAACTAAGAAAAATTATCTTCAATTTAAAATATCATTTTTCCAACAAAAAAGCGAAATTTTCCCTCAAAAAGTTGAATTTTTCTACAAAGGAGTATATTTTTATATCATAAAGACGAATTTTCAACAAAACGCATGAATTTTCAACTATGAAAAATTAATGTTTAATTTAAAATATCAATTTTGTACCAAAAAAGTGAAATTCTCAAACCAAAAATATGAATTTTCTACAAAGAAGAATAATTTTCTATCATAAAGACGAATTTTCAACAAAACACATGAATTTTGAACTAAAGAGTTGAATTTTCAACTAAGAAAAATTAATCTTCAATTCAAAATATCAATTTTCAAACAAAAAAGTGAAATTTTTAACCAAAAATATTAATTTACCTTCAAGAAGTTGAATTTTTCCCCAGAAAGTTGAATTTTCAACCCAAAAGTATGAATTTTCTACCAAGAAGAATAATTTTCTACCGCAAGGAAGAATTTTTCAACAAAACACATGAATTTGCAACTATGCAAAATTAATCTTCAATTTAAAATATCAATTTTTAAACAAAAAAGTGAAATTTCAACCAAAAATATGAATTTTCTCCCAAAAAGTTAAACTTTCAACCCAAGAATATGAATTTTCTCCAAAGAATAATAATTTTCTACTATAAAGACGAGTTTTCAACAAAACGCATGAATTTTCAACAAAACAGATGAATTTTCAACCAATAAATATTAGTCTTCAATTTAAAATATCAATTCGCAAACAAAAAAGTGAAGTTTTCAATCAAAATTATGAATTTTCTGCTATAAAGACGAATTTTCAACTAAGAAAGATTAATCTTCAATGTAAAATATCAATTTTCAAACAAGAAAAAATGAAATTTTCAACCAAAAATATAAATTTTCCTCTAGAAAATTAAATTTTCTCCAAAGAAGAATAATTTTCTACCATAAAGACGAATTTTCAACAAAACACATAAATTTTCAACTAAATAGTTGAATTTTCAACTAACAAAAATTAATCTTAAATTTAAAATATCAATTTTCAAACAAAAAAGTGAAATTTTCAACCAAAAATATAAATTTTCCCCTAGAAAGTTGAATTTTCTCCAAAGAAAAATAATTTTCTACCATTCAACAGAGAAAATCAATTTTCTACTAAAAGAGGCGAATTGTCAACAAAATTAATTAATTTTCAACTAAAATGATGGAATATTTAACTAGATTAGTTAAATTTTCAGTTAAAAAATTAATATTCATCTGAGAAAATGAATTTTCAACCGAAGAAATGAATTTTCAACAGAGAAAATCAATTTTCTACTAAAAGAGGCGAATTGTCAACAAAATTAATTAATTTTCAACTAAAATGATGAAATATTTAACTAGATTAGTTAAATTTTCAGTTAAAAAATTAATTTTCATCTGAGAAAATGAATTTTCAACCAGAAATTAAATTTTCAACTGAAGAGTGGAATTTTCAACCGAGAAAATTAATTTTCTACTAAAAGAGACGAATTGCGAACAAAATACATAAATTTTCAACTAAAATGACGAAATATTTAACTGGATTAGTTAAATTTTCAGTTATAAAAATTAGAATCTTCAAATTTAAAATCGACCTATATCAAAGGGGTTTCTCTACACAACCTAACCCAGAATAAATATTATAACGAAGTGCGGTAAAATCAAAAGCCGTTCCACATCCGCCAGTTTATTCACTTTGATATGAGAAATAATATTTTCATTGAATTCGAGCCAGATTTTCCTTCAGAGACTTTTTCAATTTTCTCTCAAAACTTCTTTTGAATTCTTTAAATTCTTTGAACTATTTTGAAATTTTTGAAACTTTGATTTCTTTAATTTCGCCGAATTACGTGTTTTTAATTGCTTTGAATATTTTCTATTCTTTTTATACATAGAAATTTTTATAAAATTAAGAATTTCTGCAAAAAAATTGTTGTCAGAAAATTATAAATTTTTTATGGGAAATAAAAATTTTCAATAACTATTTTTAAATTTTATTAGTTTATTTGTTTTTAAGGGATATATCAATCTAATTTCCCTAGGGAAAATTCCCTCAACGAAAAATTTAATACCTAATTGATATCTCAACCAAAAAAAGATGTTAATTTTCAATCAAAAACAGTTAATTCATCCAAAAAATACCAATTTTCAAGAAAGAAGTTGAATCATAAAAAAAAAAAATTATTTTCAACCAGTTACATTTTTAACGAAAAAAGATCAAATTTTTTCCAATAGAGACGAATTTTTTACTAAATAGTTCAACTTTTAACCCAAAAATATGAATTTTCAACAAAAAAGCTCATTTTTAACTAAATAGTCGAATTTTCAACGAAACAGATAAATTTTCTACAAAAAGGATAAATTTAAAACCGAAAAGACGATTTTTCAACCACGAAAATTAATTTTCTACTGGAAAAGACGAATTTTCATTAAAATAATTGAATTTTCCAAAAAAATTATTGATTTTGCAACTAATAAGATAAATTTTCAGTAAAAGAAATTAATTTTCTACAAAAAAGACGAATTTTCTACAAAATAGTCAAATTTTCCACCAAAGAGATGAATTTTTAACTGGAATAGTTAAATTTTCATTTTAAAAAATTAATTTTCAACCATAAAAAAAAAACGAATTTTTCAACCAAAGAGATGATTTTCCTTCCAGAGTAATATAAATATAATTTTCCTAAAATTCTTGAGAAAATTCAAAAAGATTTTTAAAAAATTCAATATGTATATCAAAAAAATATTATTCGTTTTACAGAAATTTACAAAATTTTAGGAAAAATTCAAGTCAGTTTAAAAGATATTTAAGACTTTTAGAAGTTTGGAAAACATTAAAAAACATTTGATAAATTTCGAAAAATCCTTCAAAATTTGAAAAATTCCATTCAAATCTCCCAGATTTCTTTCGGAATTTTTAAATATCTTTTTCAATGTTTTAGTATCTTTTTAAATATTCTTAAAAAATTAATTTTCCAAATAAAAAGTCATTCACAATTTTCCCAGAAATCTTGAGAAAATGCTTTTATTATTTTGAACTTTCAAAATTCTTCATAAGCTTCGAAAATTAATTTCGAACATTGTGTTTCGAATTTTTGGAAATATTTTCAAATTTGTAATTATTTTTTAATCTTTTCAAAATGGTTAAAATTTTCATTATTTGGTTCAAAATTGAATTATTTTGTTAAATATTCCAAAATTTTGTTGAAAAGTCATCCTTCTTATTTGAAAATTTAACAATTTGATTGGATCATTTTTCTTTCTTGACTACAACATTTTTTTTAATGATAATTCAACTATTTTGTTGAGCATTCCTTTTTTTGGTAAAAAGTTCATTTCTCACTGTAGAAATTGATATTTTTTGGTTTAAAAATTCAACTATTTAGTTAAAAAATGTTAGAAAAGAAAAAATGTAAACTGGAAATTAATGAAATAAAATTTGGACTAACATCACATCCATGGTTCTAAGTATTTAGTTGAAAATTTATGTAATTTTATAAAAATTCGTCTTTTTTTGGTAGAAAATTATTCTTGTTTATTGAAAATTCAACTATTCAGTTAAAAAATTTATATCTTTTGTTTGAAATTCGTCTTTTTTGTAGAAAATCAATATTTTTGGTTTAAAATCAAGTATTTTGTTTGAAATTATTTTTTTTCCAAATTAAATCCAACTGTTTTTTTTTAATAATTTTTAACCGAATATTTTTTTGTTGAAATACCTACTATTACATTTTTCGTTGAAAATTAAACTCCTTGGTCAACAATTTGGTTAAAAATTTGTGTATTTTGTTGAAAATTCTTCTTTTTTTGTAGAAAATTAATCTTCTTAGATGAAAATGCATCTATTCAAACAATTTATAAAAATGCCTTTAATTTTGAAAGATTTGTTGAAATATTTTTTTTTTAAATATCAACTCATACATCTTTCGTTAAAAATTCAGTTTTTTTGGTTGAAAGTTAAACCATCTTTCTTAAAAGTTCAAAAATCCTTACGTAAAAATTGTACATAAATCATAAATAAACAATAAATAGTGAATAATAATAAATACAGGTATAAAATTCATATTGCCAAGGATTTCACAAAGATTTCACAAAGATTTCACAAATTGAACAAATATTTCGCAAAGTTTTCCAAATATTTCAGATATATTTCACAAAGATTTCAATAATTTCGCAAATATTATCAAATATTTAAAAAATATTTCACAAAGATTTCCAAGGATTTCACGAATATTTCAATGATTTCCCCCAAATTTCACAAAGATTTCAAATATTTCGCAAAGATTTTGGATAGATTTAAAATATTTCACAAAGATTTAAATTATTTCATAAAAATTTCAGATAGATTTCAAAAAGTGCACAAAGATTTCAATGATTTCCCAAAGATTTCACACAGATTTCACTAATTTTAAAAATATTATCAGATATTTCAAAATTATTTCAAATATTTCGCAAAGATTTCAATAATTTCACAAATATTTCAAAAATATTTCAAAGATTTTGAAAAGATTTTCAAAAATATCAGAAAGATTTCACAAATATTTAAATGATTTCAAATATTTCACAAAGATTTCACACCTTCAAAATGAAAATCTTTTTTGGTTTAAATAACAACTATAACATTTTTAGCTTGAAAATTCAATAATTTAGTAGAAAATTCAACTGTTTTGTGGAAAATGTATGTAACTTGTTGAGAATTCATCTTTTCGGTTAAAAATGTTAAAAGCTCTTCTTTTTGGCTTGAAAATTCATCATTTAGGACAGCCCCTAATCAGCCATTAAGACAATTTATAGCCAATTGGTGAAGAAGTTAATAAAAATATTTTTAAAGAAAAAGTAAAGAAATAGTACCATTAGCAGACAATTCAGAAAATAGTGTCTTTAGTGTAATTTGTTTCGAAATAGTAGTAAAACAGTGTCATCATTCAAAAAAAGTGTAAAATAGTGTAAACAGTGTGGTGAGTCCGAGGCCTCCAGAAGTTCAAGCCCGAGGGCAAAAATAATGAAATTAGTATTCACCTGTGGTATCAACTCGGAATCATAAAAGAGTGAATTAGGAAGTTGAAGCATCTCCGGCAGGCTGCGATAATTCATGAGCAGTTTGGTCACCAGCCTCGGGTCGTAGCCAGTCTCAAATCCCTCAGGATCTCTTTGGTATGGAAACTGCTGTAATAGCCTGGAGAGAAAGGATTCTGCCAGGCCAAAATGTGCTGCCAGGTTACTCTGCACCACGGGACCCAGTTGCATCGGATCTCCGGCGAGAATAACTTGACCAGTGTCGGCGTGAATAAAAGTTAGAGGTATCATGACTTCCGGTTCTGTTGCCTGGCCCGCTTCGTCGACGAGAACGTGGGTGAAGTGTCCTCGGGCGAGGCCCATATTGTAAATGATACCAACAGCTGAGCAGGTACCAATTGTAATTCGGTGTCGACCAAGAACGCTGGCTGTACAATTGGTTTTAAATCCAGTTTCTTCCGTTCTCATGTTGTTACCGCTTCGTTCTTCCTGAAGCTGTCCTGTTGCACAGTATGGCAGCAGTCGTTCCGGAATTTTTCCTTCTTCAAGGCAGTGTTGAGCCACAAGTCTTACCTGAACAATAAAACAACAATTATTAATCAAAATTTATCTCATAAAGACTTCACAGCCCAAAATGCCAGCTCTCAAAACATGGGCAATAGGCTTACAGGCCTCGGGCTCACTTAAGAAATCAAAAATAGTGTGAATAGTATCAAACAAAATTTTAAATAGTGTCAAAATATTGTCCCAACATTTTTTAACTATTAAAAATTAACTTCAATGTTTATTTAAAATGTTTTGCTTTAGGCTATAAATTATCAAAACTCCTATTTATTTATCGCAGGCTTCACAGTATTTCCACTTTTTCTTATTTGTCCACTTCAATGCGAACTGAAGTAATAGAACCTAACACGAAAATCCAAATATTTTTGGTTGAAAGTTCATTCTTCTCGGTTGAAAAGTCTACTATTAAATTTTTCGTTAAGAATTCATCTTTTTTATTTCAAAGTTTTATTACTTGGTTCAAAATTGAATTATTTTATTGAAAAATCGTCTTTTGGCTTGAAAATTCAACAGTTTGATTAAAGTTTAGTTTTTTTCTTCACAACATTTTTTAAAATTAAAAATTCAACAATTTTGTTCAATATTTATCTTTTTAGTTTGATAATGTATCTCTTTCTGTAGAAATTTAATCTTTTTTTATTTAAAAATGCAACTGTCTGGTTAAAAATTGATATGTTTCGGTTGAAATTTAACTTTTCTGTTAAAAATTACATTTTTTAGTTGAAAATTTAACTGTTTTGTAAAAAAATTCGTATTTTCGGCCCGAAAAGTACACAATTTCGTATAAAATTCAACTATTTGGTTAAAAATTGGTGTATTTTGTTAAAATTCGTTTTTTTTAAGAAAATCAATTTTTTGCTTAAAAATGCAATTTTTTGGTTGAAAATTAATCTTTTTTAGATGAGGATTTAAGTATTTTTATAAAAATTTCTCTTTTTTGGTTAAATCCAACTATTTTTTATTTTAAATTAAAATATGATTTGTTGAAACATCAAATATTAAATTTTTCGTTGAAAATTCGTTTTTTTTTTAATAAAAATTAAACTCCTTGGTTTGAAAATAATTTTTTTGTTGAAAATTCATATTCTCCGTTTTAAATTTCAACTATTTTATAGAAAAATCCTCTTTTTGACTTGAAAATTTCACAATTTGGTATAAAATTCAACTATTTGGTTTAAAATTAAGCAGTTTTGTAGAAAAATTGGTCTTTTTTAGCCTAAAAATAGTAAAAATTCAACTATTTAGTTCAAAATTTTCAGAAACGAAAAAAATGCAGACTAAAAATCAATCAAATAAAATTTGAACTAACATCACATCCATTGTTCAAAATATTCAGTTGAAAATTTATGTAATTTGTTGAAAATTTGTATTTTTTGGTTAAAAATGAAACTATCTGATTAAAAATTCATGCATTTTGTTGAAAATTCGTATTTTTACGTAGAAAATCATTTTTTTTTAATTAAAAATGCAATTTATGTTTAAAAATTAATGTATTTTACTTAAGGCTTCAAGTATTTTGTTGAAAATTTGTCTTTTTTGTTATATTCAACTTTTTTACTCATCATTAAAATCTGTTGTGGTTAAAATAATTATTACATTTTTTGTTGAGATTTGGTCTCTTTGGCTTGAAAATTCAACTACTTGGTTGTAAGTTGCACTATTTTGATAAAAACTAATGTTTTTGGTTAAAGATTCATCACTTTAGTTGAAAATTCTTCTCTTTGCTTGAAAAATTTACTATTTTGTTGAAAATTTATTTGTTTTAGTAGAAAATTGAACCATATGGTTAAAAATTCATGTATTTTGTCGAAAATATGTGTTTTTAGTACACAATTAATCCTCTTGATTTAAAATTTAACTATATTAATTTTGTTAACAATTAGTATTTTTTGGTAGAAAATTATTTTTTTTTGTTTGAAAATGTTACTGTACGGTTGAAAATTAATCTGTTTTAATTAAGGATTCAAATATTTTTTGGAAAATTCGTCTTTTTTGGTTGTATTCAACTGTTTTTTATTTAAAATTTAAATCTGTTTCGGTTTAAATATCAACTATTACATTTTTTGGTTAAAATTCAACTGTTTTGTAGAAAATTGAACTCTTTGGTAGAGAATTCATCTGTTTGGCTTGAAAATTCAACTGTTTTGTGGAAAATTTATGCAATTTGTTGACAATTCATCTTGTTGGTGGAAAATTTAACTATATGGTTGCAAATTCAGCTGTTTTGTTAAACGCTCGTCTTTTTGACTTGAAAATTCATCACTTTGGACGGCCCTAATCAGCCATTAAGACCATTTATAGCATATCAGCGAATAAGTTGAAAAATATTTTTAAAGAAAAAGTAAAGAAGTAGTGGAATTAGCAGAAAATGGTGAGAAAATAGTGTCTTTGGTGTAATTTTCTTCGAAATAGTAGTAACATAGTATAATCGTTTAAGAAAAAGTGTAAAATAGTGTTAATAGTGTGGGAATATTATCAATATTGATAAATTGTTTAGGCAATTGTGTTTGTTAACTTCAATTAATCACCACCTTACTCTAATTGAAAAGTGGACAAAAATTGGAAAATTTTAGAAAAAACTGCAACTTCTTAGCATTATTCTAGAAGAACATTTTTATAAATAATAATTAATGTTTGAAACCATATTTTTTATCAAATCTAATTGATTATTGTCTCGCTCTGACTGAAGATAATTAAGAATAAGTTGAAAATTTCAAAAAAAGCGCGGCTTTCTAGCATTAATAAAGTAGAAGATAGTTATAAACAATAACAGTTTGTGCAGACAATTATATTTGTTAAAATGCATTAATTTCGACTTTGCTTTAAGTAAAAGGTGGACAAAAAGTTGGAAATTTCAGAAAAAAACCTAACTTTCTAGCATTATCCAAAGAGAATATTATTATTAATAATAATGAATTGTTTAAAAAATTATGTTCGTTAACTTTAATTAATCACTACCTTACTTTAATTGAAAAGTGGACGAACAGTGGATAATTTTAGAAAAAACTGCAACTTTCTAGCATTATTCTAAGAGAATATTGTTATAAATAATAATAGATGGTGTCAACATTTTTTTTTAAATTAAATTCAATTCACTATTTTCTCGCTCTAACTAAAACAAAATTAAAAATAAGTTGAAAATTTCAGAAAAAACCGCTGCTTTCTAACTCTATTGTGAGAGAAAATTGCTAGAAACCATAATAAATTGTTTAAACAAATAATGCAAACATCTTATCATCAGCAGAAAGCAGTATTTGATGTATTAAAAACAATTTGTATTTAAACCCCCACAAAAAAATCATAATTAGCACTAAACACTCGCAAAACCTAATTTTTCACTTATAGGTTTTTTGGAAAATAAGTGTTAAACTTTATGAGGCTTGCAAAACTTCTGAATAGAATTTTTTTACAAGAAAAAATTATTTATATTTTGTGATCCGTGGTCATTGAAAGTTGAGATTAAATGTTATTTGTTTATTTTATAAACAAATTATATAAGCAAATGCCCAATGTGGGCATTTTTAAGCGAAAAGAAATCGTTTTTTCTTCTGACCTTGCTGAAATTAAATTGCCAATGGTGTTTTCTAACAAAAACTCTGCAACTCATCAATATTTGTTTATTTTCTAAACAAATTACATAAACAAATGTTCATTTGGGGCATTTTTAACCAAAATGAAATCGTGTTTTCTTATGATCTTGTTGAAGTTATATGGCCATTGATGCTCCATAGAAAAATGTTAGCAAGCATCGCTAATCGTCTATTTTATAAACAAATTATATAAAAAATACACATTGTAGGCGTTTAAAGGCAGAAAAATCATTTTCTTTCTTGTGGTCTTGTTAAAATTATGTTGGCATTATTTTTTACACGAACTCTTGTCAAACAATAGAATTTAGAAAATTCATAAACAATTTAAATGAACAAATACAGATTCTATATGTTACAGTCAGTAGAAAAATCGAGGTGCTCTTTTATCGTGAGTTCCCTTGCCTTTCACGAATCAGACTGCTATATTACTCTTAAAAACGCTTAATTATGCTTAAAACGCTCAAAATGTTCATTTTTTTATATAATTTATTTATAAAAGAAACAAATAATAACGGGTGGACATTTTTTTCAGAAAACATCATTGGCAATATAATGTAAGCGAGGTAGGAACAAAATTTTCTTTTCGCTTCAAAACATCGAAAATGTGCATTTTTTACATAATTTGTTTATAAAATAAACAAATATTGATGAGTGACAAACATTTTTTCAGATAACATCATTCGCAATATAATTTCAGTGAGGTGAGAAGAAAAAACAATTCTTTCGTTAAAGTTCGCCTAAAGTGTGCATTTGTTTATATAATTTCTTCATAAAATAAAAAAAATAATAATGAGTGGAAATTTTTGTTCAGAAAACATCATTGGCAATATAATGTCAGCGAGGTCAGAAGAAAAAATTTCTTTTCACTTAAAAACATCGAAAATGTGCATTTGTTTACATAATTTGTTTATAAAATAAAAAAAAAAATTGATGAGTGACAAATATTTTTTAAGAAAACATCATTCGCAATATAATTTCAGTGAGGTCAGAAGAAAAAATAATTCTTTCGTTCAAGTTCGTCTGAAGTGTGCATTTGTTTATATAATTTATTTATAAAATGAATAAATAATAATGAGTAGAAATTTTTGTTCAGAAAACATCATTGGCAATATAATGTCAGCGAGGTGAGAAAAAAAAATTTCTTTTCGCTTAAAAACATCGAAAATGTGCATTTGTTTACATAATTTGTTTATAAAATAAAAAAATATTTATGAGTGACAAATATTTTTTAGGAAAACATCATTCGCAATATAATTTCAGTGAGGTCAGAAGAAAAAACAATTCTTTCGTTTAAGTTCGCCTAAAGTATGCATTTGTTTATATAATTTATTTATAAAATAAACAAATATTAATGGGTGAAAATCTTTTTCATAAAACATCATTGGCAATATAATTTCAATGAGGTCAGAAGAAAAAACAATTCTTTTGTTTAAGTTCGGCTAAAGTGTGCATTTGTTTATATAATTTATTTATAAAATAAACAAATATTAATGCGTGGAAATTTCTTTTTCAGAAAACATCATTGGCAATATAATTTCAGTGAGATCAGAAGAAAAAAAATTTTCTTTTCGCTTAAAAACATCGAAAATGTGCATTTGTTTATATAATTTGTTAAAAAAAAATATATATTGATGTGTAGCATAAAATTTCTTTCAGAAAACATAATTGGCAATATAATTTCAGCAAAGTCAGAAGAAAAACCGATTTCTTTCCGATGAAAAAAAAACCATAATGTGCATTTGTTTATAAAATATACAAATATTGACTAGTGACAATAAATCTTTCAGAAAAAATAATTGGCAATATAACTGCAACAAGTAAGGGAGAAAGAAAGGTTTCCTTTCGCCTAAAAACGCCAAAAATGCGCATTTGTTTATATAATTTGTTTATATAATTTGTTTATAAAATGAACAAATAACATTTAATCTGAAATTTTAATGGCTATGTATCATCCTAACGATGAAAGAAAGCGATTTCAGAGCAAAAATATACTTTGAAGACGAATAACCCCCAATGTCGATAATTTGTCAATACAATTTGTTTATAAACATTCACTTTGCAAGTTAATAATTTTTTTATCTTTCTTATACCTCTATGCAATGAATTCAAGGGACGAGAAGTTCGAGAAAAATTTTTTCTAGAAGATAAAAAATGAAATTAAAAAAATCAACATTTTTGTTGCTATTTGCAGCTCTGCCTAGGCGAAAAAATTATATATATTTTATATATGGTGTGAAGTATTATATATAATACTCATTTGTTTTTTAGGAAAAAATGTATAAAACAAATGAATATTATATATAATACTTCACACTATATATAAACTATATATAATTTTTCCGCCTGAATTTTTAACTAAAAACGATCTATTTTCACCCAAAAATGAAATAGTTAGATTTTCAGTATAAAAAATTAATTTTCAACCAAATATATTTACTTTTCTATCAAAATAATAGAATTTTTAACAGAACAGTTGAATTTTAAAGTCGAAAATATGAATTTTTAACTAAAAACGATCTATTTTCACCCAAAAATGAAATAGTTAGATTTTCAGTATAAAAAATTAATTTTCAAAAAAAAAAAATATTTAACAAAATAGTTCAACCTTCAACAAAATAATTAAATTTTCAACCAAGCAGATGAATTCTGAACTAAAAATAAAATTTGCAGTCGTTTGTTCGAATTGTCCATGCAAAATTGAACACGCTTGGAACATTAGATTAGAATTTCGAAGATTCGACTTGACTTTTGGCTCCACTTTTCTTCCCAAAAAAGGAAGTAATTTTGATTTTAAAAATGTACTAATCTAAGCTAATCAAGCCCGTTTTATGTACAGATAGCTTTTTTTCTATTTCAAAAAGTCCAAAGTTCCAAGTGAGTCGAAATTCGAATTAAAAATTCGAACAAGCAATACTTTTCAATTAAAAAGAATAAACTTTCAAAACAGGGCAATAGGGGAAAAACTGTGAAGTATGCATAAATGATCTAAGATGCGAAAATTCACGATAACTTGTCAGCGGATTATTTACGATAAGATTCATTTCTTTATGGTTGTTTTTCTTCAAGCGCGCTAAACAAGAAACGTGAATTTTCGTAAATAATTTTTTGTTGTTGAGAAAATACGGGTAACATGTCGGAATTTTCTCATTCTTCCTTATAAAGACTTTAGAACTCACCTCCACGACCACCGCCTCGCCCTCTGCCTCCTCGATCACCACCACGGCCACCTCCGAAACCTCCACGGCCACCTCCTCTAAAACCGCCGCCGCCACCACCGCCTGGTGAAAAACCTGCAAAGATAAACAAATAAAATTATTAAAAATAATTATCTATTTTATAGAAATGCTCAATTTACTAAATTTTACTTCATTGCACAACCTAAAAAGGCATTTACATCCAAGTTACAATGAAACAAGTTTTATTTACTCTGAACTCTTTAGGCTTTTCACAACACTTTTTAGACTTATGAATGCTTAAAAATAAAATTAAAACAATCCAGTAGATCCAAAATTTACGCAAAAAGAAAGTCATAAACAAAGAACAATAAAGTACTCAGTCTGCTTTTATTTAATAAAACGATATCAAGGAGAAACTAGTGTGCACATCGCTTTTCACATAAGAAAATAAAATCTTACATGTTGTCGCTCTGTCCTTCAATATTAATCTTGCATTACTTCTACGCCAAATCAGTAAAGTTGAACTAATCTGGCTCTAACGTATGCTTATATTATAAAAGTGTTAACGAAAACTGTAGAAGACTGTTTTTTCGTCAGATTTGTACTTTTTTCGCGCTCAAAGGGTAACCAATTCAGGGTAAATTCACAAGACTTCAAAAAAATTCAATTTAAACTCCAAAGAATTCAAATGAATGAGAAAAAAAATTGAAAATCCAAAAATTCCATTCATTTCCGTAAAATTGGAATGAGTTCATATGAATTTAATGTAAACGAGAAGAATTCTATGAAATTCATAAAAATTTAAGGTGAATTTAAAAAATGTTTCAATGAATCGAAAACAATTTAAAAATAAAAAAAATAATCATTAAATTTAGTACGTTTGAAACGAGCTTAGAAAAATTCAAAAGAATTTGATGGATGCCTAAGAATTCAAGGTGAGGTTAAAAAACTTCAGGATCCATTAAATGCAAACTTTTAAAAATTAAAACAAAAATCCATTAAATTAGGTAGAATTGAGTAAATTTATAAGAATTCAAATGAATTAAAAAAAGTCAAGAGAATTCCAAAAAATTCAACAAAAAAAATCAGGATAAATTAATAAGAATTCAGGGTGAATTCCAAAAAATAATTTCAAATATCTTTAAATCTTCGAAATCCAGCTAATTTCTAACCAAAAAAGTGACTAATGACTACAACACAATTCAAATTAATTAGAAAAATTGGTTTACATCGAAAAAAATTCCTTTATTTTAGTAAAATGTGAGTGAATTTAATGGAAACGAGAAGAATTCGGTGAAATTAAAAAAAAACTGAATTTAAAAAAGAATTGCGTTAATTCCAAACAATTCAAAAATATGAAAAAATAATAAATAAATAATTGAATTGAGTAGAATTGAGTAAATTTAGAAGAATTCAGGGCGAATTCTAAAAAATATTTGAAAATCTCTCGAAACCCTACGAAATCCCTCACTTCTTGTGAATAAATTCTTCGAAATTCATTAAAATATGATCAAATCCCGTGAAATCTGTTGACACTTTCTGAAATCCTGGAAAATGTATTCTAATACCTTGAGTGCTTTTAAAATCCGTTAATATAATTGAAATCCATGGAAATCTTATCAAACCCCTTGGCATTTTTTTAAATATCCTGAAACATTTCAAATCTCTTGATATCTTTTAGAACCCCTGGACATTTTTTAAAGCTCTTGAAAATGCCTGGGAACCTTTTACAAAAACCTCAAATATTTCAAATCCTTTGAAATCCCATTAAATTATTGAAATCAATTTAAAATTTCTTTGTAACATTTAAAGTAACCTAAAATATTTCAAATCCTTTGATCATTTTATCAAATGATTCTCAGGATCAATTAAATAAAAACTTTTAAAAAGTCGATAATATCCACTGAATTAAGTATATTTAGAAGAATGCAAGTGAATTAACAAAATTCAATAGCATTCCAAACAATAAAAAATAATTCAGTATAAATTAATAAGAATTCAAGGTGAATCCAAAAAACTAATTTCAAAACTCTTCAAATCTTTGGAACCCTATGAAATAGCTCACTTCTCTTGAATAAATTCTTTAAAATCCACTAAAATATTATTAAATCCCGTAAACTTCTATGAAATCTGGTGATATTTCCTGAAATCCTGGAAAATTTATTAAAATACCATTATATAATTATATAAAGAGAGCCTTAAAAATCCCTCACAAGCATTGAAATCCTCGGAAACCTTATAAAATCTCGTGAAATCATTTAGAATATCTTAAAACCTTATAGATCCTATAAAATCGTTCCATATCGTCAAAAATTCTAGAAAATTCTTTATCTTAAAATATTTTAAACGATTTGAAATCCCTTCAAATTAATAACAAACTCCTTGGAATCTTTTTAAATTCCCTAAAATATTTCAAATTAAAAGCTCTTGAAAATGTCTTAGTATTAAAAATACCCTAAAATATTAAAAATCCCTTCAAATTATTGAAATCTATTAAAAATTTCTCGCAATCTTTAACAAATAAAGTATTTTACGTGTTTTTATTAAAATATACAGAAAGAAAGAACAATTAAAATTCTCCACTCAGGGTGGCCACTATTTTTTCAATTTTTGTCTCCCGGCTTTCTCCCGGTTAATATCAGTAAATATAACAAATTCGTCATAATTTTTGAACCAATAGGAAAAATTCATAAATAATTGATTTTTCAAGTGCTATAATTGTTTGAATTATTATTCAATAATAATTAAAAATGCATAATTGAAAAATGCTTTATGTTTAAATTTTTTAAATATATTTTTATCAGTATATACATTTTCATTCCTGTTTTTTTTTTATTCTAAGTAAACTATAAAGAAGTAATTTGAATACACGAAAATAAGTATTTGAAAAACCTACTTTTTATGTTTTTGTTTTCTCAGGCTTAGACTTTTAAGTTTCTAATTTATTTTTATCACTTCAAAGCACTCAGATGTTCAAAACATTTTTCAAGGTCAGCTTAAAAAATATTATAGTGTAAAAACAGAAATTAAAACAATTATTATTCACGAAAATAACAAATTATTAAAGGGTTCGATAATATACGATACTTTTTTGAAAATTCTTTTCGATTTACATAGTTTGTTTCCTTAAACACAACTTTTTGGTTGAAAAGTAATATTTTGGGGTTAAAATTTCAACATTTTTGCAGAAAATTCGTTTTTTTTGTCTTGAATATTCAACAATTGGTTAAAAAAAAATTTTCTTCACCAAAAAGTATGTTTTGGGGAAAAATTCAAATATTTTGTTGAAAGTTCATCTCTCTTAGATGTATTCAACTGTTTTTTTTTATATCAAATTAAATTGTCGTTTGATTGAAATATCATCCTCTCAGTTGAAGTCATATCTTCGGTTGAAAATTCGTCTTTTTTGTATAAAATTAAGCTTCTTTGTTGAAAAATCAACTGTTTGATTAAAAATTCATATATTTTATTGAAAATTAATTTTTTAACTGAAAATTTAAGTATTCTAATTTTTGTTGAAGATTGATCTTTTTTAGTTGAAAGTTCAAATGTGTTTGGTTGGAAATTCATGTATTTTGTTGAGAACTACTTTGTTAAAAATTCGCCTGTTTTTTTAGAAAGTTAATCTTGGTTGAAAATTCAACTGTTTGATTAAAAATTAATTTTTTAACTGAAAATTTAAATATTCCATTTTGTGTTGAAATGTTTTTTTTTATATTAGTGGTTATAACCACTACTTTTTAGTTCAAAAGCTACTATTTTCGTAGAAAATTCAAGTATTTGGTTAAAAATTAACCTTTTTGTTAAAGATTCATAATTTCGCGTTACAAATTCAACTATTTTGTAGAAAATTTGTCTTTTTGGATTGAAAATTCAACAATTTAATTAAAATTTTTTTTATTTTTTGACCGAAAAATCTTTTTTGATTGAAAAATCATATTTTTAGGTTCAATTGTCAACTATTTTGTAGAAAGTTCATTTTTTTCTTTTCTTGAGAATTCAACAATTGGTTGAATTTTTTCTTTTTTTCTTGACTGAGAAATCTCTTTTGCTTAAGAATTCATATTGTGGTGTTAAAAATTCAACATTTTTATAGAAAAATCGTTTTTTTTTTGCCTTGAAAATTCTAAAGCAGGTTGAAATTCTTGTCTTTCTTGACTGATAAGTCTTTTTTGGTTGAAAAATTAACTATTTTGTTGAAAATTCCTCTTTTTTGGATGAATTCGACTGTTTTTGATCTAAAAGTCAAATCTTGTTTGATTAAAACATCCTTCTTTTAGTTGAAAATTCATCTCTTTGTTTCAACTTTGTCTTTTTTGGTAGAAAATTAATCTTCTTGGTTGAAAATTTAACTGTTTGATTAAAAATTCATCAATTTGATTGAAAGTTAATTTTTTTATCGAAAATGCAATCATTACAGTTTTGGTTAGATATTAATCTTTTTTAGTTTTTTCGTATTTTTTGGTGGAAATCAATCTTATTTGGTGAAAATTCATCTTTTCGGTGCAAAATTCAAATTCTTGGTTGAAGGTTGAACTACTTTGTTAAAAATGTATTTTTTTGGTTAAAGATTTATAATTTTAGTTGAAAATCTATTATTTTGTTGAAATGATTGAAATATCATACTTTCAGTTGAAAATTCAAAATTTTGGTTGAAAATAGAAGTGTTTGATTAAAAATTCATCCGTTTAATTGTAAATTAATTTTTTCACTGAAAATTTAACTATTTCAATTTTGGTTGAAAATTTGATCTTTTTTAGATGAAAGTTCAATTATTTGGTTGGAAATTCATGTGCTTTGTAGAAAATTCGTATCTTTTTGTAGAAAATTATTTCATTTAAGGTCGATATGAAATCACCTTTCTTATATGAATAATTTTAAGCATCGAGATGAGAGCATGAAAAAAATTCACAAATCAAAATTAGATTTCCGAAATACCTTCTTTCCGGCTTAAAAAAGTGTAAGAAGAAAAGAAAAATTAATCTTATTTTTTTGAAAATTAATTTTTTAGTTTGAAAATTCCACTACTCGGTTGAAAGTTGAACTACTTTGTAAAAATTCATTTTATTATTTGAAGATTGATCGCTTTGGTTGAAAATTCAACTATATGGTTAAAAATTCATCTATTTTGTAGAAAAAGCAATATTTTTACTTGAAATTGAAGCGTTTTAAGCTGAATATCTCAAATGTATTTTTTGCTTCGTAAAAAGTTAACTGAAACTTTGTAAAAAAGGTGAAAATTGGGTAAAAGGTCTCGACTTTAGGCGTTTTAGCTGATTTTTCAAATTTGATGTTCAAAAAAGGGGAGTAGGTAAAAAGGGGACGAAATGTCATTCCTGCAAATGAAATATTTCAAATTCATTGTTTGATTTAAAACCCAGGATCACCCAAAGGAAAATAGAGAAGAGGAACTGATATTTTTTCACCCCCAAAGTGGGAGAAAATCGAGCTTTCTAAAAAGTGAATGCAAAATTTAATGGAACGTGTGAATGTCTTGTCCCTTTTCTTGAGTCGGTGCATACTCTCTAAAAACTTTTGCATCTGACTATACGTCTTTAAACTGAGTTCGTCGACCACGTCCTTATTTGACCCGTCAGTTTGATTATCGTCAATCCCATATATACGAGGCTTCACCGAATACTCCTCTCGCCTACGATTAGTTGACCAGGGAAAAAATGCCATTCTCGCTTTCACACTTTGACATTACTTGACAGTAATTGAGATCAATTAGCACCGCTGCTCCTCTTATCTTACAAAACAGCTCCTATATTTCCTTGATTTCTCTCTCTGGAAAAAAATGTGCCCGCTGCGCGGGCATATTCTCACCGGCGCGCGACTGTTGGTACTCGCGCTTCGCGCTCGATAATATATTTATCTCGCGCTCGATGATGTATTTAACCCAAATTTGCAATCAGACCTTTCAAAATTAAAGGTCAAATCATCGACAACTGTAATTTGACGATTGTGAATTTTCTTTTGTTAAAGCTCCTTTGGCTTTAACGAACACATTCTCATCACGTATCTCGTGCTCCGCACTCGATTTTGTCCAAAATCTGAACTTTTCTACACTATGTTCAACACTATTATATCAAATATATATCATATTTACTCTGGGTGTTTCTGGCACCACAGAGTGTGCATACGCGCCGTAAAGCCTCCACGAACAGGGATAATGCTGGCATCGTCAGTGTGTTGGTTTTGTGGCTACTGCTATGAAAAAAAAAAATTATTTTAACACTAACCGCTCGTGGCAGAGTTTCTTTGTGTAGTGGTGATTTGAATTGGAACCTAAAAGTTCAATTGGAAAATTTTATTAGGTTCCGAGAAAACGGAGGGAGAAAGTTTCTTTTTCTCTCGAGAAGCATGGTTTTCTTTTAATTTCGATGGTAATAGAAAATCAAACTTTCAATTTAATAAGAACGTAACTTATTTTTTGTCTGACCCACCTTGGAAACGCGCCGTTGCATGCACGTGAAGTAGGCGTGATGTGACCGCTTCCAGCCCAGTGACGTTCGCACATGCGCACTCCGCCGCCGGGCTAACAAGAAACTTTACGCTTGCTATATAAAACTTCACGCCCGCTATACATACATTGCACCAGGCACCTGAAATTTGTCATCAGCTGTTCAGCTTTATGCGGCTGTCCATGCGCACAGAGGCCTGCGGGCGCTGATTCGTAGTTAGAGCCTCATGAGATGCTAACGAAAACAAATTGCAAAATAAAATTATAAAAAAATTGTTCCGTCAGGATCTGTATTAGAACTTTTTGAGCGAATAATCTCATTTTTGACAATTTTTGGGTTTGGCCCTTACGACAAGCAACGTTTTAAAAAGTGTTTACTTGAAGTGAAAAATTCACAAATGGCACATATGTTCATATTGACCGAAATTGCTCAAATTCCTCGTATATATTCTCTTTTCGAACAAACAAAAAATTGTTGGGATTCAAAAATAAAATTCAAAATCTAATTGTTGAACAATTATCAGTGGACTTACAATTTGGAATGATTTAGTAGTTCTGAATTAATGAATTTTTGTAATCTTTGAAATATTTTATAACTATATTCTTTACATAATCAGATACGTTACCAGTTGAGAGAGAACAACAGGCATCAGCTCCGGGAGAAGTACTACTATTGACCAAAGACTTGAATGATCAATGCAGCCTCATGCGAAAGAAAAACTGGTTGCAAAATGGTCTCTTAACGAGTGGTGCAAAACAGATGCTGCTGGCCTGATGAGTAATTGAAAAAGAACTATAACACAATCTAAAAACATATATATTAATTGATGAGTAACCGGAATAATTAGATGACTGGTCAATATTTATACTAATTGACTGCAATACTAACAAATTTGAACTGTCTGAATGACAAGAATCTATCTTGCACGAAACAAATTAAAAACTGCCACAGAGTTCAGGACACTGATGTCCACAATACAATTTATGTAGTTATATTATATGTAGTAAAAATATTGGACTAATATTTTTTTGTACAATACTTTGAAAATAAAATATTCACTATT
The DNA here is from genome assembly GCA_011634705.1 of Andricus grossulariae. Taxonomy (NCBI): domain Eukaryota; kingdom Metazoa; phylum Arthropoda; class Insecta; order Hymenoptera; family Cynipidae; genus Andricus; species Andricus grossulariae. The sequence goes on along the minus strand of JAABKJ010075445.1, from coordinate 18,969,098 downwards.
TATAGTAACATATTTTGTGTAGGAAAAATATGATCAGTATACGTTGTGTACAATATATTATGTGTACAACAAATTTGTGTAGGAACTTCTGCTAGTGATAGTCATTTCTCCACTGATGTTCAGGTAACGCGCCAAACTTGTTTTCTCCCACATATTCTGAATGTGTTCGGGAGTTGGTTTCCACTTTATCCTTTTTTTTTTGTTTTCTGCACATCACTGGGAGGCCAGTTTGAGGATGTCAAACTGAATAAGTGAAATTGAAATTTCACCTATTCAGTTCAAGATCCTGAAACTGGCATGCTTTTGACGTGCGAGAAACAAAAAAAAATGGATGAAGTGGTAATCAACTCCCGAACACATTCAGAATATTTTGGAGAAAACGAGTTTCGCGCGTTACCCAAACATCAGCGGAGAAATGTCTATCACTAGCAGCAGTTCCTACACAAATTTTGTGTACACATAATATATTGTACACAACGTATACTGATCATATTTTTCCTACACAAAATATTTTACTATAAATAGTAAATATTTTATTTTCAAAATATTGAACACAAAAATATCAGTCCAATATTTTTACAAAACAATATTTTCTATACAGAATATATTGTACACATCCAGAAAATATTTTGTATGGAAAAAATATATATAACAGTATTAAATTTGGTGTAGGAAATATTCGGTGTAGAAAATATGTTGTGTGGAAAAAATATAATCAGTAAACGTTGTATAATGTGTATGTAATGTAAAAATAAAGAATGAGTACCAAATCCGCTTTACACCAAAAAATTTTTCTTATTCATGCCTCTCCTTTCATACCCTTAAAGACACGTATTGATATGAACTTCTCCTAATATATTAAGATTCGATTTGGACCAATATAAAACTTTTGATTTGCAGTACAAAAACACAATGGATGTTTTACAACACTAGTGTGGAATAACGTACTTATCAGTTTTAACAAATTTGTAGAAGAATAACTCAAAACATGTACCAATTTTTGAACAAAAAATGAAGTAGTTAAGTTTTTAATTAAACTAATTAATTCTTAATCAAAAAGGAAAAGTATTTTAAACAAAATAAATAAATCTTCAACAAAGTCCTCAAGCTTTCGACCAAGTACTTTCATTTTGTATCAAATCGTTTAATTTTCCATAAAAAAATAAGAAGTTTCCATAAAACAGTTAAATTTTTAACTAAAAAGTTCATTTTTAATCTCAACTGATTAATTGTTTAAAACAAAAGAAAACAAATTTTCAAGAAAATTAATTAATTTCCTATAAAATAGTTACATTTTCCACCAAAGGAATGCATTTTTTACACAAAGATACGAATTTGTAACAAAGTACATGAATTTTCTACAACACATAATAAATTTGTGTACAAAAAATGAAGTATTCAAATTTTCAATCAACACATACGAATTTTCTATAAAGCAGTTGACTTTTAAACAAAAATGTTCATTTTCGATCCAAACGGATACATTTTTGTGAACGAAGGTAGACGAGTTTTCAACAAAAAAAATTAATTTGCAATAACTTAGTTACATTTTCAACCAAAGGAATGTATTTTCTGCACAAAAATTCGAATTTTTAAGGTATACAACACAAAATGTACTATGAATTAAGAATGTGAACTATACACAAAAAATCATCGTATTGATATATTTGTATTAAAAAAAATGATGTACTTCAAAAAGAAAGACATTTATATTACCGTAAATAATTCACATCTACAAAAAGTGTGAAGACCCTCAAAATACACCCTCGAAAGAAACGAGGGTGAAACAACGCCACCATAAAAATTTCACAATAGAATGTTGTGAGATCACTGAAATTTGCCTAATACTATTAGTGAATAAACCATTTTTGCCATTATTAAATTATAATATTTCAATTATTCGTGTCTCAGAAGTGAAATATCTTCAATAATAATAATAATAACTGCCGAGCGTGCAAGCAAGAGCCAGAAAGACTTGGACATGTTCTGAGTGGATGCTCAAAGTATGCACGTTACGGGTACATAGAGAGACACAATGCGGCTCTAAAAGCAAGCTTTAGCCGCTAGGTCGGCTGCCACAAATACGAAGACCCCTCCCCTGCAGAAGGAGGTCACGAATCTTGGCCACTGATCTGAGGACACTCTTTTGAGCGCCCTCCAGGTAGCCTCCCTGGAGAGCTCAAAATGCTTCGTAGTGAGCATTGGGTCCGGGTAATTGCCATCGTTCACCACCATCGTCAGGGGGTTAGTCCTCTGAGCAGCCGTCAGTCCAGCTCCCGACGACTCTCTGTTCGTCGGCCGCTGGGCCGCCTTGTGCATCTTCAGTGTCCTAGCCACCCCCGGTGGGGTGTCCTCTGAGCCCCTACCCCTCTTCTGGGTCTAGTGCTGGATGTCGGCCCTGTGACTGCCGACGTCCCAGCTCTTGCAGCTGCTCTACTGGCCTGCTGCGCTTGCCTCTTCAGTCTTCTTTTCAGGGAACCGTTGAGCCGTTTCTTTTTGTTGGGGACTGATTGGCCTCTCTCGTATCATAGCCTCGTTCAGAGGGACCGTCAATCCCTAAGCTCCCGAGGGAGCTGGGGGCACAGCCGCCACCTGAATTTGGCTTGCCGGAGAGACAGATAGAGAAGAGAGGGTTGCGTGAGATCCTTGAAGGCCCAATTCTTTCCCCCCTCCGCCAACTCCCTTCCTCCTTCCTTCGATTTTTGATTTAAATTAGCGTGTTCCATTTTGATCTCACGAGAAGCTAGGGTAATAAAAGGTTCGCCCCTGCAGAGCCCCGCATGCAAGGGTAAGACTGAATACTCGGAGAGGTCGTCCGGTGTCCCCAAGAGGCCGTTAGGACACCTTCATAACCCCTAGGTGCCAAAGTGCCACGAGCACGATCAATCTACGCTCATGGCTTAGGGGGGTAGTCACATTGATTAAGACGCTCAATGTTCAAATATCCGCTTGCAGACCACCATAACAAACGAGGGCTGTTTCTTGGTCGCTATGCGGGTCGCAGGTCATTCCTGTTCCGATTTTAAAACTGTAAATCGGTCCGGGAGGGGCCTCGACCCAGGGATCCAGAAGGCCCGTGTTAGCTAGGCTCTTTCACCCTACTATCATACCGCAATCACGCATACCAGGAGAGCCCGTTTATAGGGATCCTTTTCTTCTCATCCAGGAGAAGCCGTTTATAGGGATCCTTTTCCTCTCATTCAGGAGAGCCCGTTCATAGGGATCCTTTCATTCATATCCATACGCATGCAGACCGAGGTCCTTTGGACCCCCATGTCTCACACGCTTAAGCCTCCCCACCAACTACAAGGTGTTACAGCTTCTAGAGGAGGATTTACATGATCATATGCCAACAATTCTAATGTGTATACTCATATCTTATTATTTATAACACAATGTGGATTTTAATTTCACTTTTGTTCGTAAGTTTATTTATTACTTCATTAATTGCTTAAATAAATCAGACTGAAAATTTGACCACTTACTATATTCTGGAATTGAGTATTTTTGAAAATTTTATATTTTCGGGTTTGGAAATTCCGTGCATAAACATTTTCGATAGTTTTATTTTCTTTCGAGAGTTTTCATTTTTCGGCAAATTTCTGTTTCGCTAATTAATTCTTCAATATTTTGTTACAATCAATGTTTTTAAAATGCAGAAAATATTACGGTAGATAAGTAGGTATACATTAATTCATGAGTTCATTCATTATTCATAAGTCATTTTACTCAGTCTTGAAGAATATTAATGCATTTTCATTTTCTTAATTTAGCTTGAATTACATTTTTAAAGCCTGTATAGACATGACTACCATACCTTGCACTGAAGAACATTGATTAAATGCAAAAAATTTATCATCAAATCATAATTATCAATATGTTTCAAAATTTTCTTTTAACGTTTGTAAAAATATTTAATGATTTTAGGGTGAATCTAATTTATCATTATAATAGTATTTATTGAATAAAAACTGTTATAAATTAAAAACTTATATAGAATTTATAAAGGTTTGAACAATTTTCAAAACTATTCAGAATTATGATCACACCGATACATATAACAAGAAAGTTGATATCGGGATGCGAGAATTTAATTTTTTTTTAAATCCTCTTCTAACGAAATACTCTTACCCCCATATCAACATTTTTGTTAGATCTATATGGTCATCAAACTTAATAGTTTGAAAACTTATTTGTAACTTCAAAAATTCTTCACAAATTGTCAATTCATAACAATTTTTTGTTAATCAATACCATTATACTGACAAAACAAATCAATTGCAATAGAAAATAATTTTTGTCTACAACAAACTAATACACTCGATTATTTTTTTTTTAATAAACTTGTAAAAATTAATTTTTCTAGATTTGTACGCTATGTCGTACCCGAAAAGAAGAATCCACGCAAATTTCCATTTAAAAAATGGCTTTCTATAAAACGTCAAATATTTTGTAAATTGTAATATTATTTTTAACGAAGTTGGTAGATAATTTTTTTCTCTCGAAGCTAACGTATGAGATAAATTCAATCTCTAAATTTCAAATGTAATCTTATAAAGATAAGCTTGTTGTTCCATACAATCTGCGACATAACAAGTTCATAATCTAATCAAGAAACAGAATACACATCAGATATACAGTTAACTATAGTTTGTACTCTAATTTGAAAAGATGAGGAACGTTTATATTTTGGTCTCATACTTGGTGATCGATTATATTGGTAAGTACGATAATATTATATGTAGTTTTAAATTTATTCCAGACAATGGTGCACGTTGAAATTTAAAATGCATAGATGGTACTCTCTCAAGCGTGCATGAGCAAATTCAGACGTTCACAGATGGTACTATTCCAAGGGACCAAATGCATATGTGGTACACTCCCAATCGTGGACGATGAAATTTAGACATGCACAGATAGTACCCACCCATCCGTGCACGTGCATAGATGGTACAATTTCAATTTTGTACGATGAAATTCAGCCGTACCCATATGGTACCCACTCATCTATGCACCATGACTTCTAAACTAGCATATTATATTACCGTCACATTTGTTAAGGTGCACATATGGTACACTCGCAACTGTGCGCGATGAAAATTAGACGCAACTATGCACTATGAATTTTAGACTAGCACATATGCTACCGACCCATCCGTGCACGTGCACAGATGATACACTCAGAACTGTGCACGATGAAATTTAGACATGCACAGATGCTACCTACCCAACCGTGTACGGGCACAGATGGTACTGTCCCAACTGTCCACGTGTACAGATTGTACACTCCCACCTGTACACGATCTCATTTTGACAAGCACTGATGTAATGATTCGTTGCTTAATTCACACACACATAAGGGATTTATAACATAGGAACATACGAGTATGTTATTTCAGAATAATAATCCTCTCTTCCTTTTTGCAGAATTAAGTTCGCAATCCGGTGGTGATTCGCCTGATACTTCCCACCCGGACCGTTGCCGACCTTCTTTTTCTTCTTCTCAGGTACCTCAGTACAAAGAAGCGACTAAAAGTAAGAAAGTGACTCGCTGGCTTGCAATTTGTTATTTTCGACCTAACATATAACTTATAACGAAAATTGTGAAAATTCAAACCATAAGCCAGCATTCTGAAAATACCAATTTTAACGTTAAAATTCAAGTTGCTGAATTGAAACCTTAACAATTAAATTTTCTTACAATTATTTTTTAACGTTAAGCAACATATATTTAGAGGCACTTATTGTAAAACTGAGAAATTTCTAATTTAAATAATAGCCAGTTTAAAAAACTTGAAATTTCTGGAATTTGAAGTCACTACGACCCAAAAAAGTATTGAATCCTAAAAGAGCATATTTAGTTCGAAATCGATAGGCATACAACAAAGATATATAATATCTTTGTATACACTTCGGTTATCCGCACAAAAAAAATGTTTAAAAAATTTCTTCTATGCAGAGTTTTTAAATTTTCTAAAGTTTAAATTTTTTACATACCTAGAAATAAAAAAAGTGTACTCCATTGTTCTTTGATTTTAAACAGTTATTTCCGAACAGATAATTCCTACTTAATTCACTCCTGTTTTGCAGATATAGCGAATTTTTTAATTTTTAATTTTGGTATTTGATGAGAAAGATAAATTAGAACTTGTGGTTTATAAAATTTTTGTGTAATAAAATTGAAAGAAATAAATACAGTAGGAAAATCGTCAAGATCCAGGAGTCGAAATTAGAATGACAGCAAACTTAAAAATGTAGAATTTGGTATGTAATGCCGAAATGTACGTAATTGTCCATTTTTTGTAGTGTATCTCCATGCTTAAAAATTCCACACATGCTTGAAACAATTATAAAAACACAAGTGAAGAAAATAGTTATATGAAACAGCAAATTCCAAATTCTGAAAAGTTGCTTTACTTCTAGGGACGACTGAAAAATCCCCAAAAATATATTCTTGATACTGTAAAATTGCCGTTCAAACAAATTTCAAAAACAATAAAATTCCTGATGAGTTTATAATATCACCAAATAATAAAATTCCCGATATAAAATTGCCCAATTATAACATGTCCGACATAGAATATTCCTTGATTATAAAATTGTAAAATTTAAATAATTAAACAAGTTTTTTCTTAGTAAATATTATTTATTTATTGAAAATTCCATAATAAAATATTTTTATCAAAGAAATCTTCGTTTAATATTTAAAGTTTTACTGAATTATTGTTTAAATGTAAAATAAAAATAATTCTATAAAACCTGTCCAAACAAATTAATGTAAAAACACGTGCATCTCAAACGGAAAAAAAATTTCTCCCTAAATTTTCTTCAAACCTAATAACATTTTCTAAACAATCTTTGCAGGATTCAAATCAGCACTGATTTATCTCGAAGTTTTTTTTTATTTACTTTTTAATTAAGTATTCGATTTTTGAGAACATTTTTTGCAATTTAAAAAAAATACTATGTACATTTTCAACCTAAATTTTGTATCCAGAAATATATTTCTTTCAATCATTGTTATTTCGAATTTAAACAATAATTTTTTTAAACTTCAATCATTAAATTATTGTTCGGTACTGATTTGTCTAGAAATTTATTTATATTTATTTTTTAAATTAAAAATTCCATTTTCCAGAACTTTTTTGTAATAAAAAAAAACTATGTACAAAAAACAGTCTCAAGCTTCAGATCTCCAAAAACTCTATATATATTCTTAAATTCGGTTCAGTCTAGTAATAAAACTTAAATTTCAAAGTTTAAGGTAAACTTGAAAGTATCATTTGTAGAAACATGAAAGTATTAGAAATAAATTATAATAATATTTAGGTATAAACATAACTACCTTTTTAAGAGTATTACTCTCATAATTCAGTTTAATTATTACCATCATATCACTGCTTCTTTCATTATTCATTTTTTATTATTTATTCTAAGTATGTATTTTCGGTATGCCTAGAAATTGACCTTAGACATTATTATATTCGAAAATGCAGTGTTTGTTTAGTGAGATGTCATACATGTCAAACTTTTCTAACCTTAAAAAATGTGCCTACTATTTTACCGTCATATTTTACATTACCATAGATGAGGAGGGAGATTGCCGATCCCATACACTCAATTTCGAGTGATTTTTCGCAGCGCCCCCCGCCCTGCACCTAAGCTTTTGCGAACTAAAATCAAAGCGCCGCCAATGCACCTAGCACCTAGTTCGTAAACTGGCTAGGTGCATTGGGGGCGCTTGGATTAAGAAATTGTCATAAAAGAATCTCGAAGATTTCAAGGCAATTTTTATCATTTTTCCACGAAGGAATAGCCGTGAATTTTTCAGAATTAAAGAAAAAATGCAGGAAAAATTCGAATTAATTTAAAACATAGTTTTAAAACTATTAAAAAATAATGTAAATATTACGAAGATTTAAAAACAAATTAAAAGAAAATATAGCTTTTTGAAGGCTTTAAAATCAAATTTTGGATCCTTTGTAAGAATTTTGAAATTTTCAATGAAATTAAAAAAATTTCTCAACATTCCAGGCAAAGTTTTGATGGTATCTTTTTATTATGAAAAATAATTTTTAAGGAAAACTTATAAATATTTTTAAACATTTGTAAACATTTAAAAAAATGAGACAAATGAAGAAACCTGAAAAAGAGTCTTCATATTTATTTTAGTACATTACGGTGAAAACTTGTGGAATATAAAAAAATGTTATTGCAAATTAGATGTTTTTTTTTTTTTTGTTTAAAATTTAACTTTTTTCATTGTTCATTGTGTTTTAGTAAAAAATAAATGTTCTTGTTTGAAAATTTATCTTTCGCATCGAAAATTCAATTGCTTGGTTAAAAAATCAGGTTTTAAAATACTTTTAATCACTTCAACACTTCAAAAATTCCTAGATATCACTTCAACTGACACAAATTTTTCTTAAAAACTTGAAAAATCTTAAAAAATTAAAAAAATTGCCTTGAAAGATATTCTGGATTTTTTCTCGAAATCTTTTGAAATGTTTTAAAATCTTTTCAAATTTTCTCCAAAAACTAATTTTTCAAAACAAAAAATCCTTTGTAAATTGTATATGAATCTGTAGAATATTCTTTCATTGAAACCTTTAAAAATTTGTTGTTCGAAAAGCTTAACCTTACTGATTGCATTCCGTGTGAATATGACTGTTAGTGGATGTTTTCAATTTTTTCTTTGCTGAGATTTCAAAAAATGTTGAACAAAATATTGATTTCTTAATGTTTCGAATGAAAGCGATTCTTAAGACTTTTGAAAGATTTAAAGAGGATACAAACAATTTCTTAAGTTTCCTACGAAAATTTATAATTATTCTTTTATATTTAAAAATCAATTTTAAGATAATATTTAAAAAGATTTCAAGATAATACAAACCTTTTCTTACAGTTCCTAGGAAATTGAAAATAATTTTTTATTTTGGATAATTATCTTTAATCGAATATTCAAAAACATTTTACAACATTTAAAAATCTTTATGTTTGTATTTATTGGACCGTAAGACCGAAGAAAGAAAAGTTTTGAAACTTTTTAATTTTGTAAAAAAGATTACTTTTAACTGCCGCATCAGGATAGGCGACTTTCTTTTCCAGACTTCAAATTTTACTTCGAATATAAATGAGGAAGTTTCTTATCTTTTTAGTTATTTTCTGTTTATTTAATAACTGTGTATAAATTATGTAAATTCTTTTGGGTGGAAGGGTAGGTCAACCATTTCTCTATGCTGTCTTACATGGGGGAGGGGGGAGAAGGCGTAATCGAAACTGAAAACAAAAGTTAAATAGATTTTATTGTAAAGAGATGTGCACAGAGCAATCTAGTAATTACTGTAGTAACAAGTACATTGAATTTAGAAGATGCATGTTACCTTGTAGATAATTCTGACCGTATTCCTTGTAATTTACAGTACCGTTCAAAAGTGAGTACAACTAAAAAACGAGCGAATAAAAACATGTATTTAATTCTCGTGGTATATTTCCAAAATAAAATAATTTTTAAACAAATTATGGAAAAAGTTATTGAATTCCGCATCAAATGAGCATTAATAAAAGGTTTTCTGATAAACAGAGATTGAGTTGTTTGGTGAGAAAGACAGGGCTAATTTATGATTTCTGCCAATTTTTAAGATTGAACTTCAACTCCTGGCAATTGTAGGAAAATGACGGTCAAAATTTATAAAAATTCGAAATTGAATCTTCAAATCTTCTCTTTAAAATAAGAGCAAGAAGCTGTAAAATATCTTCACGGGTTCTAGGAGTATCATAACAAATGTAGAGGTGTACTTAAGACAAAAATCCCTCGCCCAGGCGATTTTCGTCTTGCGCATGCCTATATATTTTTACGATAATTCGGGAAGCAGTGGACATTTTATGCCGTTCCGTAGACTTATTTTAAATCAAAGATATCAGGATTGAATTTTCGGAATTTAAAAAAAGTTTTATAATATTTTTTTTTAGATTTTGCCAGGAGTTGAAGTTGAATCTGTCAAATGGGCAAAAATCAGAAATAGCCCGATCTTTCTCACTTCCCAACTATCTGCCCCATGTAACACACCGTGAGATCTGCTTTCTGTTAATTAAATAAACGTGGAACCTTAGTGAAATTATTTCTAGAATCTGAAATGTGTTGATAAAAATAAGTATATAGTTTTGCCAATATACAATTTTATCTTTTCTTTAATGCTTAGATAAACTATGATACTTTAGTATATAAATCATAAAAATTCCTATTTATTTATTATGTGTTTTACAGTCCTTCCCCTTTTTCTCGTCTTTCGTTGAAATGCGAACTAAATTAATAGAACACAACCATTTTTAATTGAAAGTTTATTCTTTTCGGTTGGAAAGTCTACTATTTAATTCTTGGTTGAAAATTATTTTTTTTCTGGGTGAAAAATTGAATTATTTTGTTAGAAATTCAACAATTTAAAAAAAATCCTTTTCGAATAAAATTGCTACTTTTTGATTAATGATGTGTCTTTTAGGCATAATAACTGAACGATTTGATTCGATTCTTGTTCTTTCTTGATTAAAACGTTTTTTTTTGGTTGCAAATTTAACTATTTTCGTCAGAATTCCTCTTTTTGGTTTGAAAATAAATTTTTTGTAGAAATATAATATTTTTTGGTTTGAAATGCAACGGTCTGTTTAAAAATTAATCTATTCCGGTATAGAATTAACTTTTTTGTCACAAATTTTACTGTTTTGTGAAAAATTCTTATTTTCGAGTTGAAACTTCCACAGTTTGGTAGAAAATTCCACTATTTTGTCAAAAGTTGAATTCCTTGGATAAAAATTCATTTTTTAGGTTCAGAATTAGTCCACTTGGTTAAAAATTGATGTATTTTGTTAAAAATTTGCATCCTTCATCAATAAATGAATTGTCTAATTGAAATCCAACTGTTTGTTTAAAAATTATTTTTTCAAGCTTGAAATTCAACTACTTGATTAAAAGTTGTACTAACTTGTTTAAAATTAGTTTGTTCCTTTTTTGTAAAAATTAACTATTTGGTGAACTTTTTGTTGAAAATTCAGATTTTCAAATAAAAAATTCAACTGTTTTGTAAAAATTTGTTGAAAATTGATCTTTTTTAGTTTTAAAATTCAACTATTTGGTTAAAAATTCATGTAATTTGTTCAAAATTTGTCTTTTTTGGGTAGAAAATGGAAAGTTGGAAATTCAAACATTTAGTTCATCTCTTTGGTTAAAACTCCAACTATTTGGTTGTAAATTCACCTTTCTTTCAGAAAGTTCGTCTTTTTGGTTTGAAATTCCAAGATTTTGAATGAAATTTTTGTGCTTTTGACTAAAAAATCTTTCTTGATTGAAAATTTGATTCTTGTTGAAAATACATCTTTTGTGTTTGAGGATTTGAATATTTCGTTAAAAAGTCATGTTTTTTGGTTAGATTGAACTATTTTTAATTCAAATTGAAAGAAATAGTAAGATTTCACCAAACTCTTTGCCCTTAAATCGTCTCACGTTATTTTTGGATGTTTTATAAATAAACTCACTAACAAAATGTAGTGGGCAGAAATTACGTCAGATAGAGAAAGAAGAAGGGTTCAAAATTGACGGAGAAAATTAAAAAGAAAAGCTATATGTAATTTATGCGCGGTCCATTATCAACTTTATTTTACACTTTGAATATTTCCAAAAATAAAAAAAAAAAAACATATTTTGTAATTGTTTTGTAGAATAAGTATTGAAAGATCTTCTTCCAGTTTGCATTGGACAAATTCTCGTAGAAAATTAAATTTCCACTCATTATAATAACCTAATTTTATCTGACTATAAATCAGGATTACATTGACTTGAATTTTAAAGCTACCCGCAAAATCCCATGATCTCTGGTAACTAATCATAAAGTTAATCTGGCTTTGTCGATCAGAAAATAATCTTCTGTCGAAGTAATGCAAGCTTCAAACTACGTGGCTTTAAAGATATTACAAGGAAATTAAGGAAGTTAGTCATCGCGAAGGTAGGATTTGTCCAAGATTTTTTAAACTTGAGGTCACTTCTAAGTTTCTTTCCCGAGCGATCTTCGTATAAAAAGAGGTTTCTTGGGAAACTTCGTTGAGTGCCCTATATCGCTTACTTTTAGGATTTGCATTATATTGCGATTCAATTAATTTGACTTCCAAATATAAAAAAAAGACAATAATATTTATTACGAGTTCAATTTAAAAACTTTCAGCCGCATTATGAAGATTTTAATGCTAAAAGTATAACATGAGGAAAAAGATTGCTTAATGATGCGTGAAAAGAAATCTTTGAAGCAAAAGTTATACATCGAGAAACATACGTCTTGTCATACCGTGTACATGTCTGATACAGAATTCTCCTTCTTTATCTAATAAATAGCAAAGTTATTATTATATCATTAAGCCGTTTCCCTTTCGGGGTAGGCGTGAATTGCTCGGTGGTAAAGTAGTGATGTGTCTTCCACAAACTGCCGAATTTAATGTTACGTTAAATTCGTTTTTATTAATGGGTTCAGTATTACTGCTCTCGGACTGAGAGTTCCATTACTGCTATTTCTATTTGTGTGTGTGTAGGGGGGGGGGGAGATGATTTTAGGAAAAGACAAAGGTTTTCTTGAAATTGAGTACTTTTAAAATTATAAGTGATGCACGTTTTGTGCTCTACCCCATTGTGGTCTTATAATTACCACTTTGCAGGAAGACCGGTTGTAGAAGGAGAGAGAGAGAGAGTCTTTTCTCCTCTTTCGATACTTTCCGTGAAAGTGGGCGTTCTCAAAATTTGTCCTCAGCACTTGCGCATTGCACCCACAAGAACTTCTTGTCATTGAATTTCTTTTATAATTACCGTGGAAAAGAGATATATTGCCTTTAGCAAGAAGAGTGACAGTAAGAAAATTCTCCTCTCGTTTTGAGATTCGCGAGAACAATCTTTCTCTGTGATATTCGTCACGGTAGATGGGATTTGCTGACTAATATTCACTGCAATATTCGCCTAAATTGATGGAATGCTTTTTATAGCTGTTGTCAGCAATTTGGCAATTCGAAGTCACATTTACATGTGACAGGAATATTTGCAACAGGGTTTTTGCAATCGATTTTTGTGCAATAGAATTCTTGTAATAGAATTCGCCGAATCAAATAAATTTGTTTTTATGTTTCCTTGCCTTGAATTGACAATTAGGAAATGCCTTAGTTATTTTAATTCAGCACTTTATGCATATTGGTATTCCTTTAGAAAGCATGGCAGTGTTTAACATCAGTCAGCTTAATTTGAAAATGGTGAAATTGGATGTGAAGAAGCGAAGGAGGAACATTGAACTTAAACCACAAGCCGGCAAGCGCATACATGTGTGTGACAATGCCCTACGTTAATAGCAAGGAGAAAGACCGGGTTGCAAGTAGTGTATGTGAGCGAAACTTTTCTTCCGTTTTCTTCTCTCTTTCCTTCTACGTCCTTTCTTCGTAAAATCTCTTACTTAATATTATTAGATTTATTTATAAATTACAGCTAATAGACTCTGACAATTAGTGTTGGTACGCTTTCTTTACTTTTGTAATGGAAGCTTCTATAAATTATTGGGTTTAGAATAATTAAATTTAATTATAAGGAAAACGTGAGAAATCACGAGGCATCATCGGATTACTCAGTGCATGAAGAATATGCATCTATCCGCGCATACTTATTTAGCTGGACTTTAAATGTAAACTGGTATGCGTACGATCCAGCTTATGCGTCTCTCTCTTATTCCTTTCTGTTTCTAACTCTATCCTTTATAGGATACTTCATCGCTACTCGGATACATCCATATTGATATGCACCTACAGAATTTTAATTTAAAATTTGGATACCTGGACACTAGTTCCATTCATGTTTGCTTATACTTTTATTTATTTTAATGTCTTTAAATTTACGCATGTAACAAAGCTTTTGTCTCGGAGCACAATAGATAGCTTTTAATTAAATGTAATAATAATTTAATTATAATGTGACTACAAATGAAAGCGTGGGGCGCAAATATTAACCCTTGTTTGATACACCTACATATTTCTTTAAAGTAAGCTCTTGAAACGCTCTGATAAAATTTTCAAGTAAAAATATTCAATAGATTCTTTGTTTAACAATTTTTGTCGCTATGGTGTAAATCACCTCAGAAATGTGTCAAGTAATGGTTAAAATGCCTTTTTCCTATCAATGCAATACCCAATAATTACGCCCACGCTTCTATTTTTAGCCACATTATTATTATATTACTATTACATTTTAATAAAAGCTTGTTTAAAAGAAAAATGATATATCTTGTATTCTGCTTTTCAGTCTTTTCGCAAATGTGCAATCGCATAGGGGACACCTCTCCTTACTATTCCTTCGTGATACCCATATTGTTCGGATTTTCTGCCAATATGGTAATCCGGGGAGGCATGAGGAGGGGTGGGACCAAATTCAGGAGTTACGGGGAAAGGGGGGCATCAACACCAAACACAAACAAAGCATACAAGTTTACAAGTCAATTAGATATGTGTTAAATCACAATATAATAATCATTGCAGGGGGGGGGGGGGGACTTCAAGACAGAATATTTTATTCTCATCAGAAATACGTATATATGAAAAGTTTCAAGTCGATTGGATTGGAAGTGTGTCAAAATACTTATGCAAAATTCTTAGAAGATTTATTCGTAAGTATATTGGTCACTTTTTTTATTAAACTCATTTGCTTCGAATTCAGTAACTCAGTATCTCGGGAGCAAGTTTTTTTTTAAACGGGTAATTGCATTTTTCATCGCCATTCACAGCCGAGACTGCATCGATTTTAGGTTCCATGTCTTATTGACATGCAAAACTTCCATATCTATTTCCCCGTTTTTATGCTCTCCTGGAATATTGCGATTTTGGCCCTAACCCACTTTGATTCGCCACCCTTCATTTATCAATGTTACTATTCAATCAATACTGTTCAATGTAATATGTAGAACAATTATGTAGCATAAATAAAAAAAGTGTACTTATACTCACCTCAAAACTTTTTAATGAAAACAATTAATCAGATGCCAACATGATTATTCTGAAAAAATGTTTATTATAAATCGAGTCTGGATTAACAAATTAACTTAATTAATTGGATTAACAAATTTTTAATATTTCTTCCTTAATTATATACGAGTACATGTTTCCAGAGATATTATATCCGCAACGATTTTAGCGATTCTTGATACTATTTTTTTAAGTTTTGTTTTTAGAAAAGGCAAAATAACAACATTAAATCACATGTTTTGAAATTCTCCGGTGCCGTTAGCATTCAGCATTAGAATATTTGGGTTCTCCTTTTCGAAAGCTGTGGCGTCTCTACCTCCAGGTCTTTCCTCCTGTCCCCATTCTCCTAAGGCGCCACGCATCACGTCCGGCAATTGTCGCAGCTTCTCTTCCTCTTTCTGTAATATTACTAACAATTAAAGACGTCCAAAGACTAGAGATGCATTCGGGCAAGACGAGACAAGAAAAAATCGCTTTCGGGAACCTTCCCGACTGACGATAGCGAGAAGTTGTCCCGTATCTCGTGATTTTGGTCGAAAATCTCAGAAACCGAGCAAGATCGGGCAAGATTCTCGATAAAATTTAAAATTTGACATCTCGCGTGAATATAAAAAATAATGTATCAGAGTTTGGAATATATGGAAATGAAATCACATGAAAAGAAACAAAAAGGCCAAAAATGAGCATTGGAAGCTTCATGGTCACCACAATGATAATTTAATATTCACTAAAGTAAAATAATTTTACAAAAACTAACCATTTCATTTATAACACCATTAGGTTACAATATAGTAAAAAAAATTAAGATTCATAGAACAAAAAATCTAAAAAAATGTATTCGAATATAAATCAAATTCATACGAAAAATATAACGAATTTTTGGAAAGATAATACGCCCCCTAAATGTGGCCCTGCTCTTTCCTGTTTCTCCCTCTGTTTTGTCACGCCTGAGTGCACCCCCCCCCCCCGCAAACGCCTCTCACGTATCCCCATGGCGCGGCGTCAATTCTCTGTTGGGCAAAATCCAGGGGAGCTGAATCCAGGCTTCACTGTAGTTTGAGCGCGCAAATAAAAAACTGTGATCCAAACCCGTCAGAAACTACAGTTATAAAGTGAAATTAAACATGTTTTTTTTCAATTTAACTTTGAAGAGGGTTCTCAAAGCACCTACGACCTTGACGATTACATTCTTATTGCGATACTCGCGCTTCGCGCTCAACAGCTATATTATACAGACGATTGATTTTGAAAAATGAAGCCATGTAAACAAAATGAAACGGAAAATTTTGTTTCCAAATTCGAAAATACTCTTACTTTTTGAATTTTGATCGAATCAACAAATTTAATGAGGATAGTTTCGAAATATATTTCATGTCTAGTCAAAAGTTTGATTGAAAAAATTTTTTAATCTATCAGAAAAACATTTTTTTGTTCTATTTTTTGGAAATTTTAAAATTTATGAAAAGTATATAAATTTTTTAATTTTCATCAATATAAAAAGTTTCATTTGAATAATTCTCAAGTCTCTCTCCCATCTAAAAGAAACTTGGACAAAAATTTCTAAAACTTGAAAAAATTTTTTTTTTAATTTTGAAAATGCTCTAAATTTTTTAATTTTGATTGGAAATATCTGGTTAACAAACTTAACCTTCATTTTAGGACTTTTAAAGAGTTTATCAATGGCTGACTTGATTCGACGATTCCTTCAAAAGTTAGCGTGGCTACAACATTCAGGTAACCATACAGACATACATTCAGACATACATACATATATACAGACAGACAGACAGACATGCATACATACATACATACACACACATATATAGACAGACATACATACAGACATGCATACAGGCATACATACAGACAGACAGAAACCGATAAAATTTTATTACATTACACTCTCAGGAATGAGAATGTAATAAACGTTTTAGAAAATAATTTAATTTTCAAAACAGTAGTTGAAGTAAATAAAAGAATTAATTTTCAAACAAGAAGATTATTTTTCTATTAAAAAGATGAATTTTTAACAAAAAGAGACCAATCAATACAAAAAAAGTTAATTGTCAACAAAATAGTTGAATTTTCTACCAAAGTAGTGGAATTGGCAAAAAAAAAATTATTTTTCCAAGAAAATGTTGAATTTTCAACCACATAATTGAATTTTCAATTACAAATATGAATTAGAAACCGCGAAGATTGGTCTTTGACTGAAAAAGACGAATCTTCAAGAAACTGCATGAATTTCCAACCAAGTAGTTGAATAACTTGTCAACTAAAAAATATAAATTTTAAGTCAAATAGTTGAACGTTCAATCAAAAGCAATAAATTTTCGTCCACAAATGGTATAATTATATTTTTAATTTGAAAAATTATGTTTTTACAACAACAACAAAACAATTTGCAACATAATAGTTCCATTTTCAATTTAGTTTTTCAATTTTCTATTCAGTTCAGTTTAATTTACACCTAAAATTCAAAAAGTTACATTGCCAGTTAAAGAATATGAAGTTAGTTCTGTAGTTCAGAATTTTTTTATTTTGACCTAAAATTTGAACTCAGAGCTTTAAAATGCTTTCTACAATAGAAAAAACGAAGAAGATACAAATTACTCCATTTACATGAAATGAGACTGTATTAAATTAAAAATGAAATAAAAAGTCGCTGTATATCTAGATATTGAATGTAAATACCGCGCCACTTTAGACAAAAAGTTAGTTGGCCGCAGTGGCGGCATTGAGTGGGAAGTGGATGTAGCAGGCAGCAGCCATGTTAGTTTTCGCCTAGGGTGACCATAATTGATTTTCGAAACTTAGGATAAAAAGCTTTGAAAAATATGGACAAAGTAGGATCGAAATTTATTTAAGAAAGAGGATAAAGTAGGACAGAGAAGTTTGAAAAAGAGGACAAAGTAGGACAGAAATTTTTGAAAAATAGGGAAAGGTAGGACAGTAAAGTTTGAAAAAAGAGTACCAAGTAGGACAAAGTGGCTAAATTCGGTAGAAAATATGCACTTAACATTATTTTCTTGCTAATAAAAAGAATGCTTACTATTTTACACCGTACTCAGCGGATTTTCCTACTTCTAATAAGAGAGTTTCATTTTTAAGCGTAAACGAGTAAAACTCTTTACAATTCATGTGCTTGAAATTGAAAGCAGTTTAGATTAAGCCTTTAATGGCTGTTATCTCGAAAAGGTTTCGTTCTTTAGTCCATTGACTATTTATCAAAGAAAAAACCCGTTCAAAGTTTGCGTTGTGCGGAGGAATTGCTTGCAGTAGATCTTTGACATACGTTTGAATGTTACAAAACTGATCGAAGAGCTTTGTTTCGTCGACCATAACACCTTTTTTTTGCAAATACTCAAGAGTGACTGAAACTTGGTTCCACTCTGGAAAAGCTTTGAAATTCATCGACTCGAAGCATTTGAATTCTTCAAAAGGTTTTAAACAAGATTCTAAATACTTGAAGCAGGGGCGGACGCAGGAAATATTTTGGGGCAGGGGGTTCTCATAAAAAATTTATCAACCTTTTTCGAGATTGCAACACTTGTTTTAAGTCTTTTGTCAAATTTGATGCCAAACATCTTTATTTCGTACATATATTACGATATTAATGACTCATTTTTCCCTATCAAACATTAAAAAGTACTTATATGTATTAAAACTATTCCTGCTAATTGTTAATAAACGGATTTTCACAAACAATTAAACTCTGTTATCAAGTTGTCGCAGACACAGTGCTATACTAATTTTTCTCGGTTTTTCAGCTATGATATCTAATATTTGATCAGTGCTGATTTGTCGGTCTCTATGAACATTGAGAAGAGCTATTCCATTCAATCGTTGCTGTCCATTCTTGCTGCGCAAATAGGTCTTTACTCTTCGTAGTGTGGAAAATGACCGTTCGCTCGACGCTACTGTTACAGGGAGTGTTGCGCCGATTTGAAGAAATCGGTATATTGTTGGATAAAATGGTGCATCGCAAACATCCGGACTTTCAATGAATGTTTTCGGTCGCTTCTCCTTAGGAATATTCGAACAGTGCCTGTAGTTAAGGACAAATTTTTTTATTATTCTAAGCACGAAAAAAAGGACAAATTTTTAAATTATTTTAAGCATGAAAAAGGACAAATTTTTTTATTATTCTAAGCACGAAAAAAGGACGAATTTTTTTATTATTCGAGGCATGAAAAAGGACAAATTTTTTTATTATTCTAAGCACGAAAAAAAGGACCAATTTTTTTATTATTTTAAGCATGAAAATTTTTTCTCAATTCAGACAATACCTTTGCCACATTTTGATTTCGGCTTTGAACTCTTCATTGGACCCTAGGATGTCGTCTGGCCATTCTGCTTCCAATGATTTTCAACGAAAAACAATTTTTAATCAAGAAAGATGAATTTTCAATTACAAAGATGACTCTTTAAGAAAATAGTTAAATTTTCAGCAAAATAATTGGAATTGAAAGAAAATTGTTAGATTTTCATGGTAAACAGTTCAGTTTTCGACCTAAAAAGATTAATGTTCAAAGAAAAGGTCAACTTGCCCAACGAAACAATTCAAGTTCAACCAAAAAGCAAATAGTCGAATGTTCAAGCCAAGCGTTGAATTATTTCGTTCAAAATTAATTTTATTAATTAATGATTGAACTATTTTGTTAAAAAATCTTTTTTTTTGTCGTGTAGATAATTTCTTGAATTGCAAATGTACCTATTTTATTTGTGGTTGAAAAGCGATTGTTTGAGTTTTAAATTAAACTATTGGTATGAAAATGATATTTTTTGTAAACAGTTAAACGATTTGGTTAAAAATTTAAGTATATACTACTGAAAAATTGAAGTGTCAGGTAGATAATGATTGTTGTTTGTTGAAAATCAATCTTTCTGTTACAAAATTCATCATTGTAGTGCAAATCGAACTATTTCTTTGTGATTAACATTTTGTCGAAAATTCACAATTTCGGGTGTAAAATGCGACTGTTTTATTGAAAATTCCCCTGCTTGGCTTACAACTTCAAGAATTTTGTATAAAATTCAAGTACTTAATTGAAAACTTTAATTTTTTATTGAAGCTTTGCCTCTTGGGGTAGAATATTAATCTTTTATTTTTAAAACTCTTCTGTGTTCTTCAAGATTCAACTATTCAGTTACAAATTCGTCTGTTTTGTTGAATTAAACCGGTCAAAAATTCATTTTTTAAAGTAATTTGTTATACTGCAAATTTCAATATTCCATTTTTGATAGAAAACTTTTTTTTTTAGTTGAAAATTCAACAATTTGGTTCGAAATTTATGTATTTTTATAATAATTCGTATTTTGGTAGA
Organism: Andricus grossulariae; assembly: GCA_011634705.1. Lineage (NCBI taxonomy): Eukaryota > Metazoa > Arthropoda > Insecta > Hymenoptera > Cynipidae > Andricus > Andricus grossulariae. Next base: position 18,948,741 of record JAABKJ010075445.1, on the reverse strand, counting down.
AAATTATTCTTATTGGTTAGGAAATCATATCTGTGCCTGAAAATCAAACTATTTGGTTTATTAATGTTTAACTCTTGTTGGAATTTTTTTTTAAGATTCATCACTTTTGTTGAAAATCAATATCCGGATGTTATTGGAAACTCTGTTTTTTCTGGGAACTTATTTTTGAAGATGTTGAAAACCATAGAAGTTTGAAAATTTTTATTGAATTAAAAATTCCATTAGGATATTGTGCCTGCATGTTCCTCTAAATTCATCTGTTTACAATTAGAAAGTTCAAAGAAGACGGATACTTATTTACACGTATTCATATCATATGTAATATAAAAATTGAAAACTGAAGTTCAAATCAATCCCAAGAATGATATTATGTATTAAACTTTATAGCATATGACGCAGCGCCACCTGGTGAAATATATATTTTGCAGTGAACATTCACAGCGCAGAAACGTTTCTCCTCACGCATCAGCTCGCATGTGGCTGTTTGATGCTGCCTGACATGCAAACTTGATGCTAACTTCAAAGACGCCCTGCATATTTAATGTTTTCCAGGAATTCTTCGGTGAATCGTTTTGAAATAATTTGGATACGTTCGTGTTAAGAGTTCAAAATAATTTATAAATACGATCTCGAGTTAAACCGTAGATTGACACAATAAAAGTCCACAAGTTAGAATAATTGCTCTTTTGCCCGCAATCTCGGTCCGCGATACGACTCAACAACATCGCAACTCCACTCTTACGTTCTTCAATTTTTTCAAAGGCTCGACGTCACCTAGCAACCTTGAATAAAACAACCATATATGTATTTTTCTAACATTCGTCCATCACTGAAAGATGCTTGGTCTTCAAGCAAAGTTGAATCTAACTGACATGCGCAGCAATTGGAGAATTTTTACCTTTACAATATAATTTCTGAATTTTATACGTGCCCGACGATAACTTTGCAATAATGACACTTGGTCCTTTCTTTCTAGATTGAAACTTAGTCGACTCACATATTGTTACAGTATTAGTTTTAACGAACACAATGTCTCCTATTTCATATCTAATTTTAGTATTACGGTTCTTATCGTAACGATATTTTGCTTTCTTTTGATCGATCGCATGACACGTTGATATACAAACTGACGAACTTAAATCAGACTCCAATTTCTTTACATCTTGATTTCACCTAAGTCCTTCATTATCCAAAAGATTTGATTGTAAGGCAGGTAAAATTTTCTGATTTAATCTCTCCACTTGCCCATTTGCTTGAGGATGCCTACTTGAAATTAACGGTCGTTTTCCGTGAGGAATAGGAAGCAATTCTCCGGCTTGCTTTCCTACCATCCTATTTGCTAACAAACATTCTAGATAAGATCCAATATACATTTTTACGTGTCTTCGCATTCCTGCAAAATAAAAATGTTTCCTAATTCTCGTTGTCGTTCTATCAATTCCAAAATGTCTGAACAAATCGTGATACCTAATTGATAGCGCTTTACGCATGGCTGTTGACGCAATGTACAATTCCTTATTTTTATCTTTTGTAATCGATTTCATACAATAAACCATCTCGTTCGTGTTCGGCTTTTTCTAGAATTTTTATTGTCCTGGCTAACTTTTCGCCAACTCTCTGGTACATCAAGGTCTCATCTTCGCTCATCGAAATATTCAAAATCGTACCTGGTTCATCAAAAGAATTAGCCTCTTCTACAGGTGCACTAGATAATGCATCTACTTGTTGAATATTTTCACCTTTGCGATGGTGTATATCAAAACCAAAATCAGCGAGAGAGCTGAGCGAACGAGTAATTTGTCGGTTAGTTGTTTTTGATTTGTTAATATAAACCAACGCTTGGCAGTCCGTGAAAATCTCAAAATGAATGCCGAGTAGAAAAGGTCTTAATCCAGTCGTTGCCCACACTACAGCAAATAATTCTAGCTTCTGTGACACATGTTGAAGTAATGCTACGTTTTGTTCCAAAAGTCTAGTTATCGCTGCTAGGACTTGCGAAATATTTTACTGGAATTATCCTTGAGACTCATATCCATATTGCGGAATTTGATTGGTGGCATTTGAAACTGGGCTTCTTTGGTCTACGGGTTGAACATGTTTACTCACCGGCTGTTGACTCTGTAGAGGATTGAAACGTCTTGATCGCCTATTATCTTGACCTTCCGTGTTCTTTTTATTTGACCAACTATACCAATCAGGTGAAGTGTAAAGTCGTCCAGCTAAGGTACTATGTTAGACAGGAATATGCAACCGCAATATTGGTTCCTGGACTGTTTTCGGGAAACAATGCGATAAGCATGTACTGTATTTTAGTTAAAATTAAGTTTAGAATATATAAAAAAATGGTCTGCTGTAGTGCTACATCTTGTAAAAACAAAAGCAAAGATGGATTTAAACTTTATCGTTTTCCACTAGGACAAAGAGAAAGATTGTCAATATGGATTATAAATTGTAGACGCGACAAATGGGAACCGAATTGTAATTCAAAATTATGCGAAGTAAGTACTATATTAGAAAAACTACAACTCAAATAATCTCAAATCATAATTTTGTAAATAAATTTAATAATACAAATAAAATTGATGAACCTGTTGAAAAATTTCAAAATAAATATAAAGATTTAATAGTATTAAAAGCAGTAGGTTCCCCAACTTATAATTTAGCAAAATACATATATAATTGTTTAAAACCAATTGCAGGTAAAACAAAACCGTTGGAAAAGAATAGTTGGGAGTTACAAAACAGGCGGTTGACACGATTATTATGATTATAGTTCCTAACTTGACTCGGCGGGCAAAATGTGAAACTGTGGCGCTGATCGCCTCTCGCCCGATTGTTGATTTAAATATCAAATAAGAATCTAAGGATTCTTTGAATTTTGTTTAAATTTATTAACGGTTGAAGCAGCATGAATATCTTTTTTCGACAAATTAAATAAAAAATTAAGAGATTAAATATCATATGGGAATGAATTTTACTCCTTTTAAATTTTATTTAAATTTAATAATTATTGTTGTGACATTTTTTAAATTAAAATGTTTGAATAAACGAAGTGTGTAAGTGTACCGAAAATATTTGTACCACGTACATAGAACTGCGGTGCACTTACCTTATATTAAACAATTGTTCTTAACAGTAATTAATAAAACGTAAAGGAGGCGTTAAATTAAGAAATAAATTTGTTTTTATTCAATAAGAATTTATTACACACTTATGTAATTTTACACTTATACACAATTTTTACCTAAATTTACTACATGGCCCCATAGTTTTTTTAACCTATTGAAAATACCCTCGAAGAATTACTTATACATTTTGTTTGCATAATTACTCGTTGTTATTTTGGACATCTTTGTTTTTACGTCGCACAAAGTTTTGCTACATTTTTCTTTGTGAAATTCTCTTTTTTCAAGCTGGCCACATGGTCTTTTTCGTTTAAGCCATTAAGTTCCATTTCAAAGCATATTTGTACCTGCGGAATTTCAGAAATGGTTCTTCAATCACTTTAATTATACTAAAAACTTTAGAGCTTGGATGTAAAAGAGTTTCATCGAAGTTCTGAAAACATGGGTCATTTTCCAGCGGTTACGCGAAAAATTCTTTGCAAGTTTCACATTTCGTGTACTGTAGCATATCACGACAATCTATGCCTGTGCTATAATAATTTATGGAATCAACAAGAGGAAATAATGTATAATCATGCTCAGTTACATCGCAAAAATCACTAAAATCCGGATCACTGGATTCGATAATAATATTTAGCTTGTTTCGCACTTCTGCAACAAAATTTCTCTTTTTAGGCTGTAAAATTTCTTTTAATTTCGAGATAGTAATCAAAGGTTGAGAAGGTTTCTCTTCTATAGAGAAACAATTGCCGTATTTAGGAGGTTTCAGGATACTGTAGGCAGTTAGGATTTTATAGATTTGCAGGAAAGTAGGGGGGGCTAGATGGTGATTAGTTCTTCCCGCAAGTCGTACAGTGCCTAAAAATCTCTAAACATACAAAAAATTGAATTATAAAAATTAAGCTTATTCGTGTTATAAAAAAAGTATTTCAAGAAGCTGCCAAAAACACAAAATGGTTCCCAAAAACTGAAAAAATATTACACAATAAATATTGCAACATATTCTGAAAATATAATATATGATCCTTGACAAAGAACATTTTGTTGTTGAAAATTTCAAACTGCACTTCTAAGAAACATCAGGTCTCTAACCGCTCCTTTGAAATAAAATGACACGTCTTTTCTGTCAGATTATCAAATTCTGGGCCACTTTATTTCCTGTTGATCATAAAGATGGGATTAATATTAATGATTATTGATTTATACTAAAATTTTCTTAATTGACTTATTTCTATTATATTAATTGCATTTCAAATAAGCCAAATTGATCACATTTTATTTAAAATTCTGGCCCCATGTACTGAAAATATAAAATACGAGAAAAAAGCTTTTACAAGCATTCAATCTAATTATAAAACATGACGAATTTTTATTTTCATGTTATATATTATTCGAAATTTTAATTTATTTACTAAATTTAAAAACACACACAAACCTCCAAGGGGTCTTGATTTATCTTGCCAGTTAAAACGTATTCAAAATTTCATTCATTCAATAAGTAATTGGATAAATCTATAGTTGATTTCAGAGTCGTTCGTAAACCATCTGCTGTGCTTTTCGTTAGAAAATCACTTGCATCTAAGATTCCATCCACAACTCTTTGTTCCTATTCATTTAACCAGTCTAGAAATTCCTGCATAACCTAAATCAATAAATTCAGTTGTCTTGTAAATAATAATCATAATTAACAATGAGATTTGAGACTTGCTATAATATTTGAGTCCTTTTGGCACTGATCCACTAAGAATCTGCTGATACAAATTTAAATAAGCAACATTCATAAGATCAATCTTTACTGATAAAATTACCTGGACAGCTAAGCAAACCCGCATTTTTAGAAAACTACTCAAGTTGTTTACGTGGCTTCTTGACAAGTTTGGACACCTTCTTCTATGTGATCGACTATCATTCTCAAACAGAATGTTAAAGTATTGCCATAAAATTGGATCATCATCGGGATGAACCTAATGCAATTAAAGTAGTAATTATCAAAAATTATTTTTGAATTTAATGCACATTACCTTATATCTGAATGTAATTATTATTTTAATTCTGTAATTTATTACTTGTAGCCTTCCTTCTCCATCCATTCCGTACATACGATTGCAAAAGCATTTTATCAAATGTGGCGTGTCAGAGAAAACGAAGACTTCTCAATTTTCCGCACTGGGATGAGAAACCCAGTTTTTAAACCCATCACGTAATTCTGGACTTACACCCATTTCCGAACAGAATTTTCGGTTGGTACTCACTCTGTCAGATACTACACCATGAACAATTGCTCCAGGTTGTTCAAGGAAGACAATAGCTTGTACTATTAATTGGGCTAATTTAATTCCTGAAGTTGTACCCTTCGACGTGAAAACAGCTATAAGTTGTGTGTAGCAATCCATTAATGGTTGAAAAAGAATCACCAGACCATGGTCTGCCTTATAGTCCAAGAGCTGGTGACGTTTCTCCTGAAGTAGGAGTATAAGTCCTAGTTTGTTGCGAATATATCTGGGAAATGACCCTTCTTTCGAAAGCTATAAATGCCAGAAGCCCTGCCTGCGGCGTTTGGGCACCTGAGCCACGTGAAAAAATTGGAAATTTTCAGTGACAGTACAAAAGCCAATTTTCTTCTAGGATCGATTATTGATGCCCCAAGTTTACTATTATTTAATGGCCAGACTTATAGCTTGGGGATAACATACTGCCAGACACGATAATTATCAATAAAAAAAGTTGGATTTTGCAGTGAGAGTATAAGGTCTGGCGTTTTCATGAACATAAAAAATAGTATTCACAGGTAGCATTCGTAAAACGACAGACCGAAATTCCGGGGATAACACCTTAAAAATTAAGTTTGAAAGCAGAAAGCTGTCATCCTTGGGTCGCTTCGTGTCCTCAAAATACACGAGAGTTTCGCTGGCCTGTCGTTGTGATTTCGTCGTGTCCTGTCACCACCCATCTAATGGTTGTGAGACGTGGCCATGAATGGGATATACCGCAGGATTACCCTGCTGTGGTTGTTAACCTTTAGTTTTTAATTATATATATATTGAATACTCTCCATTTTATTACTATTTTTGATACATGTATTTTTTCTTCTAGAATAAGCCTTGGAAAGGACCTGAAATTACAGGTTGAAACATTTCGGCAAATTCTTTGTAATAAAGAAATTGTTAACACCAAAAGAAGCGGAATAGGCCTTAATGAACATTATTTATCATATACCGCAAAAATACATTCAACAAATAAATATATCTTACATTACAATGAAATGAGTGAAAAGAGTATCCATTATTATCCACGATTTGCATTCGTACTACTCGTACTAGTACCAGTAAAGTAATATAGTGTTCTCCTATTTCTTTTTAATTTTTCTCTCGCATTCCATAAATTATAAAATATATATCTGTTTGAAAAAACATAATATTTTGAGGCGCCCATATAATCCTTAAGAGATTTCCCAATGCATGTTTCGAAACCTATTTGAGATAATATTTGTTAAGGAAATACTAAATTATTTATATAGAAAGAGTAAAAGTAAAAAAAATATTCTTGTCATAAATTACATTGAAGTATTAAAGAATTATTCTAAATTTTTTTAGATATAATATGAAAAATATATTTTTCATTTAAAAATGTACAGGACCCCTATATGCATTTTTTAAGGGCGCCCGCTAATATATTGATTTTTTGAAGATATGAACTGTCGACGGAGGCGCCTATACTTGCCTTGAGGGAGTTACCAGATATTTATTTTAAAAATATGAACCTTTGAGGGCGCCTAATATATTTATAAGGATGTATAGGCTCCATCGGAACACAATATTTGTTTAAAAAAATTGATTTTAGTTTACAAATATAAGAGTGGGCAACTAATTTAATTAATTGATTTCAAAATGTCTACTAATTATTAGCTGTATTTTATTATTTAATTTATTAAGGATATATTTCGTCATTTTAAATATTCTAAAATATTACTACACTTTGCTATACTTTACTGTAATATGTTACCTAAAGTATTTTAACTGGTATAAGAAAAGAGAAATAGATGCGTAAAAATGTACAAAATGTTCAGATTCACCTTCAGAGTCACTTGGTATATAAATATTAATAATTAAATATAAGAAAAAAGAGAAGCTGCACAAATAAATCTGAATGAAGATATATAAATAATTTGGAAAAAATAAAAGAATTTCAGTTTTATGGCATTCTATTTTTGCGCCCATAATAAAAGGATTCTCCTTTGCACACAAATTCTGAAGATTTCTAAACATTTCCTCATGAATTCTGGCTTTTCCTGACGATTTCTCTCGAGAAATGTTGCAAAATGGTCAGAAATGGTTAGAAGCTCTAGGGATATGCCAATGATATCATTTTTTTATAAGGGTTGATATTGAATACATATTCTAAGAGATTTTAAAATTAATCTCTCAATTTCTAATTACAGCTATTCTAAAAATTAAAAAAACTTTATTAAAATTTTACCTTTAATAATTGTTATTCACCAAGCTTTTTCTAAGGCGCTTTCGGGCCTCCTTAAATGAAGAAGATACCTAATACCATATCAATGCAATGACCTTTTTTTTTTAGTCGTCAGTAGTGCCTTGTCGCCCGCAGTAGCTAGGTCCCGTTTCGCGCCCGGAGGACCCAGCCCGGGTAGAAACTGCCTCTTTATACCTGAACTAAATACTGGCTCCTACGAGGCCGCAGCCAGATTTTCTAGCTAGAAAAATCCAGGCTTTCCCTCGGCTGGCCCTCGACAGGTAATTGTCGTGTGCTACTTGTCTTAAATTATCTATTTACTTACTTTTTGCACCATATTTTTGAATCAAACGCGATAAGAGACTTTATTCATAAAGGTATATTTTAAAAACAATTTCCTTCAAATAATTGTTTTCTCGTGGGGACCTTGTAAAGCCCTCGACAGGTAAAACTAAATAAAGCTGTGAGTGCAAAATGAAGTTGGCAGTGAGTTGAATATAATTCGATTTCGATTTATTGAAGATGGTATGCTGATACTCTTCGTACTCAGTGCTCCCAATTAGGCTCCACAACCGCACTGCGCATGCGTCGCACCAGCAGCCTCATTGGATGTTGATCGCGCGCTTATGTGAAATAATTAAATATGCAAATCAATCTTTTACATTATATAATTATTAATAAGTACAAACAAATATTATGAATTATTTAGAATTTACATTGTCGAAAACAGTCTTCCTTTTATTTTGAATTTAAAATCAATAATTTATTTTTAAATAGTAATAGCAGATCATTAATTTAGCTTTCACTCTAAAAGACTATTTTGTGACCTGAAAATTAATTTAATTAAGTCTACAATGATGATTCATCATAAAAAATTGATTTACACATTTAATAACTTCAAAAAAGCGCGCCGTATACAGCCAATGAGACTCTTGATGCGACGCATGCGCAGTACAGTTGCGGAGCCGAATTGGGAGCCACTGGTATGAACGATGCCTTCAAAACAAGACGATTTGGTATTATAATAGGAGGCTAAAAAAATGGTGCTCAATGGAACGATAGTTTTTACACTATTCCTCTTTATGGTGGACTTCGCAAAGGTGATTCGCAGACGCAAAAAAAATGCAAGCACATAAAGAGTTCGCTTTCGAAAAGACAGTAAAAATGTTCACTCCGCGTCCGCGAGGACTGATAATAGCGTCAATCACCCGTGGAACTCATTAATTCCACTTGGTAGAAAAGTTTCCAGTTTGGCAAGCATCGAGTGTTCAGGCGATCGCTTATTATAATCATACCAACGTTGTTAGCCGATTCAGGTGGATGTGAAAAGCCCTGATTAGCGATCGCGATGAGCTGCACTGATTAGCGTTCTTTTGTAAGCCGTCCAGACTGCCAGTTACAGCTCAGTGGCTCAATTTTTTACCAATGCCATGTAATTCATTCTCGATCCTAAAAATACTCGATTTCTTTTTTTCTCATTCACGAAGCCTAGCGCTTCTTTTTACATATTAAGGTCGGCTCGAAGTCCATTTTTTAAGGGTGCAACGGCCGGTACCACATTAAGGTGCTTCAAAAGACTTGGGGGTTCGCAAGATCCATAATACTTCTACAATTATGAATGGTTTGATGTGATATTTTTACCACATAATCTAAAGGCAATTATACCGGCCGGGACAGAGAGTTTTTTTCGAAAAATGTTTTTTTTTTTGTAATTGAAAATGTGTTTTTGCGTCTGCATGGCTGCAGTCACCCAGTCTAGATAAAATACGCATAAAAATCTGCGAGCACCCTCTTTTCGTGGCTTAAGGCCATGTAACGAGTGGGTCACGTGACCGGCTTCCTACCTTAAAATTTAGCACGGACACGAACCACTACAGCTAGAATCTTCTCGATGTCGGTAAGGTAGGAATCTTGAGTTAGAACCTGCCCTATACATCTACTTTTAATATTGTAAGATTTTGTTATTATTATACTTTTAATAAACCCGGGGACGTTGGCCACCGGGTTTCAAGAAATGGGAATGTTCAAATTCGCAAAATTAATTTTTTAAATATAGGATTCTCTATAATAACAAGGCAGATTCTATTTACAAATCTTGTGTCCTAAAAATAGTTCTGGGAATAAAAATTAAAGACTGAAAAAACATTTTTTTTCTTGAAATATTCAATAAGTGATTAAAACATAAATCATCATAACTTATACAAATATTATTGAAACTGTTCGAAATTGAGTACAAATACGAAGTATACTCGGTGAATGCCTGCAAAATGAAAAAAGTTGAAAATTACCTTTTTTTTTAACAATATCCAACTGAAAATTGAGGCCAATCGGTAAGCACATTTTTCTACTTTCGGAGGCAAAAAGTATCTAGGCAACTTCAGATTTGAAACAGTTATTGGAACCGAGAGCGCAATTGCGTATCTGCGATAAAGATCAAATGTTTTTTATTTATAATCTTCTTTCGAAGTTGTACCTACATTAATCAGATTTTTTCACGAGTGCAGAAAGATAAGTATGCAAGAAGAAAATGTATAAGTAAAAAAGCTAATAATGCAGAAAATACCCATATATTTTATTATAATTCTAAGAAAATAATTATTACTCAAATTGAGAATTCTACGAACATATTGTATGCGAAGGACATGATTTGTACATTGTTATTTGGGTATTTATTTATAAATGCACGTGTTTGCTATGCTTATCATTTAAAAGAAAATAATATTCAATAAATTCTCACATATTGTAATAATAATGACAATTTTAATTAATAATTCACTTCAAATATTAAAATACAAAGTTTCAAATCAAAAACGTATCAGTGGATATTTCCATTCACGAAAATATTGGAAGAAAGTGTATAGCCAGAATATAATTCGGAAATACCAGTCCAGGTATAAGGGTTCTAAATTTTTTGTAGTTCGACTCATGTACACGGCACACTGTTCACTTACCCCACTGACACATTAAGCATAAAGCACTGGTTCGTGGCACTAGCGTCACGCGTAGCTGGTTCCCGAACTAAGCCTACCTGAGCCTTCCCCTGCCGTCTCGCTCCCCTTAGCATGCTTCAAGTTGCCCGCTGCATTGTCGCCTCTATACCTATCTTCCCTCTATGACATGACCGTTTGTATTCGCAAGCGGCCATGTCATCCGCCGATAAATCTGGTAATATTTTAGTAATTATCTAGTAATATTAAGCATGAGAAGAAAAATTACAAAAATATTACTAGATTTATCAGTGGTTGGAATGATCGCTTGCAAATGCATGCGTACGCGCGAGCATGCATGCAGAGGTGTAAAAGCACCCTTAGAGGTATCTCTGGTTTTGTCCACTATGGTAAAAGGGAAACTATTCTGCTCTCTAATAGCACTGAACGTTCCTGGAACGTTCCCAGAACGTGTAAAATGTCCGCCGTTTGGGAACATTCCACTGCAATGTTCCAAATATAAATCACCGTTATTGTTACTATTATCATTAAATATCGCGTAAACCGTGATTGATAGATCAAAATCGATTTCAGTTTATGATATGCATATTATATTATAGTGCAGTATATGCAGTACTCAAAACTCAAAAATGTCATCCATTTTTACCTATCTATTACGGTTTACGAGATAATTGTTGTTCAAAATAAAAATAATGAAAGGTTTCCGTTTGATCCCAGTGGAACGTTCGCAAGCAGCGAACATTTTATACGTTCCGGGAATGTTCCTGCAGTGGGACTCCGATGCTGTTTTGAAGTCGAAAATCGAAGGAACCTCTCTTTTTATATCTACACACGTTGGAAAAAGAGGGGCGTTCGATTTTCGACTCCGGCACAGTATCGGTGTCGCAGTGTTGGAAAGTTCAGCTGAAACGTTCCGAAGGTTCCTGCGAACGTTTCTGGAACGTACCGTGCTATTAGGGCTGTCCGAAAGTATAACCTAGAAAGTGCCATTTGCTGTAAGGGCTATTTTCCATCACATATGCATGAAAAAGTTATCTCTATCGGCAAGGTTATTTACTGGGTTTTACTTTTGGAGTACAGTATTTGAATATCCGTCATCGCAGAGATTCTCGAGGGAAATTTGAGAAACAATATTCACAGGCTTAAACAGACTTGTTATTAGGGATGAGACTGAATTAATTTTTTTTAAATCTTCGCAAAAAATCATTTCTTAGCGTAACTGTATTGGGAAATTAGTTTTGATTTTTCATGATACATACATTTCGGAACTGCTCAAATCGATAGAACACATAATTATCGATTTTATCATTTCAGTAAATGGTCCTTGAAAATGAAAACAAATTTCCTAATATACTGGGTGTTCTTTTTTAACTTGGGACATTGAAATATCTCAAAAAATACGCATCCTATGAAAAAAATATCCGTAATAAAATGTTTTTATTTCCGAGGGGGAAAAGCGACCTCGAACACCCTCCCCCGCGAGAAAAGGCAGGGGGGGTGTTTTTTCGCGAAAGGAAAAAAAAATTCGTATGAAACTGACGTATTTCATAAAGGAGAATCTGAATCTGTAATAAAAATTTGGTTTCCTATTTGAAATTACAAAGTTATCCCCCTGCCTTCTGGGGGGTGGGGTAAATTTCTTCAAAGTCGCTTATTTTCCCCCTCGAAAATAAAAAGTTTTTATTACGGATATTTTATCATAGGATGCGTATTTTTTGAGACATTTCGATGTCTCAAGTTTAAAAAAACACACACTACCTAGGGTGCCTTTTCACGACGGCCTGTTTTGAATTGATCGTTGAATTAATTTGATACATCGAGTTCGCATCTAGGTTCCCTTCGATCAATTAGATTTGCCATGAACCAACAGCACGGAAGTATTCGCAAAATGAACTCGTCCCATCCATTTGGTGTCAATGTTTATACACCAGTAACGGACGCCATGTTGGTTTGACATCACGTCGCAACCTTTTTTTGTCGGCAATGCTTTTATTTTTAAGAAAATAAAGAACACTACAAAAATGTTTATTTAACGGAGAAAGAAGGGTGATTTCCACGAGAGTGCACAGTAATCATGAGTGAAATCACCGTTCTCCCATAGTGCACGACATATTGTTTACAACATATGTATGTTTGTTTTTGGCTATTCAGAATTTCTCCTTCTTCTTTGTTTTTGACTTTTTGATTCAATCAAAAGCCATGACATCTGTTCCGAGCAGAGTATATTCTAAGAAAATTTTAGAACTACACGGATCCAGCCTAACTCGAAAGCTAAAAAAAAAAAGGAAATATTAAACCAACTTTCCGTTTTTTTTACCACACTACCCTTCGTGATTGAACATAAATTAAGTCCCCTTTTTCTCAATGTAGAAATGTCTCGTGCGAAGACTTTTGGCGTTAAGGTTACATGTATATATAGTATTTAACGTTAGTTAATATAATTTTCAAGTTGATGTATACGCAAATATTATATTATTTAAATGCTGAATAAATGAATATAAATAATAATTTGATATTTACAATTTTTTTCGACCTATGTGTACAGCATGATATTTATAACCATTTTAAAATAATATTTTTTAATATTTAAAAAAGTAGAAATTACCATGTGAAATACAGTAGCATGGTGGTAAATATTTCTCCTGTAGCATATATAACTGTGTTGCAGTGCACTAATGCATATTTGAAATGGTTAATATTACCATGTGACGTGTTTCGAAAAACTATACTTCAAAGCAGTTGTAGGTCTATTTTATATACCTACAACATACAGTTTATACAGTTGCGGTATAACTTACTAGTTCGAACAGGTTAAATTTACCATGTATCATGGTAAGAAAAGCTACTCTTTGTGGCCTTTGCTGCTATCTAGCAGCTAGCGCGGAAGCCTATTATTTACTGTACTAGCAGGTATAAAGTGACGTCATACCTACTATTTGGAACAGGTTGAATTTGCTACGTAGACAAGTATAAACAGCTTGCTTACACTGTTAATGCACCTATCTGTAGAAGTAGGGACACTTATTCAAAATGATTGAAGTTACCATGTTGCACAGTACGAATTACCGTTAAGGAAAACATAAAATGCTTTTCGATCATGGTCAAAACTGCATGCATAAAATAATAAAATTGACTACAAACTTCCATGTGTCACCATTTTACTATTTAAAATAGTAAAAACCTCTAGAATTATTGGCAAATATTACAACGTATTTCTTTCCGTGTAAGAGGTCTTAATTTGATATGAAGAAAGCTTCAACCGTTTACTTGCATAAAAAGCGATTTACGAGAAAAGAGGGTTGAAAGAAATCCTCGCAGTGTGACTACCTTTTTTAATTACCGAGTAACCATGCAAACTATGATGGAGCAATGATCTAGGTTACCGGCTATAGAGTCTACCATCATGCGTTCGCGTCGTACTACTTTTTGCAATTTTTAGTTTGTTTCTAATTTTTTTTTTTTTAATACTTCAACCGCGAATATGCATAAATATTATACAAGCAATAATAGAGAGTTGAAAACATACATATTTAAACAATACGAAAGTTTGTGTTCTTTGCAAAAAAATATTTTTATCAATCAGTTTTTGTTTGCAGTACGTGATACAGTATTTTTAGGCAATAAGCATGATTATTTTGCCATGTTTCGACACATTCATGAGCAAAACATAAAGTTAAAAACAATTATATGCATGAAAAACGAATGAAAATGAACTACAAATGTAAAAGCGCAAGTTGGATTACAACTATTGAGATTTGAAATGATGAGTGCAATATTGTGTGAAGAAAATATTACGCAGTGGCTACGGAATTTTCCGCAACTTCGAATCCTTCGTCAGCTCGTTCAGGGTTAACGTTACGGAACATTCCGCTGCCATTGACAGTGTATTATTTTTCATGCATATAATTGTTTGACATTTATTTTTTCATCCAAAAAGGGGTACATAAATTGAAACATAATAATGTTTATTGCTTACAAATAATTTGTTACGTGCTGCCAAGATGAACTAATTGATACATCTATTTTTGTGTCGTAAGTAAGAACTTTTGTTTTCCTGAAAAATATTTATTCAACTCTTTCTTTCAGATTTGTACAAAGTGTGCATACTTACGGTTATGCTCTGTAAAAGAAAGATTTAGAAAGAAAAAAAAATTGTTTCAGTACGAGGATGTGAACGCATGACATCAGCCTCTCTAGCCTGGAACCTTGACCAGTGCTGCATCGCAGCATACTCGGTCGCTCGATAATTCAAACTGATAGTCAGTCTGCGCGGATATCTTTCAACCCTTTTTCCTCGTAAAGCCGTTGATATATAAGTAAACAGTGTCACCATCTTTGAATCTCAAATTAAGCCCGCTTCGCTCACAAAAAATGATTAAAATCCCTGTCCTGGTTGCGCGCAGTCCCCTTCCAAGGTGTGAATTTCCGTACTCCGACGGACCACCGGTGCAGTACTGGCCCAGTACTGGACACCAGTGCAGATAATAATCGGCAGTTCGTCCAGTACTGGATAACAGCTGGCTCCACGAGCGGCGCAGTACTATGCCGACAGTATAAATATTTTAAAAATACGTTTCAAAATTTTGTTGTGTCTTCTAAAATTTCTAACAAATATAACTACGACTGTCGCGAAAACAACTTTCGTTCCTGTTTAAAAATTTTTTTTTAAACAATTCTAAGTTTCCCCGTGTGGAAAAATTTTGTGGCAGTCTTGAATCATGCTAAATCCAGTACAGTTTTTCTCAAGCCTGTCTATTAACGCTATACTAGCCTGGCGCTACACTGGCGCTGTCTAGTTTTACTACGTGTTTGATTAAAACCTTTCTGCTGCCTAGTCCCAGTCTTGGCGCTATCTAGGAGTTCGTTGCGAATTTGAATACACATATAAAAATTGTCCAAATTTTAGCTAGTTTCTAGATAGAATCGCGGTTTGGACTTGGACAAAAATTACAGATGTGAATTCGAAAAATAATCATTTTTGAATAAAAGATTCTGAAAATTACAATACACAATTGCACAGATACTCAAGCAATAATTAATTATACACTATTACATATTCAGGACAGTAAGCAATAATTGTTGAAGGTGGTCAAAATCTTAATACGAGAACTGTATTCTTAAGAACGATTTTTCTAAAGAATGTTTAAAAACATTTTCTTCTAATTGAATTATATAGTAAAGTTATAATAAATTTATATTGAATTTATAATAATTACAATATATATCATTCTGTGTATAATATTGATGATATTCCAGACAATCAAATATTACTGTAAATGATTAATTTAATTTATTTTAATTATTCATTGACTGCGTAAATGAAAATTGAGCCTAACGTATTAATTATTTGAAATAATAAACAATCATTATTTCGTAGCCTCATCGCATGTAAACTCATACAAGCTTCATTTTTTTCAATGATACCTTCACAAATAAAACACTTTTAATGTTTAGGATGTACTGAATTTAAATTTACATCCGACAAAAATAAGAAAAAATTTAACTATTAGAATGCCGAGGTGTTAGGGCGACGGGACAAAGTTACAGCAACATAATTTGAAGTTACATCAAAAGTTCGGCACACGGCGTATGTACAAGATTCGCGGAAACTAATTTCTGCATTTTTTAGTGTACAAAAACTGCACGCAGAAAAAAGAACCTTATGTTTTACTGAAAACCAAGTTAAATCTACTGATCTTCCAAGTACGTATATGGACAACACAGCAGTTCAGTAAATGTTAGAATTATAGGCAACTGAATGTTACCAGTGCCAATTCTAAAGTGGTGCTGACCTGCGGTTCAGTAGATTTTACCGATCCAGTCGCTATTCTGCACTGTTCACAGAATTCATGGAATTCACAGAATTCATGGAATTCACAGAATTCATGGAATTCACAGAATTCATGGAATTCACCGGTTTCGTGGTATTCACAGAATTCATGGAATTCACAGGTTTCGTGGTATTCACAGAATACGTTGAATTCGCAGAACTCATGGCATTCGCGGAATTCACGGAATCCACGAAATTCACAGTATTCACGAAATTCACAGAATTCACGAAATTCACAGAATTCAAGGAATTCACAGTATTCATGGAATTCACAGAATTCATGGAATTTACAGAATTTATTAAATTCACAGAATTCATAGTATTCACTGGATTTATGGAATTCACAGAATGCACGGAATTAACAGAATTGAAGGAATTAACAGAATTGAAGGAATTCACTGAATTCATGAAATTTACTGAATACGTGCAATTTACAGAATTAATTGGATTCACATAATTCATGAAATTCACAGAATTCATGGTATTCATACAATACATGGAATACACAGAATTTGTGGAATTTATATAATTCACGGAATTCACAGCATGAATGGAATTCACATAATTCAGAGAATTCACGGAATTCACAGAATTCGCGGAATTTGCAGAATTCACGAAATTCGCGGAATTTGCATAATTCACGAAATTCACAGAATTCACGAAATTGACAGAATTCACGTTAATTTAGTCTTCTCTTTTACTGTTTAATTTATGTACTAATTATTGATAGATAATTTAGTTACTTTTCTCTTGCTCTTTCATGACCAGCTTCTTATTTCTAGGTTGTAGATGCAAACACATGCGATACGTGTTTGCAACTATCTTTGTTGCATTGTGTAATTATTTGGATATTATCAACTTTTATACTATGATGATACATAATTTAATTATCCCTGACCAGAAGGTATAACATGTTGTTTTAATTTAATTACCTGAGCAATTTCGTATTATCAAATGATTAGGTTGGTCGGTATGCTCATGTTATCACCTCGCTGATTAGCTCGGTCCTTCTTCCTTATTGACCGCCGCTCATTCATCATTGGTCTTGTGCGGTGCAGTAGTTGCGGCCGACGACGTAAGTCATTACCTACTGTGACACGATTATCATTGGGTGTTACGACAGAATTTAAATTTTAAAGTTTAAAATAATTGGGACGTAACAGTCCTCCCCCCTTAAAATCCTCGTCGTCCTCGATGAGTTTTTGTTATTCGATCATTACTTAACATTTAATATTCTTCAGGGTAAGTATTTTCTGCTTACATAAATGGTCTCTGTGTGTGTGTGTGTGTTTTTTTTTAAATTTTTCATACTTTTAGTTTGGTGAGTTTTATGTCAGAATTTTGTGGTGAATTGCATTTTTTTTTTGTGATTCTAAAATTTTTAAATCCATGTGCAGGCAACGTGACTAAAGTGTACAATGTTGTGGGTTCGTTTTGAAATGTGCCTCATAAGGTGAGTGTAATTTGATCGTTCTTTGCTATGTGAGTGTCGAAGCACGCTAGGGCCCGGGTGTTATCAGATTTTTATTATTGGCAGCAAATTTTCTTCAGGCTGATATGGATGCTGGTCGTTGCCTACATCTGCAGGAGTAGTCAGTCACATTGGAATCCACGGTGGAGCACGATTCAAAAACTTCTTCTTCAGCGGAAACTAAATCTTACGAGGAGTTTCGTATGAAGGAAGGCATCTCTATGTGCCTTACTGCAAATTCTGCAGTTACAACTAATCCTGGTGAGCTTTTTTTTTTTATTTTGTTTCCGTTGCTTCGTTATGTTCTTTCGAAGTATGGGAGATATAGGGTTATAGGTCTCTTCAGAATTATACTCTGAATCGGTACTAGAATCTCGATAGTTAGGTCTGGGTTGATTTCTTTCTTCCTCCACCCTACGATAAAGCGAACGTTCACCTATAGTGCTTTCATTTAAACAACCAGAAGATTTGAAAAGTGGGTCAGTAGATTGATTTTTGTCCTTAGATTTTTGGTTCGTTGGACGTTGCATTCTTGAAGTAGCAAGCTGAGATGTATCAGTTTGGGTCGACAGTTCTTCCTTTGTCAATACTGTAGGTTTGGCCCTTGGAATGGTGCTCATGGTTCTAGCTAGGGATTACGCTGATTGGCCTCTGTCCTGTTTTATTTCACGTGCCTGCATCGGCAAAAATCTGGCAGGGTTTTCCTTACATTCCTTTTCTCTGTCTTCCGATGGGCTTTCTAAGATCGGATTTCTAGAAAGTGCGTTAGCATTAGTGTTTAATTTTCCAGGTTCATATTTAAAGGAATATTCGTAGTCTCTTAATTTCAATCGCCAACGAATTAAACGTTGTCCAGGGTCCTTCACCGAATCTATCCATTTTAAGGGTTCGTGATCACTAACCAGTGTTAATTCCTTTCCATAGATATAGGTTCGGTATTGTTGTAGTGCGTATAAAACTGCTAAGCATTCTTTCTCTGTTGTAGACTAACAACATTCGGCACCGTTTAACACGTGAGAAAAATATTAAATAGGGAGGTCTATTCCCTTTTTTTCTTGGCTCAGTACTGCACCTACGGCATAACCTGAGGCATCTGTTGTTATAGTAAATGGTTTTTGAAAGTCTGGATACTGTAAAATAGGACTTTCGCATAAGGCCTGTCCTACATCTTTGAAACTTTTTTCTTCATCTGGTCACCAGTTGAAAGGTTCTCCATTCCTTAGAAGATCCGTTAGTGATTTTGTTTTTGCTGCAAAATCTTTTATAAACCTTCTGTAATATCCTGCTAAACATAGAAATTGTTCGATGTTCTTGGAATTTTTGGGCGTTAGGAATTTTTGCACTGCCTCGATCTTCTTAGAGTCAGGCTTCACTCCTTCACTGCTAATTATATGGCCAAGGTAGTTAATTTCTTTGAACAGGAATTCGCTTTTCTCTGGTTGGATGGAAAGATTTGCTTCTTTTAATTTGCTTAGGAGACGTCTCACCTTTTTCCCATTCTCTTCTAGTCTGCGTAAATTACTATGCCGTCAAGATAGACAAACAATTCAACGCCTTGTAATCCTAGCAGAACTTGGTCCATTAAGCGCTGGAATGTCGCAAGGAATTCTTCAACCCCATTGTCATTCTGATGTACTCGTAGTGCCCGCTTAAAAATGAAAATAGCAGATTTTGGTCTATCAGCTGGGTTCAGTTCTATTTGATGAAATCCGCTGGCTAGATCAAAAAATGTAAAGTATCGTGCCTTGCCTGAATGGTCTAATATTTCAGTTATGTTTGGAATTAGATAAGCGTCACCAATGGTTTTTTCATTTAACAGCCAGAAGTCTGTTACTACTCTGTACTTTCTCTCTTCAGTGTGGTCCAATTTTTTCGGAATCATTAGCATGGGTGAGCTATAGGGTGATTAGGAGTGACTATCTGCGCCATCCGTCAACATTCTATCTATGACGATCTTCGCTTCCTCTTTTTGAACGGGCGAAAATCGGTATGGTCGAACATGGATCTTACCTATATTTCAATTGTTTATTTTATTTCAGCCCAAAGAAATGATCAACTTTGATATACAGAGTGACGTCTGCAGACGAGACTGGAGGCACGGTCTGGCAGTCATTGACGAGAAATGGTACCGAGCCATCATCAAGAGCAATCAAGAGCGTTCGTGGTTACAGGACGTGTGTCAAGTTCTACTTGACGAGATTGACAATTTAGTCATGA
Source organism: Andricus grossulariae (assembly GCA_011634705.1). NCBI lineage: Eukaryota > Metazoa > Arthropoda > Insecta > Hymenoptera > Cynipidae > Andricus > Andricus grossulariae. The sequence continues at coordinate 18,928,677 of JAABKJ010075445.1, read as the reverse complement.
AGCCAGATATCATCAACGAAGCTCAGGTCTGCCCAAGTATCGATTTGCCGCAAGAGAATTAATGAAGATCTCTAGATTACGCATCAATGAACAGTAAAATGGAGTTTTGATAACCAAGCTACGTGATTGCAGACCCACGATGGAAGAAACCCAGGATACTTATAGTAAATTCTTCTCATTTAAATTTTTTTCTTTACTTTATGTCCTAATCCATTTTATAGCATACCTTTTCAATTTAACAAGTTTCAAGCTGCAGTTTTGAAGGCTTGAACAATTAGAAGTTAAAAAGCGAAATTAAAAGCGTTTAAAATTACATTTTTCTGATAAAAACCTTGTGGATATGCATTGATTTAATATTGTCAAGATTGACTGGATTTCGAAAAGAAAAAATTAAAGGACAATTGATTTTATAAGGCGGTTTTGTATATATGCATAGCTAATCAGTTTGCAGATTTTGAAGCTAAAAATTAAAAGTTTGCAACTACAAAGCATATTTTAAAACTACCAATCAATTTTAAACTGAATTGTTTGAAATGGAAAGTTTTGAATCGCCGAAATTTCAGAATGCCTAATTGAAACTTTGAGCGTTATAATTTTACTTGCTACATTGGTAAACTGATTAATTTGTAACAGAATGTTGAATTTTCTCGTCTTTAATATTAACAGTTTGAAACTCAAAAGTGTTCAACTTTGAGTATTTTTATTTACAATTCAGATGATTTAGATGATTCATATCTTTTTATGGAAAATTCATCTTTCCTGGTGAAAAATACAACTGTTATTGGTTGAATCTTAATAATTTTTGTTAAACAATTCAACTATTTGGTTATGAATCCATCTTCCTTGGTTTCGAATGATTTTTTTTTTATGAGCAGTTTCAATTTTCAGGTTATTCATTCATCTTTCTTTAGAAAAATGCGTCTTTTCAGGTTAAAAATTCTACCATTTGGTTGAAAAATAAAGTATTTTGTTTGTGAAATTTCGTCTTTAGGTTAAAATTTTTTTTTGCAATATGCTATCTGATATAAACGTCGTTTAAAAGAGATGATTCTCCTATGATTTTCCCATTATCGTGGAATATCGTTCCGAGACTTTTGATGTAAAAAAACTGACCCTGTCTAGTGTAGCTGGTTCTGCCAAAAACTTGACGTCGAAGGTCACAAAAGCAATAATTAGAAGCTAAAGAGATTGGTAACAATTCATTTCAACAAAAAGTTTGTTTTCAAGGTTACCTAATTTCTGATAAAATATTTTTCCAAGAAAGTTGACCTTTTCTCACAAGGAAAAATAGTTTAAATAAAATGAGCAACCTTTTTTACAGAAACGGCGACTTTTTTGCGACTTTTGCCTTACCAAATGCTGCGCAAGTTCTGCGCGGCAAGTATTCCAATGTGGAAAGAGTTTTTGAGTTTTACGTTCAATTCCCTGCTGCGGGAGATTGCAACAACGCGATTCTATCTTACACAACAAACAAATATCCAGAGGTATGTACATTTTTTATGTAAATGTTTTTTTAATGTGTTTTAATTTAGCATCAGCTGATGACATGAATGTGTAATCATGCATATAACTGAAAAATGCTTTATTGTTGAATTATTATTTAGAAAAAATAACTTGTTCACCTGTGCTCACATAGACGTCTTACCTGGTAAACTGCTTTACATAAAATTTTAACAATAAGTCTATAGTAACATATTGTTGATAGATAATGCAAGAATATTTATTATCCTGAATAGTTTTTGAAATTTCACTAGTTTTCTCATCTCTGAATTTCTCTTCATTACAATAAATACGTAAGATTATCCAAGCTATTCAAGATATATGGAATTCCTGCAAATCTTATCAAGAATATGTTACTACTCACTTTTCGTTATAATTTGCTACCGATTGGTCTGATAGATTAGGATGCATAAGTGAGCACGAGTCGAAAATTGCTTGTTGTTATGTGTTTTTGTCTGTCTTAATTTAACATCTTCTAAGATATTAACACAACATTTCGCAAAAAAATTGTTTTTCAATGTTTGCGCATTCAGCTCCCAAGTTTCATTGAAATCGATTCAGAACTTCGCTGACCATTCACAAAAGGTCCAAGAATTTGTAACTTTTCTCTCACAAATTTTAGAGAAGGGTTTTTATTATATTTATGAATTGCAAAAGAAAATATTGACAGCAAGTATGATTCTCACTTTGAATAAAAAATAATTAAATAACTCAAACCTGGAGTTAGAAAAAGGAAATATCAAATTGATCGGGGAAAATTAACGATTATTCTGGAATTTGAATCATTCTTTTGGTAGACATCCTGTTATTGCAGGTTCATACAGTAACCAATATAAGCTGTTTTTATACCTAAAACACAACTCAATTATTTTAGTTATTAATACTAAAATTCAGGGTTCAAAAATATCCCTATGCAATTGTTTTTTCCTTGGGAAGATGTTATGCATAACGCATAAGAATTAATGTTGCTGCAACCAACTGACAAATTATTAGAATATCCTGTGATTGTCTTATACGCTCGTAACGCTCAACAAATGACAAACTAATATTTAATATTTCATAATGCCCTTAATACTGTGCAAAAAACAAAAACCCACCAGCGAGACTCTTCGGATATTTTTCTAAAGAATTCCGTCTCGATGATTTTCTTTTGTTTTTAAATAATTCATTATATATTTTTTTGTAAAAATGATACCCCAATTTTTAATTAGAAATGAGAAGCTCATGCTTTAATTGACTCGGAAACTGCCCCGAAACCGTACACATGCTGATCAACTAAACTATTCTCTTTTTTAAAACTATTATTCAAGTATAAAGAATCGACTGCTTCTATATCTTTAAAATCTTTGCATTAGATAGAGTCTTATAGTTACTGACAATGAGCCTTTAACGTGAATTAAACGTTCACTAAGAGTGAAAAAGAATAAAAAAGTAAATATAATTTATATTCATAGTTTCCGCTCTTAATTTTATCTCATAAACAACTATTTAAGGTTTCCTTTTTTTTCTTTGAACTACTGCTCCAACTTCTTCATACTAAATGTATAAAATAGGCACTACTGGCTTGCTGTTTTCTGCTGTGTGAATTGAATAGTCTACACCAAAAAAAACTTGTTTTGTTTGAATCTAATTATTTTCATTTTCATTTTAGATGCCCGCCATATCTACAAAGTCAGTCGGCCGTGTTATAGACTCATGCGATCGAGTGAAATCTTTTGTACAACCTTCTACTGCTTCCCCTAATGACAATTTTCTGAACAAAACAAAGTATGAAAAACTAAGAGTAACTAGGACTACTAATTCTAAATAAGAAAGTCTAATATTATTGATATTATTATTTGTTAGAGTTTAACAAAAATTATTTGTTGTTAAAATTATTAATGTAGCTAATTTCTTTACGTTGCTGTCATAATCGGACTTGCAACCAGGAGCTACACAAGTGTGGTTCAAATATTTTTTTCTCGAAGTTTCATGCATATAGCCCGGAAATTTTTACGAATCCACAAAAGACTAAATCCACTTTTTTTGAGAAAAAACGATATTTAGAAGTGGCGCAAGCCAACCTGAAATTTAAAACGTATTTCCCATAAGAAAAAAATACTTTTTTGTAAATTTTATTCAGTGTTGTCAATATTAGCTGAAACGAGTTAAAACACAATATTTCTCTTCAAACATAGCCACAAAATACGAATAAAATATTGCTTTTTGAATATCAACCCCATAACTTATCGCACTTATTAAGAACAAGACAACTATAACAAAATTAAAAGATGCACTAGGCTACACTTTTTTTAAAATACTTTTTGTACATTTCTCGCAAACTAATCGTTTTTTTATTAATTCTCAAATCTCTGCAATGTTTGTCAATTCAAATGTCTGAATACTTGAGCAGAGCGTCTCCTTTTGGATTAGTTTCACCGCCATTTCCCCTCCAGATCGTAAAAGAAGAGAAATGTCGGGGGATGCATGGGGCTGTTTAGCACCTTCTTATACATATACTACAAGCACAAGATAATAAGTTATAAATAAATATACGAAATGCAGCCTTTTGAATCTAAACTATACTTTCTCATCACTAAACCCATTTATTCTTTGATGACAAACTAACTCAGTCGTTCATAATTATGTGCTTTTGAAATGTTTTGTTCAGTGAACAGTCGTAACTGACAGTGTACGCATACACATACTCACTATAAAGCGGGTGGTGCACTTCAAACGGTATGCTGAAGTATTTTTGGGCAAAGAATAGTGGTTGCATCTCAAAAGCTTCCCATAAAAAATAAATAAAATGAAAGAATTGGGAAAATTTTCTTTGACCCTCTTTTTTTTAAACAAAATTCCATAATTTTTATAAAATACCCCCTGCCGATACCCATGACATATTTTTCCCCCATACAAATTGGTTCAGCGGTTATCGAGAAAAAAATGTTTTTCGATTTTTTTTTCTCACCCCCGTAACTCGCCTAAATTTTTTTTCGAATCTGATCTTTTGGGAAACCTAATCATACATCAGAACAAACTCATAGTAAAAATCCTTGACAGATTCGGGCGTGGGCAACTTCCACATGCTTATCCTGCTGTGCTGTTTCCAAATTAGTTTCAATTCCTCTTCTTACAGAGAATCGCGCGAATCTTTCTTCAAGAGCTACACGGATTGGCACGACACCAGCTTTTACAGGGAGCACATCAGCCGCTTTTGCGACAAGGGCCCCTTAATAAATCGTCTTCAAAGTTTTACTATTCAAAACCCACTTGCTTCCTACAAGTCTTGCAAGTTTATGAAAGACGCTTCTCAGCGTCTGTGACAAACTTTCGCAATGGGCCTGAATCCCCCATTTGTCTTCATAGTGTAATCCCAGTAGCTTAAACTTCTGTACATACTTTATTGTCTTACGGTTTAACCTTATCAACGGATGTCGGTCCGTGCATTTACCGCATGTAGTCCTATTGGTTTCATTGTACTCTTTATTTCGGCTTCTCAAGCTCATTTTATCCTTTGGAACGCGCTTCTCATTTTACATGCTTTCTAACTGATTGAACTATTTCAGAGTCCTGGATATATTTAACGTACATGATAACGTACATGAACTGCCTATCCGCAAGTTTTTCTTCGGTCAGAACAGTCTTATTCAACTTACGGAAAATCGATTTTTCAAGCAGTTTTCCGAGCACAGACAGCAAACATAGCGGCTTATATGAGTGCGGGTCTAACCTAGCTCTATCACCACCCTTATATAATGCCCTAAGCGAACTCTGTTTCGAAACTTCCGGAAAGATACCCTTCTTCAAACACCGGGTACTAAAGTATTCAATATAAATTGTGCAGTCTCTTCTGCCGTTTTCGTGTATCCTGTTTCACTTCTGAGGTTTCCTTGTACCTGCTCCACCCTAAGCTTATACGTTTGCAATTTATAGCACTTTCCCCAGGGATTCTCGATGCCTTCTTTAGTCACAAATTCCCACGAGCTATCCTTCTTTGCTTTGTGTACTTGTTGACTATAGTGTTTGACTACACTCTTAAGCTATGGCCTGGTGAAAATGTATTCGACTACTTTTACGACGTCGTGACTTTTAGTGTTCCTAATATATTTTCAGAGGTTCTGAAACCATCTATTCCTTCTAGAACTCAATATTCGACCACAATCATCATTCTGCTCTCAGACATCTACCTTCTACCCAAGACGATCTAAATGTACAAAATTAATTAAGTTTTTATGCGGAGCTAAAGGCTCCGCACCTGCACAGCAGCTCATTCCTGGAGAAGATATTTAATGGCATGAGTCCAGAAACAACGCAGAGCGCATTAGCGGAGACCGTGCTGTAAGCACGTGTCACGCCGGGGAGCACGCTTCACTGCATGGAACCAAGCATTGGGAGATCTTTTTCACTCGCTAGAGGTAACAATTCCGCTGCCGCATAAGTGACGATTGGGGAGAATAACCCCTGGTAAAGCTGTCGGAAGATATTATAATAGTGCTCACGTATTCAGCATCCTCGTTCATTTTCATCCCCTGACTAAATTATACTCCAAGAAGCCTCAACTTTTCATTTAAGTTGATAGATGCTCCCGCTAATTAAGTTGTTGGTGCTTTAAGTTTATTGTCAGATGAGTATCGTTTATTTTTATATTTGTTAGCCTTCTTCTGCCGTGAATTATATTTAACGTAAATCACCTCGGTTTTCTTCTTAGATAATTCGAGCTGCGCTTCTGAGCGCCATTCGTGTATCACGTAAACTGTTTCTTGACCCGTCCTTTGTTGTGCATGAGATAAACATGCACCTATCCTTGAAGTAACTCTTGAGTATCTCAAAGACATTCGCAGGGCACCTTCTTTCCTTCAGACTCTGGAGCACTAGGGGCCATCTGACATTGATTATCAAGCGTGCTAGAAATATCGAATACAATTTTCAAGGCATACCTCTCTTCCAGACGCTCTTCCACAATCTGACGGAGGCGTACAAGTGCATCTTCCGTAGAGCGTTTCTGCATAAAGCCAAACTGCCCGTCTGAGAACCATTCCAGTTTTAGTACATTTTTCCTTAATCGACCAGGAAGCAACCGCTCGAATAGCTCACCGAAAACCGAGAGAAGACAATCTGGACAATATGACTTGACATTAGCTAGATTCCTCTCCTCTCCCTTGAGGAGTACTCGTATCAAGCCCTCCTTCCAGGCAAGTGAAAACACACTAAATTTCAGACAGGCGTTCACTAAGTGAATTTATTGACTATATAGATACGCTTGGATAGTTTACCGGGCATGAAAAAGTTTTTTTTTTTGTGCAAAAATATACAAGAAAAATTGCTGTTTTCATCGATTTTACGTCTATTTTTGCGTTTTTTGGAAAAATACGAGCTAACTTGGGTATCTGGAACCCGGATTCGGATTCAGCGACTCCAAAAACATATGGATATGCCGGTGTAGTTTGCCGGGCAGACCACTATTTTTTTGTGCTGTCGCTATTAAAGCAACCTTCTGAATTTTCTTGAAAATTTGAAAATTCTAATTTTGATAACAACAACAAAAAATTCCATTTTCTGGTCAAACTATGCAACGCACAGAAAAAAATGGATGAACAAAAATTGTTACCTTAAAAAGTAGCTACTAATTTTTCCGGAATCATTTTTTGATAAGATGCGTAGTTTCTGTTTTATTCGTAAAAAAAAACATTGAAAATTATAAAAAAAATTTTTTTTTACAAACCACACATGCTATGAAAAACGTGAATAGACAAAAGTTGCTCTTCCGAAAAAGGTTGAAAACTCATCCTTTGCCATCAATAATATTTTGATGTGACGCGTAGTTTTAGTATTGATCGTAAAAGATAACTTTCAAAATTAAAAAATTAAATTTTTTAAAAAGCGATACAAAGTACGAAAAAAACATAATCAACAAACGTTGTGCACCCAGAAAGCATATACAAATTCTGTATTGGTAATTTTTAGATAGGACGTGTAGACTTGCGTTTAGTCGCAAATAATTAGATTAAAAATTAAGAAATTAAATTTTTGGAAAAGCGACCAAGAGACGAAAAAAATTGCAAGAAAAGTTGTTCTACCAAAAAGTATCTTGGAATATGTTATAAACTCTTGTTATGAAAATATATTCGAAATAAAAAAATTAACTTTTTAGAAAAAAGGACACAAGCTACAATAAAATTTTATTCAACAAAATTTGTCGCCTAAATTATATCTACTAATTTTCTTAGAACCTCCTTACGCTATGATGCGTATTTTTATTCTAAGTCATGAAAAATAATACTGAAACTGAATTAAAATTATGAAAAGACGACACAAGTTGCAGTAAAACGTTTAGTAACATTTTTTTCAAATGCGTACGCTGTTTTCAAATTATAAAAACAAGCCAATGAAAATAAATATGTTTCAATGCCAAAGCATTTTATGAATTGTAAGATAAGATAAGACACATTTATTGAAATTACACATTTTTCAGGGTGGCTGTATATAAACTTTAATGCAAAATAAGAAATAAATATTGAAGCAATCATGAAAAATGAAATGCGTACAGTATTTTGCAATATCTAAATAAGCAGCCCCAGACCGAGGTACAAAAATAAATATAATATACAATTGATGTCATAAAGTTGAAAATAATGTAGAAACGTTCACAATGTCGATAAAATCAAGTGCGTAGCACAAGACACGTGATGAGAATGTGTTCGTTAAAGCCGAAGAAGCTTTAACAAAAGAGAATTTACAATCACAAAATTACAGTTGTTGATGCTTTGATCATTGATTTTGAAAGGCCTGCCCACAAATGTGGTGGGAATACAAAGACCGAGCGCGTAGTGCGAGGTATATACGTTATCGAGCGCGAAGCGCGAGAACCAACAATTATTTTTGTGATACTACAAATAGACAAATAAATTCCTGATGAAGTACAGTCAGATTAGCCAAAAAAAGGACAGTGGTTGAAATAAATTATATAGACTGATGTCTTTCTTCTAAAATATTTGGATAAACGTCCTTCTGATGTTCTGAAAAGTTTGAGGCTGATTTCTTAATCAATTGGTTGTTATTGTAGAAAAAAAATCCTAGAATAAAAAAATAGGCAAATAATCAAATAAGCCCTTACGAAATTTACTACGAAAAATAGTTGACGAGATACGAATTTGTTGATTAACATTATGCTTTTTTCAGTGAAGACAAAGTGATGATGAATTTTCATTGTTGCGACGAAAAATTGCGATCGGGGTTCTGTATCGGAATCTGTACTTGGATGGTTTAGAGTATTTAAAAACATGTTTTGGTGTTTTAGAACCCACAAATGACAGAGGCGTGAAAATCACTTTTTTTACCAATTTATATTTTGTAAACAGAAATTTTTTTAGTTCTATTTCGCTGAAATATCTAACAGATTTTGCATCTGCAGGGAAAAGTAAGATTAAGATGTCAACAAAATTTTTCACATTGCTAATGGAAAATCGTTATAAATAATAATTTCCATAAATATTAATTTCATCTAAAATCTTAGATTAATTTTAAATATCATTTTATAAATGTAACACCCACTACAATTGCATTTTCGAGTTGGAATGGGTGAAAATAGTATTGAGAGTCTATTAACAGACACGATGGAAAATTTCCTCCTCCAAGTCAGAATTATAATTTCCTTGAAAAAATCTTCGTTAAAAATTATTATTTTCGCTCAAAAAGCCATTTTTTTAAATCAGAATCCTTATTCTTTTTGAAAATTCCCAATTCCAAAATAGAATTATACTGCATTGTACTTATATTTCAAATCATGGTATAACTCTAATTATTTTTCACACTTTTGATGAAGGTAAAAAAATAAGAATGAATCTACAATAATGATCAAATTTATCATTACTATCAGTAAAATATATAACATTAGTAACTGGCACAGTGTCACAAATTCTTTTTCCCCTCTCCTTCAGATTATGTACAGAAACGGACTTTGGAATGACTGTGCCCTGGCATTGTTAGTAGACAAAAATAATATTTTCATTCCGTTATACTTGAATTCTAATCGATGGGAATCGTTATATTCATCAATTATATTTAATGGATAGGTTTCGAATTTAAATTTTCTGCCTAATATTCAATAAAGGCATAACGAAAAAAATATCCAGAAGAAATTATGGAATTACGTGATCTTCTTTCAACTAAAACTCGTTGAAAATTAAAGAAACATTTTCGGCGAATGTTGACACGGGGCGTGAATAAAGCAAGGTAAAATAGATTGAATGGGTAAATAATTTAATGTCTTTCTACAAGTATCGCAATCAGCTTACAGTTCTTTCAATAAAGCTAAAAATATTTCACAATCGCCTCCTTTTAATAAACTTATCATCTATGTACGAGGGCTGTTTGATAAGTCAATGAATTTTCCACTAAAAGATTTTTTTTCGTCAAATCAGCGTTTTACTTCTCAACATAATCTCCTTTTAGCTAGATGCATTCAGTCCAGCGTTTTTCCAATTTCCCAAAAAACTGTGGCCATGACCTTGTTGGCCGACAGACACACCTTGGCCTTTTTTGGTGCACGTTCACCCGGAGAAACCCACTTTTTTTATTGTTCCTTGGTCTCTGATGTGTTGTGGTGGATCCATGATTCGTCTACGGTTAGAAAACAATACAAAAACTCATTCGGATTGCGGCTGAACATCGCCAAACACTCCTTTGAAGTGGGCACACGGTTGCGCTTATGGTCGACCATAATTGTATGTCGAAATAAGATACCGTGGGCTATTTCGCCATACTTGTATGTCGAAATAAGCTACCGTCGGCTACTTCGCCATACATGTATGGCAATGTATGGCGAAATAGCCACAGCCCATGAATTACGTAACACATTTTTGGCAACTTTTTTACCCCTTCCCAATGCAACTATATAGTAGTAAAAAGGGTTTCGACTACTATCCCCTGCCTTTTTACGTAATGTTTCCAAATATTTTCAGCCATGTTTTATTAAAGAATAGTTAATTACTGACTGTTCAAAATACCTGAATTACCAAATAATTAGAAGTCATTAAAATAAAAACGAAGAAAATTAAAGCAATATGGAACACGCAACAAAGGAACTGTACTCTTATTTGAAATTAAAACGTATACAAATATCCGTGAATAGAGCTATTTACTATAACCAGTAGATTTGGTTATGCAATATGCATTTTTGTGAATTTCTCCACAAATTAAAGGTGAATTAAAATAACCTTAACATTTTGAGTAACGATTGCGATCATAATCAAAGCTTATTAAATGTAATGAAACGGGGCTATACAATTTTCTCAAATCTTTTATGAAATCACTGAACTTTATATTTTGAACAACAATTCAGAAGATTAAAACTCCTTGATGATTGATTTAGATAAATACATGAAAATACATTGTATTTCTGAATATTTTTCTGCGGAATGATGGAAAAAAAAGAAAAATACAAATCCCGTTATAGCGCTTTTGAAGTCTTTATAACGTCATGAAAATCTTTTATTGTACTTATTAGGGTGCCAAAGAAGGTGTGATTTTGAATTTTTCAAACTCATTAAAAAAATTGAATAAATGTTTTGTAATAATTTCCGCCAACTGAGAGTGCTAGGCCGTATTAGGTCGGAATATGAATTTTCTTAATTTTTAATTTTTAATAAATACAAATATTAAGCTCAAAAATTCTTTCAACCCTAGAAAGTATCTGTGGTTCAAAAGGATTTTATTTTTTATTTCTATGTATCATATTGTATAAAAGCTTCATATAGTCATTATATACTTACAATAAGTTATTAATGGAGAATACTTTTTATTTAAAATTATACAAAAATATAATACAATAATTTAACTGGACAAAATTCGCTTAATTTGGTTAAAATGTCGAATTCATAATGAGCTCGACATTTCAATCAATTTAGCAAATTTAGTCGATTCCAATTTATGTATTCTATTTTTTATGATTTTTAATAATACAATAGTCTTGTACAGTCACTTATATTATCGTAGCGATACTATATAGCTTTAGTAAGCCCTCGCCTTTTGATTATGTACTTATGAACTAAACCCTATTTTAAATTGAACATTGGTTTGTATAAAGCTTTTCAGGCACTACGACTTAACATTGTTTTTTGTTGTTATTATAACGCACTAATAATTAAACAATATCGTTAATAACAACTTTTTGTATATACATTTTTTAGCACGAAGATTTAGCCGCGGGAGCAGGAACAGGGTGGCCCTTTTAATCGAGGGAAAAATACCCGGTTTTTTCCGGGCTGACAAAAATTTTTCCCGGGCATTGAAACTTAGATATAAACTATTAAAGCTATACATTTTTTTATTTAAATTTATAAAAACTTAACATCAAATTAAAGCATTCAAAGTTTCAATTGCAAATTTTTTAATTAAACGTCGCTAAACTACAAAATACATTTTTTTAAACTTGTATAAATTGTACAGTTCAAAGATTCAAAAAATATATAACTACGCTATCATTTTCAATTCTCTACATTGAAGAATGAATCAAATATTTTATAAATTTTAAGAATTATATCATTTTCAGCAATTTTATGTTAGAAACATTAAAAATTGAAAGATTACAATTTTTTTAAAGTTGAACACTTTTAAAATTAGAAGTAAAATTATTTTAATATTAAGTCGTCACAAATTAATAATTAGTCAATTATTATAAATTCAAAATTCAAAAAATCAAAATTATAATTTTCAAGAAAATGGCGGATGTGTCAAAACACAATTTTTCAAGGATGTGACGTCTAGATAATGAAATTACATTATCAGAAATAGATCCACATTTTTCCTCGACTAAATAATAAGCACAATTTCTAATTCAATGGAACTTATGCTAAGAAATTAAATCGATGCGTGATTTGAGGTAAACTGAGAGAGAGGGAGATATAGAGAGAGACTAAACCAATTTCAAATATAATTAATTATTTATTTAGTTTACTACATTGATTGATAATTTTGTAAAATATGCAGAGATAGGCCAGAGTCCCATGTCATCAAGTATTTTCCATAAAATGCAGCTATTAAAGAAAAGTAAAATTCTGAATGATGTTTTAGGCACTAAAACCAGAAAAATTAAATGAGTAGAAATATAATATTTGTTGTGCTTCCTGCTTAAGAGCCAGCAGAGTTTCCACTATTTGTTTGTGGAATCTCCGGCTAGTTTCCAAGAATCCTGGTAGAGAAGGCCTGACGTTTTTCAGGGATCCAATTGAGACCGGGATTTTGGGCTGATATTTAACAAGAAAGGGTTATTTGATAAAGGGTATTAGACAAATTAGGCTTGTAGCCACACAATTAGGATTTCACTCCACACAATACACATATTCCAATTTAGTGCTCAGAACACTGACGTCATACAATTTTATCAGATAACTGATTTTGACTCATGAAACGGAGACAGGAAATAGACGGACAGACGAGAAACCGACAGAAAAGCTACTCGACGGATTACAATTTAGACTGAGCCTTCGGCGGATAACAGAACACTGAAACTGACGGAAATTAGACTGAACGCAGACGGACGACGAAAATTAAACTAAACTTCGACTGTTTACTGATCGGACAGAGCCTACGGTGGAAAACAGAAAACTGAACTGACGGATTACAGATCGGACAGAGCCTTCAGCGGATAAAGGAAAAGCAGAAGAACTGAACTTGATAATTTTTGTAGGGTTTATTTACGGCATATATTTCATACGAATCTTAAAAATCAATAAGGCTAGCAACATTGATTGGTTGTCATTTTGGGTTTTTCCTTTTTAACATTGAGGAATTAGACTCATGAAAAAAAATCCTTTTGTCTCCGCATCGTAGATATAGCTAAAAATCACAAAAAACGAAGCCCTTCCGCAAATTTGAAGGGCAAAAAATTTGTTTTTGAGATTTAAATTATCAATAAAAATAGTTCAAAGCAAGTCGATTTATACCTGTATAGCTATAAGTCCATTAAAATATTGTTTACCCTCCCTAATTGACTTTGAATGTTCAAAAAATTGAAAAAGTCGACTTTTTCGCTATTTTCTTAGAGTTACAGTAAATTTCTGGACTATTTTACCATATAATGTGTGATATACGTCAATCAGAATGTATTTTCAATATGTTGCAACAATAATATATGGGGAATGTTGACATTAAAATAATTTTTATTGACTTTGAATTACAAGAAAATACGGCTGGCATTTCCACCTATCGACGTCATGCCACAAAACTCACTATTCCGCAAAATATTTGCGTCGTGTTTTGATTCCATAATAACGATTTTTAGTTTGCAAATTGTTGTACCCCAAAAAAAAAACACTAACGCCAACAAAGGCTAGCAGACCGCGACTTTTTCAACTGCGCAGTAAGTCCAGACGGCCTGAATCGTTTCACGCGACTGACTACTCGTGCACTCGGCCCTTCCGAGGCGTGAGTCGCAACCGTCTCTCGCCATACGCGCTGAGAAACTGCGTGTGCCAGCAGATCTAGGAATGTCGGGTGTATTTATATGTGTTATTTATTGTATTCATTATTGATTTTAAATCACCCGCGCTCTTCGGCTGAAAAAGTAGCAACCGGCGGCGCATCGATACAAGAACGGGGCAGCCAATGAGCGTTGTCGATAAAAATAAACCGCCCACTCGCGGCAAGGGTGGGGCGCCCTCCAGCATTGAAATTAACGATTCCCTACGTTTCAAGGACGTTGAAATGTTGGAGACTTTACTATACTTGGTTCAACATCAATCTATTTTGTTATAAATTTAATTATTTTGGTAAAAACTTCAATTATTTGGTTGAAAAGTAACTTTTTTATTGAAAACTCAGATTTTTGGTTTGAAAATATTCATCTCTTTCAGCAAAAAATTTCTTTAGAGGGTTTAACTATTTTGTTGAATATTTGTCTTTCATGGTTGAAAATTTAACTGCTTGGTTGAAACTTGAACTACTTTCTTAAAATTCATTTTTTCGGTTAAAGATTCATAATTTGAACTAAAGATTTAATTATCTTACTGTTTCAAATTCATGTTTTTTGTAGAAAATTCAACTATTTTGTTGAAAATTTACTTTTTTGTTGGAAATTTCACTCTCTTGTTGAAAATTCGTCTTTTTGGTTTAAGAATGATAGAACAATCAACCATTTGGTTGAAAATGAACTTTTTTTTCAAAAGAAAAATATTTTCGGTGTGAAAATTCAATCTTTTGGTAGAAAATTCATGTGTTTCGTTAAAAATTGAACTATTTTGGTATAACGTCTGTCTATTGGGTTGAAATAAAACTTTCTTGTTGAAAATGTTTCCTTTCGGCCCTTTAGGCCCTTTAGGCCCTGATACTTAAAATTGTTACTCCAATTACTGAATGGAGTCTTAAATTTAGACAAATTTTATTGAATTTATTCGAACCAATTTCAAGGTATAATATTCATAAGTTATCTTTTCTACAGACATGAAAATAGTTTAGACTTAACCAAGAACTTTAAAAAAATGCAAATAATATTTTTCAACTATTTTATCAGTCCAAAGTTATGATTTGCATAGTTCCGTGAAACTGTGGAATAGAAATGCAAAAATTAAATACATGTGTCGTACTTTTAACTTGAAACTCAATATAAAATATCATTCTCAATGGCTGATAAAAATAAATTTACCAAAACAAGTAATTCTGGCGATCCTCTCGAACAATGCGGAAAAACAAAAGCCGTTCAAAATCTGATACGGTAGGATATTCCGAGTGATATATCTTTTACAGCATTTTATTCTAAATATATATTGTTCTTCACTTGCTGAAATATATTTTTTATTTTTTATTTACTGTGACTCATGTCTTTTTTTAATCAAGTTAAGTTTTTATGAATTATCATCCCAGTTGTTTAGATTTTTAATTTAAAGAAATTAGTCAAGTGAAAGAAGTCACTTTTCAGGTAACTTAATGTTGCTTGAAAGAAGTTTAACTAGTTACTCAAAAAAAGTAACTAACCCAACACTGTTTACGTTTATCATAATTTAAACCAATCGATTGAAAATTATTGTTTCATAGAAATAAAAAGAACAAATAGCAAATCATTCATGAACTCACATGTGAAAATTTAAAAACATACTAGAAGGGATAGAAGTAATATCGACTCATCAAAAGAGGCACAGGTTTATATATCTTTGAAGTCATTGACGTTTTATTAGAGCGCGATTCACCCAACCGGCTCGCTTGAAATACATATTTCTGAAAAAAATAGATATGAACGAGCACCGCGTAACATATAGTCGGTTTTGTAGGCGTGGTACGGTCAGTATCAGTATAATAATCGTCCCTTTCGATTTTTTTTCAGTTTCATTTCTTTGTGTGCTAATAGCCTGCAGTATGGCGGAAGGAACAGAAACAAAATTGACACCTCTTCAGGCTGTTTCTAAAAGTGTTGAAAGTTTCTCTACAAATTTCTTCAAGGTAATGCCTCATTATGCAGATTTAATCATATCTTTCGAGTTTTATGACTCACTACTGCCAAACCAAACGTATTTTCAGCAATTGATCAATCAACTTCACTATTATTTATGGTAATAGATAACTTTTTTGCCATAATTGTGTTTCTCGTTTTTCTTTTGTTTTATTTTTTAATCTGAATGACCACCGACCGAGAAAACCGGGAAAAGCCGGTAATTTTGTTTTGAAAACGGAAATCTTTCGAATTTGTTCCTACTTTTGCAATAAATATAGTCTCGCTCTTCGAAAAAATTTGTTTGAAACTGTGCTCAGTGCGACCAACCATCTTCGTTAAAATATCGAAGATTATTTTATATTAAAAATTTTTTACTTAATTTTAATGTTATTGTTAATATTATAATTTTGTATAATGCTACCAAATAAAGCATAGATTGGAGTATTATTACCGATAGAAAATTCAAAATCTTCATTTTAGAAAATACAAATCCAGGATCACAAAAACGCGAATTTTTCCTAAACTAGGTTCGAAAAAATTGAACCTTTTCTTGCGGAACATCACAATTTATATACTGCAATAGCGTCAGTTGCGTCTTTGCGCAAAATTTCCTGCCGTTTATCAAATCACAGACTTTAGTATCTTTCGCCTATTTTTTTTCTTTTCGCTATCTTTTCCACTTTTTTTTTAATTCCCCTTTTTTCTTGGATTTAAAAAAATTCCCTTTTTTCTCGGTATTTACTTAAAACGGAGCTGAATTAATAGAACTGAATAAGAACATCCAACAATATGTGTATGTATATATATATATATATATATATATATGTGTGTGTGTGTGTGTGTGTGTGTGTGTCAGTGTCACACATCGGCGTCACCATTCGGTTTCGGTTTTGATTCCTTTGAAATAGAACTGAAGGGCCTATGACAAAGCCACCTAACGTTAATAAGCAGTCGCGGACAATTGTCCAGGGATGTTCCCGAAGGAATAACCCCTAAGCGGAGGCGTAGCAACCGTTTCGAAAGCTGAATGGCACCTGGGTGAGGTGTCTTAAACGGTGACTCTGGGATACCGGGCGATCTTTGCACGTGGGGATCTCCAAGGATGGACAAACCCTTTCCCTAGTTGCTCGTGGGAACAACAATGACACCACCAAAACACCAAAAAGTTGTAGATGCGGTTCAAAACGATCGAACGCACAGAGCACCCGACAATGGGTCGGCAAACAATGCCGATTGGCATGTCAAGACCGTGTCATTTCCACTCTAGCATACCGTCGCCACATTTTGAGCCAAGACATTCCCGATGATAGTTGCAGGGCAACGAAGAAAATTGATTTAAATCGTTAACCGCTAACCCTACTTGGGCTGGAAAAAATTTTAAGACTCGCAACGCCCATTAGCGGTCTAATGAAATGATAATTTGGAAATTAATGAAGACGTGATATCGATGGCAATTAATACTTCTTGATGATGGTTGTGCTCAGAGAACTTATTAGACGGCGCCTTATCGATCTCATAAGTAATAATACAAGTTATAAAGCATAATAATCTTATGAATGCTGTCACATTCTAAGATAATAATCGGTCAAATTATGCGCGTCAATTTCTCGTTAAGTTACTATATTCATCAAAATTATTTAATATATTGACTCTTTGGTTACTTCAGGGATAACAGAGCGTCCCTTTTTTCACCTAATCCCCTTTTTTCCTCTTAAATTTGAAAAATCTTGTAAAACACCTAAAATCGAGAATTTTGACAACATTTCCCCTCCCTTTTTTTACGGGGTGTGTTTCGGTTCATTAAAAAAAAATCATAAGCAGATATCTATGAAATGAGAAAACAAGACGCTTCAAAACAGATTCTTTACCAATTTCAAATATTTTGTAAAAGATTAATTTGATACGTTTTTAGATTTGAAGGACATCGTCGACAGCCAAGAAATCGCTAACGATTCAATCGAGAAACTAAAACTTTTAAAGTCAAAATGCTTTAAAAACAAGCAAAATAAGAATATTTTACACAAAAATAGGGAAATAAATTATATTAAATAAAATTAACATATAAATTGAAACGCTTTAAATTCCTAATATTTTAAGTAAAAATAATACATTTTCCAATAAAATAGATGAATTTTGAACATAATAGTTTAACTTTAACTAAAAAGAAAAGCAGTTTAACTTTTAAGCGCAAGTAGTCGAATTTTCAATCAAAAAGGATGCATTAATACTAAAAAATGTAATAACTGATATTTAAAAAAAAAAGAATAATTCTTATTCACAAACAGTTAAATTAAACAAACAAAAAACGAATTTTCTACAAAACAGTTTGATTTTCAACTTGTAAACGTGAATTTTCAACAAAAATTCCATAAAAAAATAAATTCCTAATTAAAGTAGTTTAACTTTTAACCAAGTAGTTGAATTTTCAAGCAAAAAATATGAATTCTCAACAAAAAACGTAATGGCGGACATTTCGACAAACAAATTTAATTTTAATTTACAAACAGTTAAATTAAACAACAGAAGAACGTATTAAAAAAACAATTTATTTTAAATAATAAAGATAGTTTTCAACCTAAAAGAAGCAATTGAAAAAAATAGTTCAGTTTTCTCCCAAATTGATGAAATTTCAAGCCATAAAACGAATCTAGAAAGATGAATTGCTAACAAGAAGTGTAATTGTTGATATTTCAACAAAATAAGATTATAATTTTAAACTAACAACAGTTGAATTCATTCAAAAAAGGATGATTTACAAAAAAAAGAATTAAATTTTCTACCAAATTGTTGAAGTTTCAACCAAAAAAGATGAATTCTAAACAAAAATTAAAATAGTTGATATAAAAAAAAAAAGATTTCAATTTTAGTTCTCTAATGTTAAATTTGACAACAACAAAAAATGAATTTTCTACAAAATAGTTTAATTTTCAACCCGTCAATATGAATTTCCAATAAAAAGCTTTATTTTCAAACTAAAAAAAGTCATTTAAGAAAAATGGTTAAATTTTCTCCCAAACTGCTTAAGTTTTAGGCCAAAAAGACCAATTTTATAAAAAAGAGTTTTCTAGTTTTTAACCCGAAAATATGAATTTTCGAACTATTCCAACCAAAGAAATTAATTTAAAACAAAATAATTTAATCTTCCACAGTTCAATTAAGCCAGAAAGACGAATTTTTAATAGAATAGTTGAATCACGGACCAAACCAAATTAAGTTTCAACCAAACAGTTGCACTTTTCACTAAAAAAGATTAAATTGACATTAAAAGAGATGAATTTCCAAAGCAAAAAGACGAATTTTAAACATAACAGTTGCATTTTTAACCAAAAAATATTTTTCAGAAAAGAAATAAAAGTTCAAACGAAATTGTTGAATTTTCAAGCTAAAAAGACGAATCTTCTACAAAACAGATGAATTTTCAAAACTAAATTATAAATTTACAATATAAAAGTTAATTTTCAATCAAATAATTGAATCTCGTATCTACTTAAACAGTTGAATTTTCAACACAAACAATTACCATTTAACAAAATAGTTGAATTTTATACCAAAATGGTTTAAATTTCAACCCAAAAAGACGAATCTTCAACAAAGCAGTTGATTTTTCAACCAAAAAGGGATGACTTTTTAACAAGATTGTGTTATTTTCAACAAAGCTGTACAATTTTCCACCAAATATTGAAATTTTTAAACATAAGATAAATTCTCAAACAAAAAAAAAGATAAAATAAAAACTTATTGTTTGTTATAAACGACTGTAATAATAATTAATGATTAGTGTTATACGAAATATTTGAACTGTTGAAAATGGATAAAAAAATTGATCGGCTGGAAGTTAAACGTATACCAGGAAACCTTCTCCATAATTTGAATTTGTTAAACATAGAAATAATATTTTAGAAAAACGGAAAGTTGAACTGGACAGAAAAAGACTTCTAAGGGGTATTTTACGAAAGATTTCACGTCGTGTTTTCAATCTACAAAATAAAATGATTAATTATTCAACTCTTATACCAGTCCTTAAAAAAATTACATTATTTTATGAAATGAAGTTTCTGACATTTCAACTCATACGAAACTGTTTTTTATTATAAATTAGAAAAATTCGCTGTCCCTAAATATATTGATTGTTACTTACTACAATTTTTATAGAAACGTATGTATATGATTAACATAATTTTTCACAAATATTTTATTAACGTTGAGATATTTCATATACATGTATAATTGTATTATGTATGTATAGCTCACGGAACTGCTTGATATGTTAATTTGAATTAATTGAAAATGGGGAGCAAAGTGTAGTAAAGTGCAGTTCAAATTACAGACAAAAATCGAGCAAGTGGCACTTTGTCAGGCGACAATTACTAATAACATCCTGTTAACGGTACTTGATTTATCGGATTTCCAACACTCGAATTCACGAAGAGAGTTTGAAGAAACTGTTATAATATTCCACAAACTTGGCTACTACTTCACTTAAGCCTATTATCAGTCACATCAAATGGATTTCATTATATCGAAGATTCATGAACAAGGCTTTTATATAAGAGGGCTGTTTGATAAGTAAGTGACTTTTCGACTAAAAGATTTTTTCTCGGGAAATGCGCGTTTTACTTTTCAAAATAATCTCCTTTTAGCTCGATACATTTAGTCCAGCGTTTTTCCAATTTTTTTATTTCTTCCAAATAATAGGTTTTCTCGTGTTCCCAAACATAAGAGAGCAGAGTTGCACCACATTTTAAGGCCGCCGCTTCACGCGAAATGGCGCTGGTGTCGCATTAAAATCATGGTTGTGTTGTCCTACTACATCAAGCGCAACAGCTGTCCTAAATTTCTTTCCTTGTACAAAATCGTATAATTCCTTTCAGGGGATCGTTATTTAACTATTAAAGTTATAAAATATTTCCCAAAACCTTTATAAGGAGGGGACCTAAAAATCGTTAACTATCTAAGCTTTGATTTCATACCTAACCATTTTAGTCCGCAATATTCGAAAGCGAATCATTTTTAAATTTAAAGATTTGAACAACTTGAATTTTTGTAACATTAAGGGTAGCACAGAAAAATGAATTTATCCATATTTGGTTGATTTTCAGGAGAGACAGAAAACGTTCTATATAATCTAATATTCAGTTTAATTAAAAACTAAGATTTTAATTTATAGATTATTGGTTGCTGAATGAAGGCCAAGAGAATTTAATTTAAAAAGGACAACCAGTTCCAAATAAGTGAACAAGATAGGATTTTAATCAAGCATTTTCTGAAACACAATTACCATATTTAATTTACGTCTGTTCTCGGAGAAAATTCTTAACACTTGTGAAAATAAGAAAAGAACTTTTGCGGGCACTTAAAAACTTTTTAGTGACAAAAATGCATTAAGAAAAAAATCGCTAAGACCCAGAAATCGAATTTGGAAATAGAGTGAATTTTTAAAACGATGTTTTCGGTATTCGATAAAATGATCTTTATAATTTGTTGTTTAAAAAATTTTCTAATCATGTGTGGGCTTTTTAAGCTTAGAAATACACTAGAAAACATCGACAAGACTCAGAAATTGGAATTAAAGCAAGTTTACAAAATTTGGAAGTGAGGTCAGAAAATTGTTTGAACCACAGTTTATAAAGATTATTATTATTATACCATTAAGCCTCACTTAGCAAGAAAGGGAATAATGGAGGGGGGGGGGGTATATATTTTTAGATTGGTCTAGAATTCAGATAACTTCAATTAATATTTAATACCAGAATCGGAATTTAAAAAAATCGCGATTTTTCTGTTTTGAATCTTGGCGATTTTCTTCTAGTACATTTTTATGCTCAAAAAGTTTACTCATGCTCATAAAGATGTTAAACAACAAGCTATAAAGATAATTTAATTAAATATAAAAATCTGAAGTTTGAAAATTAGTTATCTGGGAAAAATGGGGAAAAGTTTGTTGACCTCCAGGAATATAAAAAAATTCAAACTTAAGATAATGGATAACTTTTTCTCGTTGTAGCATTTTCAAATTCTAGAATTTTTTATTTTCAACACACCCTTATATAAATTTATCGACAAAAAGTCACAAATTTTTAAGGGCAACATTTGAAGTATTCCAAAATGTGTAGGTCCTTTCTCTAATACATTTTTCTACTATTGTAGATAATTTTGGAAATCATCAAAAAGAATATGCGATGAGTTTTATGAAACCTTGATTTTTTGTGGAAAATCTTCCCTTCAATAATAATCTAAAAAATAATAATACGTTTATCCATCGAATGACATGAATAGGAAGCAATATTAATATGCGGAGAGGACCTTTACAACTTTTCGACAGTGGCTTCGACGTGAATAAGGTATTTTTTTGACTTGAGAAGAATTTGCAATCTGGTATTAACGCAATTTCCTGGAGAAGAACGCCTCCACAGGTCCAGATGAGGCTTCTACGGGATTTTAAGAGTTCCAGTGAGGTCGTAGAAGAGGAACTTTCATGAGGCCCCGATCCAACAGTAAATCACTGAGGCGAACGTTTACGGGGTTTTTTGGGAATGTTGAACAAACAATTGACGGCTAATAAAGCCACGTCCACACCACAGGGCGCCACGTGGGAAGATATCAGATTAACCGTGAATGGACATTTAGAAACTCTTCCACAATCAAAAAACAATTTGCATACTAACTTTTCCTTCTTTTATTTGCCTGCTAATAAGCAACTCCAAATTAATTAGGGTTTTGGCATATTCCAGTTCATAATTGCACCTTTCAGCTTTCATTTTTCTTTCTTAAGGAAATAAGATATAGTTTTAAAATTCGTTATCTGAACGAATAAATTTCAAATGTCGAAAAAGTAATTCATTATATACTTATACAATAGACCAAGCTTCCGTCAGTTATTCATCAAAATACTTTAATTTTTTAAATTGTACTTGGCCAAATATCAGCAAGTATACTTTAGTTTTATTGAGCTATATAAAACTTTTCATGGGGGTCCCCTGTGAATATATTGCAATTATCATTAAAAAGACTCACCTTCAATGATCCTAGTGATTTAAAAATCCATATTATCCCCAACTATGGGGTAATTACGAGTAAAAATTATTTTTATCAATAAAAATATGAAACCAATTTTATTTGGGGTGCAGATCATATATAAATCTTTTTTTTTTGACGCTATAAAGGTATCTATCAAATAATATGAAAACAAATCTTTGAAGAATATTCTAGCATGTCACGGTTGGCATGACGGCAGCCCTATTATAAATGTACTGCTTGTGTATGAACTGAAAGCTGTTTTATTAAACAAAACGTATTATGAATAACACTCGACTCCCGAGATAAGCACCCTCAACATATGCTATTCCTAGAACTGATGGCCTGGGAATGTAGTGATGCACGGAGCAAGGGAGGCTTGCTTAATGAAGCGTAAAAAACAAGCAGGAGGGCTGCGCTCTCCGCGCGTTAGTTGTATAAGGTTACGTCATGCCTTGCAATCCAACGGGATTGACTGGGATTTTCAAACTGATTACTGAAATTAGGTTAATGTTAATTACGGATTATGATTTTACTTGCGAACTACGAAAAGATGACGTGACGTGAGGGCCATGTGCATTCTCATTTCAGGGAGAAACTGAAACCTACTGTCAACTCAGACGTCAGATGCAGAGGGCTCCAGACATGGGGGCAAATTTAAAATTGCGCAGTCTAAAAACTCTGAAATTTGAGAAAATGACAAAAATTGTAATAATTCTGCTGCTGCAAATCGCAGAATCGATAACAGTTTTATTTAATAAGTTAAAACACTGAAAAAAGTTAAACGTTGTTTGTTTGGAGAACTGAAAAAATCTGATTTCTGTTTTACTTTCCTAACAAATCTTTAAATTATGTAACAATCTGCTTTTATTTTATTATTTCAAAGCATAAGTTTCAGAAATGATTGAAAAATGTTTTAAAAAAATTATTTGATGCTAGAATTAGTTTCGATATTTAAAGTTAACTCGCGAAATAAAAGGAATAAGCTGAAATTGTAACATGGAAATAATTAAAAGATGTTCATGAAATAAAATAATAAGTTTGCAAATAAAAGTGAGCATGAATTTATTAAAAACCAATAATACAAGCAATACAAACAATATATGCAGGCAGTAAAGCGAGTGTAAGGGTAAATGGGAAACTGAGTGACTGTTTCGATAAATGTTGAATTTTAAACTGTTGAAAATTCAATTGTACTAAATTTAAGAAAATTCAACATTCAACTTTTGAAAATATAATTCCAAATTTTCTTCACTTTTCAACAGTTGCATTTTCAACTGTGAAAATTCAAGTGTTGGAAATTCATTTGCTGAAAATTCTACTGTTGGAAATTCAATGTTCTTCCATTTTCAACATTTGATTGTTTAACTGTTGATAATTGAAGAAAATTGAATTTTCAACACTTGAATTTTTAAATGTTGAATTTTAAACTGTTGAAAATTCAATTGTACTAAATTTAAGAAAATTCAACATTCAACTTTTGAAAATATTATTCCAAATTTTCTTCAGTTTTCAACAGTTACATTCTCAACTGTGAAAATTCAAGTGTTGGAAATTCATTTGCTGAAAATTCTACTGTTGGAAATTCAATGTTATTCCATTTTCAACATTTGATTGTTTAACTGTTGATAATTGAAGAGAATTGAATTTTCAACAGTTGAATTTTTAAATGTTGAATTTTGAACTGTTGAATATTCAATTGTACAAAATTTAAGAAAATTCCATTCAAAATTTTCAACTATTTTTGTCGAAAACTAACTTTTTTATTGAAAATTCATATTTTCGGGTTGAAAATTCAACTGTTTCGTAGAAAATTCGGCTCTCAGGGCCTATTCAATAATTTGATAATAAAATTAAGTGAACAATCAACGAATAATTGAAAGAAAAATGATGTTCCACGCTTTTCTAATGATTTTTAGATTTCTAATTGACATGAGGGGGAGAAAATAACTAAAAAATGAAGAGAGGACTTTTGAGAATATTTACTCAAAGCCTATTTGACCAAAGAAGGCTTGCCAATTAGCAAACATAGAGAAGAGAGAAGAATTGCAGCAAACCAGTTTTTGCAAGATCATCTATGCACATGCCTGTTTGCTTTCCTTTTTATCGCAATTGTGAATATAATTTAAGTGTATTTTTGGATTTTTTCAAATGTCTTAATATGGCTTGAAAAACTTCTTTAAACCAGGTAATCATTTCCTGAAATTTTTTCTAGAGCTTGATCATCTTGAATGATTGACAAATATTTTAACTTTAAATTTCCAAAATGTTCCAAACTAGAATAATTCAAATTTGAAAAGAAAAAGAAAGGATAACACTCTTTTTTTATAATGCAGAGGTATTTTCAATTTTAAGAATGTAATATTGAAGGTATGTATAATTTACAATCCATTATAAACAAATTAGTTTAGCATAAGAAAGGGTTATGAATATTATCAATATTATGATATTCTTACAATTTGTTGAAACTTGGTGTTCTTATTTCCTTCCTGTTTAAGGTAGTTGCCATGGCAAAAAACAGATCTCTGAAAAAAATAGATTTTCCATGATTTTAATTGAAATTTTTTTATAATTTACAAAAAACATTTATTTGAACAATAGTTTTTGCAATTGAATTTTTTCTTACTTTCGCTTCTGAAAAATGTTTGAAATATGGTATGAATTTTCATAAATTATTACTAATTTCTTAGGAAAAACATACTCTATAACTGGACTGGTTCTACTTCCAAAATTGAATTTTTCCATAACTGTAATCGTGAAATTGAATTTTTCCATAACAGTAATCGTGAAATAGAATTTTTGCTCACTTTTGCATCTTACAAATTTTTGAATAGTGGTTCAATTTTAATAAATTATAGCTTATTTTTTCGTGGTAAACACACTCTATAATTTTTTCTCCAATTTTAAAAGTAATTTTTTCTATTGCTGACATCGTTAAAATAATTTATTTTTAAAGGAAATTTTTTTAAAGATATAATTATATTTGATGATTATTTACTTATTTTAAAAATCGCTAACAGTGGAGTTGAAGTGAATTTTTTCTCCGAAAAATAAGTCATGATTAATTAAAATTCAACTATTTTTTTTTAAATTAGTAAGAAGCGATAGTAAAGAAAATAAATTACAAAAGCTATTGTTAAAATAATTATTTTTCGTAAACTTTAAACTTTTTTCATAAAAAATCATTTTTTTTCTTTTATACGAAATTATTAATAAAATCATAGGAAGCTTTTTTTTGTCAGAGAATTGATTTTTGGTATGGAAACTACCTGTTAAAAATCAGATCTTTGAAAAAAATAGTTTTTCGATGATTTTAAGAATCGAAATTATATTAATGATGATCACATTTGAAATAAAAAAAAAACATTATTTTGATTGTCAAATTTTAAAACATACAAAAAACATTAATTTATTAAAACAAGCTTTTAAAAGAAAACGTTTTTTAAACAAATAACTATATTTGAATATTATTCACTTATTTTTAAAATTTAAAAGCGTAAAGATGTCGGGAATGTTTCCTCGAAAGTTTTTAAAAATAAATTGGTAAGAAGCGACAGTGAAAAAAAATAAAAATACAGAAACAATGGTAAAATAATTATTTTTCGTAAGTTTTAAACTTTTTTCATAGAAAATCATGTTTTTTCATTCCTAAGACATAACTGAGGGTATAATTTTGATTCTTAAAATCATAGACAATTTTTTTCGTAGACCTGATTTTTTTAGCACGAGAGCTCCGTAACATAATTTTGTTACAAGTAAAATTTTTCCCCTAAAAAAATATTAATCTCCAAATAATTTCTCGGGTACTAATTTGTGTAAGAAAACTAAATAAAAAAGGAAATTTTTTTCTTTCACTCTTTTATGACAGTTCGTATTATTAATACATTTTTATTTTTCTGTATGATTTTAAGGCTAATTTAAACAAATACTCAGATAAAAAATTCACTTTGATACTTTATAATAATTAATTTTTAATCGCATGATTTACCATCAAAATTAAACGGTAAAAAATTTCTCAATTCTAAACCAATAATGAATATTAGGAATTACAATTTGTACTATCCAGAATTCTCCAATCAATTGAGAAAATTTGAATCAGACGGATCTTTATAAGGGGCCGATAATTCGAAACCTCCATTAATAGATTCCCACAAATTACCTATTTTCGCTCAGTGGAAACCATTGACCGCATTTCTTGATAAAATTACTAGTGAATTATTTTTGTTGTATTTTCATTCTGACTAATGAATTTAAACAAAAAAGGGACAAAATTAAAAATGTACTAAATTTGAATGTAAGCATTCAACATTGCAAAGTTTCAAAATAGGATAATTAAATTTGGTAGAATCAGACTTTGACGCGTCTCATATGATAATAAAGCGGGGGGGCTTGATATTTTTCACTAAAACCCATTACTGTTTTTTTTTTAATTTCTTGTTTCAAAATTGATTTTAGTAGTTTGAATGGAATTAATTAATTAATTAATTAAAAAAGGGTTTAATTTAATGATTTTCACTGAATTTTATAGTAATATTCTAATATTTTTCTAATTAATTTATAGTGATTTGAATTTGAAATTGTTATTCTTTTTGAATTCGAGGGAACTCTCGATTGATTTTAATGGTTTGATTCACTCCATGCTCTCTGTTTCATCATCCACTTTCTTCTTCTTTCATTCCACGTCATATCCTCCTCTATCCTTTCTTTCCTCCCCCTCAAAGCTTTCTTTTTTCTCAAGATATCAACTTTTTCTTCCTTACCTCTCACTTTTACTATATACATACGCGATTTACGTTCATTCTTCCTTCCCACTTCATTTACCTCTTCCACGTGAACTTTTGCCCCAATTCCCCCATCAACTTTTCCACTTCTTCTCTTTCTGATTCACTATCTACTTTCATTCCTCTGATCACTATATTTCTACTTCGTTTCATCTTCTCTCCTATTTCCCTTTTCCTCTTTTACTTTCTCAATCTTTTCCTTATTCTCACTTTATCTAGGGAAACGTTCTCATTCACTTCTTTTATTCTTTCTCCTTCTCTTACCGCATCATCGCCTTTCTTTATATCTTCAGACTTACATCCTAGCTTTCTCACTCTTTTTTGCAACTCCTCCATATCACATTTTCTCTCTTTCTCACCCATCCTTTGCTTTTTCTCCATATCTTCCAACTGCTTCAAACCTTATGTTTTTTTTGCCGCCACACCAGCTCCCATTCTTATCACTCCTCTCTAACTTTCCTCATTTCCTCCCAAACCTCATCCCCTCGCTTTTGCATGGCATTCAGACTTCGGTTTGTTTCCTCTTCTGATTGAAATGTAATAGTTAATTATTGTTTAGAGTAGTAATTTTTTGTAAAAACATTATGTGATTATTTAAACAAGCAATTATTGTTTTTTTTTCAAAATATGTAAAAATTGAGGCAGAGATGGCCACATTTTTCTCAAATTGGTATCCTATGCTACTTTTTGTTCAATAATTACATCATTTTATACGTTCTGTCTAATTTTTGACAAATGTCTATTTGTTCAAACATTTGTTAATGGATCGAGCAGTTCACTTTCGAAAAATTTAAACAAATAATGTAAAATGGAACACATACAATCATTTTTCTGACTGTATAGTGTATAGGAAGGATATATTTCCCATTTTTCAATTTTCTGAGCAAACTGAATTTGTTTAAACAATTATTTTTTTCTACAAATATTCTAAAAATCGTACTTCATTAATGAAACATAATATTGCATGATTTTGGGGAGAAGTAAATTCTGCTAAAAGCTTTATGTCATTGTTTAAATAATTATACAATGTATTTTTTCAAATTTCCTTCAAATTGAGTGTGGACGGTTTACATATTTTTTGACGTACTGTTAAATAAATCATAAGAGTCATAATAATATTTAAATTATATACGTATATTTATTATTGTATTGTTTATATTTTTACTATCTTTATCATAATTATATTATAGAAAAAGTACATTCACTAATAAAATTATGATTCAAGTTTCAACATTTTCTTTGAGCAACATTTTTGAGGAGGAAGTACTGTATTTTAGTTAATTTATATAAGATAAGAGTAATGATGCCTTTTTTACATTCAATTGAAGAGGATTTTCTCCTATTGTAAATGTCCTTTTTACAATATATATTTCTATCTTATATATTTATACCTTATACTTTTTTCTATGCTCCTTTTTATAGAACATTAATCTTAAGTTCGAATTCGTGAATTGCATAATATTACTGACATAATTTGAATATTACTGATTTTTCAACTTAAGCGCATGCTACACGAGTTTTTTACCTTTTTGCTCTTTTTAATTATCATGAAGTATGAAATCTCATGTGGGACCTTCATTATGAATTTTATTTTTTAATTCATATTCATTTTGTTATTCTAATATCCATTAGTGATGTTTACAATTTGACATCACTTTTCTGATGCATACAGATTTTTAGGATATTGCAATTACTTGTGAAAACTTTAAAATCTTATTGAACCTTGAAACAGAAAAAAATTAATATTCTGAACAACGCATTTACAAAATGTGCATTCCGCCAATTTTAAATCCCATCGGCTTTCCCTTTTGTACTTTTCGATTATTTTCAATAATGCAATTACTTTTTTCAAATTTTATCAAGTTTACCGTTTGAATCCATTCAATCATTAACAATGAACTAAACTTCACCTGACTTTTAATCATATTTTTGAATTCTCTTCCATACAAATATTGACTCTGGCACCTTCAAGTAGGAACACGCGTTTTCCATTAAATCCTGTATCCAGTGTATTATATATATATATCCGGACGCGGCCTTCTGAATCTCCAGTGTCGTCATAACCGAATTGTTTTGAGTACAGCTTACATCGTTGCAAATGGACAAGATCCTCTCCTAAAAATGGTCAGGAATCACGAGATGGTTGGCAAAGGAGCGTTCCTTTGCAAAGCCGCGGAGCAGGCAGCTGAGACCCTTGGCCTGAATTCCATCGTCAGAAGTGAGCAAAGTGCATTATTTCATCTAGATGCTTCACTTCTGAAAGCCGAAGTCAAGAAAGCAGAATTTGAAAAATTCCATCAAGAGCTATTCGACAAGAAAATGTACGGAAATTTTCACGGGAATGTAGAGAAACAGTCCTTGTCGAAGGATACACACGTCATACACACGCTGAGTACCTAGAACATATACTATCAGGGTGTCCCACCCACGCAGGAACGACCTATATCTACAGACATAATGCTGCCCTAAGAATACTTTTTCACCATCTTTGTCGCTCTTACGCTGTTGGCCGCGACCCTGCCCTGCCGAAAGCTCCAAGAGAGACAGAGTCAATTGTCCAAAACGAGAAGTGCCAAATTTTCTGGAACTATGATTTTCGGACAGCATTCTCCGTTGCCCACTCGAGGCCTGACATTGTTCTCCGAGACTTCGAGAAACGAACTATATTCGTGATCGAATTTTCGGCTCCTTCCGAATACAACATTACTGCCAAGGAGAAATAAAGGAAGAAAAGTATCAAGATCTTAAAAGGGAGCTGCAACGACTGTATCCAAAATATGCGGTACAATTAATTTTCCTTGTGATAGGTGCTCTCGGAGGTGCCAAACTATCACTGGTTCGTAATCTTAAAGCCATACCCACGTGCAAAGAATATGCCACGGCACTTGCGAGATGGATGCACAAAGCTGTCATCCTTGGTTCGCTTCGTGTCCTCAAAACACACGAGGGGTTCGCCGTCCTGGCGTTGTGATTTCGTCGTGTTCTGTGACCACCCATCTCACGGTTGTGAGACGCGGCCATGAGTGGGACTTACCGCTG
Organism: Andricus grossulariae; assembly: GCA_011634705.1. Lineage (NCBI taxonomy): Eukaryota > Metazoa > Arthropoda > Insecta > Hymenoptera > Cynipidae > Andricus > Andricus grossulariae. Next base: position 18,897,939 of record JAABKJ010075445.1, on the reverse strand, counting down.
TCCTACTGGGAGCCGGTGTCATTTTTAGATGGCAGTTGCTCCCAGTGGGACCCTGCGGTGGTTGTTAACCCTATTCTTTAATTATGTATATATATGAATAATTATAATAATAATTATAATTAATTAAAAACGAAAATCGTAGTTCCAGAAAATTTGGCACTTCTCGTTTCGGACAATTGACTCTATCTCCCTTCGAGCGTTTGGCAGGGCAGGATCGCGGCCAACACCGTAAGAGCGACAAAGATGGTTATAAAGCACTCTTAGGGCCGCATTGTGTCTTACGTGAAAAAACTCTATAGGAATGATATCTGATGATATAGAAACCCTGTGGACTTTCCGTTTATCACAGTATTAGTATCGGACTGCGAGTAGGGGCCCGAGGCCGCGAAAACTATGGGCCATTAGATCGAAACAAAAAATACGCCCCTAATGGATTTTGATTTAATTTGATCCTGCAAAGTCCCAGTTGAATCGGCGATTCCCATCTCGCGTCCTCTCCTTGTAAGACAATTTCAAGTTATTTTGTAAGTCTAGCTGGTTGGACGGAACCATACTATTTATGATGTCCTCACACCCTCTGAGGGTCATTACTAATCCGCTTTAAACTTTATAGAATGCTTATATTATTTATTTCCATGGTACTTATTTTTTATGTAATAATAAGTTCATTTATCTGCAATAATTATGTTCTTTGGATGGGGAATCTAAAAATGTTTTCCATTTTTTCCTATCTCCAACAGTTCACTAGATGCTTCTGGAAAATGACAGTTTTAATCTTTTTATGTAAAATTTCATACGCCTGCAGTTGTTGAGACAGACAGGTTCTGAATTTCTTATTTAAAAATTAGTTATTACAAAATTACAAGTTTGAGCGGTTGTAAAATTTTAATCCTTAGCAGATGTCAACTGTTTGGTCATAACCTAGCTACCTGATTCCTGGAAATGGCAGGCCCTGTCGGTGGGCTCCATAGTTTATAGAGGTCGGACTATAATGAACAATGAAATTTACAAATGAAAACTTTTTTAATTTTGACCCTGGCAAATGTCAGAGCCACAAATTGGTATTATAATTCTCTTTAAGAGCAATTCGGTATATTTATGAAGACCTACACTTCTTGTCTTAATACAAGTCGACCTGGTCTTGTCTCGGCACAGCTACAACCATAGCTGCGAGAGAAGTCCGTATATCTCCAATGTCTAGCTAGTGAGACAGAGCCAGACATGATGGTCCTGAAGACATATTGAAGACGTTCAAGTCAAAATCAAGACCAAATATTTTTGCCCGGGTTGTTTAGACACACACTTTTGTTCCTTTGACCAGAGCCGTAACTATGGCGGTGCCGTCGGTGCCTTCGCACCGGGAGACGGTCGCGTGGGGGCGCAACCTGGAACAAATTAACTAAATATTACCCCGTGGCGTTTGGGAGGAGGGCGCAAAATTATCAGGCCGCACCGGGCGCAACGAAGATTAGTTACGGTCATGCCTTTGACTTATTTTGTATCTCGTGTCGTTTGGGCTGAAAACGCGAATATTTGTTCTTAAAAAAAAAAAAGTTTCTGTTCTCTCCAAGCCGAGGACATAGGGCAAACTATCATGCTATATATTCTCTTTACATTGAGCCGAAATTAGAAAATATCAAGAAATAAACTTTTCTGCAATTCAGCAAGATATGTGTCGTCTTATTCCCTTTGAAGAATAATACATTGACTCGCAAATAATTCTGTGATGTGTACATGGCCTGCCTACCTGATTTGAAGTGAATTGGGTCATACCGATTAAAAAAGTGTTAAGTGTGCAATAAGGAAAGAAATAAACGCATTCTGATTTGGCGAAATAAGAGTTTCTGGATAATAAAACTTTTCAAATCTGTCACAATATATGTATATATTATTAAGTCTAACTCTAGAGAGTATAGAAACGTAAAACCAAGAGATCAAGGAATGTATATTTGTGACAAGCGTGGATTTTAATCAGGAATAGCACCTACCTGCGGTGGAGTTGTGCGATATTCAACCATAACAAAAAATATGCATTTTAAAAATTTTTTGAAAATAAACTACCGTCGGAAATTGTCGGTATGACTAGCGCGTTTACTATTAAAATCACTGCTGACTTTGAAGCACGATAAATCGGTAAAAAAAGAGATAAATATTTGAAACGAAACAGTTGAAAAGCTGACGAAATTCTGTATCTGTAAATACTCAATAGGGATAATTTTGATTTTTTGAAGAGGATAACATATATCACGTGAGAAGTTTAAAAAAATTAAAATTTCTGGAACTTTATACATTGACTTCAACTTGTGGCTTGACCTAGGAAGATTGTAGCCAAAAATTGAAATTTGCACAATGCAATCTTTAAAATCCTGTCTTTAACATAAGCTAATAATATTTTAAAAATCTTTATGGGTTTTCAAGAAATGACTAAAAATGTCTAAGCGAGTCTGCCTCGAGTTTCAGTCACCAATCACCGCTGACGGCCGGCTGTACCGACATTACTTATTACAACAAATGTCAGAAGAGAAATTAAAGCGTCAATAATAGAAGAAAATATCTGTCATGATTGTTTGTTTAATCCTAATTATTCGCATTTTGTGTTTTTGTCCACTTCAAGCAAAAGTCTTGATTTAAATTCAATTTTAATTTACATGAACTCATTCTATTCCTTGAAACGTTTTTTACAATTCTAGTCATCGCGTTTTTATGTTATATTATTTAGCGAACCGCTCAATACAAAAATAAGTAAATAAAAATACTTGTACATATAATTCCTAAATAAAATAATTTCCATTATAACGTGACCATTATAATTGTAAAAACCCCTTCAAAGAATAGAATGCATTTCTGTAACTTACAATTAATAAAAATTACAACTTTGGTCCAAAGCGAAAGAAAAAAGAACAAGTATGAAAATAACTATATTTGAATAACCAATTATGACCAAAATGGGCTTTTTCTGTCCATTTAATAAATTAAGTTAAAGATTAAGTAATTTTGAATTTGTCTATATGCCTATATTGCATACCTTTTGAGCCATCTGAAACTCGATGCAGACTCACTCGGACATTTTTAGTCATTCATCAGGAACACATTAGGATTTCATACATTTCGTCAGCTTAAATTAAAGATAAGATTACAAAGATAATTTCAAGTAAAGTTGAAATATTTGCTACATCTTTCCTAAGCCATGCCATAAGCTGAGGTGGAGGTACAATATTCCAGAAGTTATTGATTTTTTCTTTAACAACTCTCACATGATATATCCTTTTAAAAATACCCCTACTATGGTTCAACAGGCGTGGAATTTGAAAAGTTTTTCATCAATTTTTTTCAAATCTCTCTCTCTTTTTTTGAACGTATCTCTCATTCTATAGTATAATAAATTGATATTGAGCATGTTGAAACATTTGATAAAAAATATTATGCGAACAAAAAAAAAATGCTATTTATAATCAACATTGACAAATAAATTTTTGACAATTCTAAAATTCATGAATTAGATTAAATGCCTCAACTGCCGATGTTGCACGAGTTTTCGAGGATCGCGAGATATTTTTGATGATTAATAACGAATTATAGGAAAAATTAAAATAAAATCAATCTCATAATAATGTAGGTAGGGTAAACAGGAGTATTTCCGGTATCCTTCTCATAAACGACATTGTACAGCAAAAATTATTATTATTATATCATTAAGCCGTTTCCCTTTCGGGGTAGGCGTGAATTGCTCGGTTGGATAGTAGTAATGTTATATATATATATATATATATATCAGTGTCGCTGAAGTATGTAATTATGTATATTATGCAAGAGATCGTTCGATGGCTGCGGCCAGCCCAGAGGAACATAAAATTCATGCGCTATTAAATGAATTCCGATACCGCAGGTACCTACTTAATGATAACGAATGCTTAATATTATTTTTTAATTAAATCGAAAAGCCAAATACTTCACAAAAATTACATTCAGTAGATTTTCGGCAGCATCTTTGCATTACTGACACTTGAAACTATTCTAACTTGAGAGACTCTTTAAAAGTAGTGAAATCGACCAGATATCTTAGGCCAGGATCTTTCGTTTCAATAAAATACTGAGGTAGCCCTTCGACATGATATTGTCACAAATGAACAGTTTTATGTTTAGACAGAGATTGTCGGATACATGCTTTAAAAATAATTTATATTTTCTTTACAGAATCGTAGAGTGCTTAAAATCATATAATTGAATTAAAATTGCATAATTCTTTTGGAAAGAAAAATGTTAACATGTAAAATTCACGCTTTTCGAAGGCGAGAAAAAGTAGTGCGCCTAATGAAAAAATCGTAAGAAAATAAGGCACTTTCATCAGCGAGGATGATGAAATTTACAATTTCGTACGCCCACGTCGAAACCCACTGCAGTATAAAATTTTTTTTAAATGCAGAAGTTCGGTCAGTGATGAAACAGGCAAGTCGCAAGGTCATAATATTAATATTAAAAAAGGTTTCCATACACTTTCTAAACATTAGTTGAAAGAACCAGCTTCCTAATGCATTTAACATAGTTGCAAGCTTTATTTTGTAATTTTTAACAGCGTCTGCTTCTAAAATTTGAAGTATTTATTTGAAAATGCTTTTGTAGTAATCGTAACTGTTACACTGTTTCTCGAAAAAACGATTATATTTTTTTTCATCCAAAATGTTTGATATATTGGAGATTAATTTTACATGCGGCAGCGTGAGTTACGTCTGCTAAATGAAAACAAGATGGAGAAAGTGTGAATTGACACATTGAAGATTTTAATTTTCATCGGCGAACGACAAAGTTGTCGAAGTTAAACCTCATGAAGAATGTATTTATATTGTCTCTTCTTGCTGAACTAAATAAGGTACCACTATATCACATATCGCTTAGAAAAATAACTTAACACACACACACACATCCGTTCAATTTACTTCATGCATAAGATTGATCCAAGGAGATAGCAATCTTGTTTCCCTTTTCCACCCAATTTCTTAATCGGCCTCGAAGTTCCTCTAAACTTTTGGATTTCGCTTTGTTAATTCTTTTATATTTTACATCTTTTGGTTTTGTAACCGACCTGTGATTACTCATCACTCTGTTGTAAGTCACCTGAAAAAGCAATTGTAAATTAGCAAAGGATTTTTAAGTTTTCATTTTATAATTTAATTGTGATTTACGGGCAGGTGTATATCCGTTATTTTGGGATTTTCGTGGATGTCAACTATTTCGGCCATTTATTACAAGGATTTTAAAAACAAATAAATATTTGATCTACAAAAAGATAGTCAAAAACAAATTTGACTTTTTTGGAAGAAACGCCGTTTTTTTCTATCTTTTTATTTTGAAACAAAGCTTAAGGTTTTTCCTTTAAAAGCTCTGATGTTAAAAAGTGGGATTTCTTATTTCTAAAAATAAGCGATTTTGAGAATATACCATTTGTATCGCGAAATTCAACTCTTTTGATAGCTATAGAAAAATTTTGGTCACTACAATTTCGATAAGTTTTTTCACGCCTTATTAACTGGTAGTAATAATTTTTTGACAAAATAAATATTTGACTTTTCAAAGACGGACATTATTTTTACAATTTTTTTAGGCTAGAAAGAAAGCTTGGTTTTTTTCTTTAAGTACCTTGAGTTTAAAAAGTAAAATATTATTTTTTATTGACGAAAATAAGTTTTATATAACATATGCCTGAATATTATGCTCATAGGCATATAATGGCACTTGAGGTCGGCACCACAGCCATGAAAACCACGGCCATATCCATGCATTTGTTATATAAAATATCGCATGAATCAAGGGGGAGAGAAACTTTATTGACTTATGTATGTTTTCAGTACTCCTCATCGGCTCACACACTCACCTGTGGCTTGGGCTTGCTAGCCTGCGACTCGTGTGAAAAACATAAACTTATCCAAAAATACTCTCTTCTCCCCCTTGGTGCATAATATACTATTAATTGATCCGGTATGCCCAGTGACCCAGATTGCAAGCGTGCGGGGCACGTTACACGCTCGGAATGCAAGGGACGCCGTACCTGCAGGGTGCGAGGCATATGCGCCGCACAGTGTAAGGGCACGCACGTGCAAGGCATATGAGCCGCACTTCTTGATAGGCACGATATGCGGGGCACATGCGTCGCATACGCGTCGCACTTCGTGAGAGGCATTATTTATAACATGAATACATAAATGAGAAGCAAGAAAATTTTTTGGTTATTCTGTAACTTTTCAAAAAGAAAAAAAATTACTTCTAACTATTTCAACTTTTGTTTCTATTATGTTTGGTTCTTTTTTTGAACATTCAGTTGAACCACAAAAAAATGTTTAAAAAAATTCTTATACCGAGTGAAGAATTTTTTGAAATATTTTTTATGGTTATCCCAAAAGGTAAAGAAAAAAAGAAAAAAACTTGAAAAAGTTAAGAAGTGAAATATGCTATTGAACCTTGATCCACCGTAAAAAATTTCAATTAGCCAGAAATTTTTGTTTTGTATTTACATAATATTTCAAAAATTGTCAATTTAAATTGGAAATTTTTAAAAAGATAAAACTGTTGAAATAATTTCAACTTTAAATATTTTTTTATTTTTATAACTTCAATTTGTAGTTTGAATTTCATGTGTAATAGTGAATGAAGTTTATAATGAAATTTTAAATCAATTTTCAGAAAATTGGTTAATAAATTTAAAAAATGCGTCTTTAATTTTTAAGGGACTTGTATGTATTTTTACTATTTCTAAGTGGAATGAAGGAAGCTGTATTTAAAAACCGTGCCAAGAGTGTCTTCGCGACTTTTATGGAGACTTCTCGTCCCGTGGCCTCGTCTCGTTTTACACAATTTCCAATGTTTTCCCGAGTTTTTTCTGCAATTTTCATTTTTTCTGTGCTGTGACTAGTTCCTCGATGTGTATGCGTGCTATTTTCTCTTCGGTATTTACAGTTTGATTCTGTGTTTCATTCATTACACTCTAAACAATTAACCTCGAGGTTTATTTTGTTTGGTGTGTTTTTCTCGTCGATCGCGCGTTTAAAGCTGCATAAAAAGATATTTATGTTATGCTGAAGCCTATATTTTTAATTTCACAAAGTAACTTTACACATTAATGACAATTGTTGAATTCTACTTTATACTTTTTGCTGCGCTATAGTAAAAATTGATGGGGTATAAATATATAGGATCAACATCACATATTTTATTATATATATATATACTACAGGATTATCATAACGACTTTTTGAATTTTCTTGAAAAATCGAAAATTCCCATTTTTATTGCACAAAAAGTAATAAAAAATCAAAAATTCAATTCCACGGTCAAACTATGCAAGATACGACAAATAATGATTAAACAAAAACTGCGCACTTCAAAAAGATGTACAAATTTGTTATTGGTCACTTTTTGATAGGATGTGTAGTTTCTGTTTTATTCGTAAAAAATAACATTAATAATGAAAAAATCGGCCCGTGTAGTGGACACATTCTTATCAAAACTTTGATTATTTCATTTTTTTTTCATCTTGCGTTTGGGTTTTCGAAATATTTAATTTTTTCCATGTCCTCAATACCATTTGTAACGATGAAAACAATAAAATAACCATCATTAATTAAGCACGATAACTTTCGAAAGAATTGACCCACTAGATTGGCCTTTGGTATACTCTTTTAGTTTCGCAAACGAAAGGTCAAATTCTGAGCGAAACTGACCTTTCTCAAGCCTCGAGATTTTCGCTAGGCCCTTCAGGCAGGGAAATTTCTTCTTCATCCCCTCCCTGAATCTTCTCTTGACGGTATTTTCGAAGATCGTTGGCATGGTACTGCCCTCGCTCTCGATTTGATACATTACAGGCTTTTACTAGCACCTGTTCACCAGTGGCAAAAGTTATACCTTTTTTATTTTTGTTCAATTGTCCTAATAGCCTTTCCCTCTTCTTCCTTATTCTTTCCTTTAGAACAATTAATTGTTGCTGTCAATTTGTTTGTGGGTGGGGCGGCGACTTGGGTAGAAAATCGGTCCACCATCGTTTCGGTTTACGCCCCCATAATGCTTCAAACGGAGTTATTTCGGTATTATCATGGTGCGACTCGTTGATGATGGTTTCTACCTTCTCTAATTGATAGAACCACCCGTTGTGTTTATCTGGTGGCAGGAGTGTCCTAAATAGTCGGGCCAATTCACGGTTGACTCTTTCGACCATATTTGCTTGAAAATGTCGAATGGAAGTAAGTATAATTTTCATTCCGCGTTCCTCTAGCGCTTTCCGCCGTTTTTTACTCATGAATTGAGTACCTCGGTCCGACAGTACTTTCAATGGCGCTCCTACATTTTCGCAGAATTCGTCGAGTGTTTTAATTGCGGCCTCACTTGTCGCGTTTTTTAATGTGCAGAGTTTCGTGTATTTTTTGAAGGTGTCTATCATCACTAGTAGATGTTCGTATCCGTATTTTGTCTTCGTTAACGGACCAAAAAAATCTATAGAGAATAATTCAAGTGGTTCCTTGGAGAGTACTGGCTCTAGCAGAGCTTGCGACGCTTGCGTTGTAACCTTCTTTCGCTGACATGAGTCGCAGATTGCTACCATATTACGCGTAATTTTCGCTATTCTTGGACTGTTGGACTGTTCCCATTGACCACCGGATTGATAAAGGGACTTCTTGAGCGTTGATTTATGCCCATATTGAGCATTCTCTGCACATCCTGGTCAACTTTTTCATGATGTGCCATCGGTATAGGGTAGCTTCTACCTATGAATGGCTGCCCCTCTCTTACTTTTAACACATGTTGGTAGTTGGTTAAAAGTCCGGGTTCTCTTCTAAAAACTCGTCGATGTGATCAGAGAATTTCTCCCAGTTGTTTTCTCTCTTCTTCGCTGAGGTTGTCGCATTCGGAAATTTTTGATTTTATTTCTTCCCAATCAATGTTGACAGGTAAAGGAGCGTCATCTCTCGATTTTTCTTCTTGATATTTTCCGAATCGCTCTTTGTTATTTTTCAAGAACTCTTTCGAAACGCACGTTATTTCGGCTCCCGTGTCAATAAGCGCTTTTGTTAGAATGCCCGCTATCTCGATATTTGTCGTATAACATTTAGATCTCGCTCTTGGGGTTATTCCGACCGTTTCTTTCATCAGTTCTTCACGCGTGTTCGTTAATACATTGGCGTAATAAATGATAGTAGGTGCCACGTCGAGCTTCACTTTCGTGTCTACTGACGTGGCTCCTATTCTTTTCCCGTCTCCGAGGTGGATTCTTCAACGGGATAACTTGAGTTTTCTTGTTCTTAATTCGTTTCAAGTTTAATATTTTGAACTCCGTAAGCCGGCTGGTTTGGCTGCTGCCGCCATGAATTTCCTTCCAGGGGTGCTCGTTCCTCCCTGGCACATTGACTTAGCGCGTCCCTGCGTTGCCATTTGGACGTTGCACGTTCGGGTACAGCCCAAACGAGCGCGAGCTACCTGGACTACCTCCCCATTCCAGGGGACCCTTACTGCTCACGCGTACTAATTACCTCTCTCGGCGCGCTCACTCCTCCGGTTTCCTGGAGCGCGGGGTCTATTGTCGCTAATGATCCCAAATGACCCCGATTACCGTTCCAATTTATTCACTCAAAATTTAAAAATAACTGATGGTATATAGCATTTCTATTTTCAGACAGAAATTTGGATTCAACATTATGAATGACGTAGTCATCTTCATTATTGTGAATGTAATAGAAATTTGAGATGGAGCCCTAATTTCCTTTAAATGAGCTGATGCTTTTCTATTTTCTCATTCACTTCTGATCAGTCATTTGAGACGTTCACCATAAAAAATGAATTTATTTACTGAAAAACGAATTTTCAACCAGTTGAATTAAACGAAACAAAAACAAGTTTGTAACAAAATAGTTGAATTATCAGCCAAAAAGAAGAATTTTCGACAAAAAAGTTGAACTTTCGACCAAAAAGATGGGTTTTCCACTAGCAAGATTGATCTTCTACCAAAAAGATGAATCTTCAACAAAATGCATCAATTCTGAACAAAGTTGTTGAATTTTGAAGACAAAAAACGAATAATCTATAGAACAGTTGAATTTTGCAACCCAAAAATAGAATTTTTCAACAAAAAAGTTAATTTTCTACAAAATAGTTAAATTTTTATAAAAAAAGTTTAACAAAATAGCTAATTTTATAGCATTAGTTGAATTTTTAACCGGATATTTGAATTTACAACAAAAAATATGGGGTTTTAAGAAAAAAGTTAATTTTCAACCAAATAATTGAAGCTCTTCATTATTATGAATATAATAGAAATTTGAGATGGAGCCCAAATTTTTAATGGAATAAAAATTAATTGAACATGTATCATTTCTGAATAAAAGCGTTTAAAATTGAACAATATGAAATTGAAAGGGTTTCAAAACGAACAATTTATAATCAGAAGCTTTTAGAATTGACAAATGTTGGACTGAGATTTTGAAAATTGAACAGTTTTATTAGAAAGGAGTTGAAATGGTATCGAATTCTTGAAATCTCGAAATCATATGATTTCAGATTAAAATTTCCGAATACTGGATCAGGGAAAGACGAAGGAAAAGTTGATCATAAGGGTCAAATAGAAAAAGAAAACGTACAGCTAGAGGACATGCGTACAATGATAATGGAAGTAATGGGGATATATGAAGAAAAGCAGGAGAAAAGGGTAGAAGGATCTCTTGCATCCAAACTGTCATCTTTCACTTCGTACTGTGCTTCCCATTCTTTCTCCAACATCGATGATATATCTACAAAAATTAACTAAATCAGTTTGCAATAGATTTGCCTCTTTATTTTACAAAAATACATAAAAAACTATTAAGCATACCTATAGAAAATATAATATCATCATTATTTTCACGATCAAGAGAGTTGTGAAAACTGTTAATCAAATCGGACACTCTCTTCACTTCCTCGTTTTCTTTTTCAGTACAATCAAACTCTTCTAAAATCTTGTAATCACTGGGAAAAATTTTAATTCTTTATCACAGCTTATCGAACTGTCTTCGTCCTCACTTATGTCACTGTAATCAACGAGTTTTAGAGCAGGGTTTGTTGCAGTAGGCTCTTGTTTTTCTTCTTAATTTTTTGTATGATTTGTACTTTTTTTATAAAAAATATATTTGATAGAAATAGATTTTCAGCGCAAATAGCGGCTTCTTCCAGAATCATATCTATCTCTTCATCATAATCAGGCCGCTTGATCACGACTAAAATTATATTTATATAAAGTTATTATTTATATATTATATATATTATTTAACTTTTAACTTTAAGAAAAAAAACAATCTTACCTTGTTTCGTTTTAAATTCTCTAACTAATTCTCTCCGAATGAAAATATTTTCTAATCCTCTTTTCTTTAAAATATTTGCAGCCAACTGCAGAAGTTCAGAATGTTTAAACAGACCAAGCTTATGGCCTAATTTTAAAACACGAGGTGTTGAATTGAAGATTAAGTATTTTAATCTTTTTTTCAATCCTTTTGAAGTCAACACATTTAAATGTCGACTATTTATTGTTGTTGAATGCATCTGTAAATGCTGATTTGCTTTCATCAGCATCACAAGCCTGCGTATACAATTCATTAATTCAATCCTATCAGGCTTGTTCATTTTTTTTTAAATTACACAATTATATAATGCAAATACAAATTAGGACTCGAATTCACAACCACCACTACAATTTTTTCACTCAACTGCACAACCTTTCTTTCCCATACTGGACACTGGGTAACTTTACTGTCCCAAAGTGTGAATAAAACTGAGTTATGTCATATTATAAATAAGATCTTAAATAGATTAAGTAATAGTGGGAAATTTTTATGTGTATGCTGAATTACATGTTAACCTTTACATTGAAATCAATCTGCAGATCTTGCAATTCAGAAGACCTACTTATTGTTTTGTCTAGCATTTAGTGTATGCGTTCGATATGATATACGATACACGACATATGTGCATCTTCAAGTTTTCTTATTTCAGAATATTTTCCTTGCATAGTATTGTAAAAGGTAATGAGAATAATCCGATGCGTCTGCATTTCTTCTTATTCTCTTCTTGTGGTAATTATATTGGATTAATCATAAAGCAGACAGGGAATATCCTTGAACAGTATTTTTCTGTTCTTATTATCATTGTCATTATATACAATACGTTTCAAGAAGAAAAATATCCTTTTTTTTATCGTGTGAACATCATCCCTAAATTATTTTTTGTTACATTTTTATTTTAATTAGTGTAGAAATTTATTTTTGGTTTGTTTTATTATGAAATCTCCTAATGATTCATGAATACCTGCAGTACATCTGTAGCCAATTTTTTTTACATATACTTATTTTTTCCCAACTTCCTTTTTTCTCCCACTTTGCTTAATATCCTACTCCCTGTTTTTTCATTTTGCGTTTATAAAAGAAGAACTTCTCATCACTTCATATCAATTGTACAGAGTGTTTCGAATCAATTACTTGTACACGTCTTATATTGAAAATGTGTGAAAACACAGTAAGAGTTGCTCATCAGCATCTTCTTGAGTCATCTCTATATAGATTGAATGCATCTTTCTCAAAACTGGCTATTATTGGTTACGAGGTACAAATTTATATCAACTCTAATGATTCTGCACCGACAAGAGACTTGCGGTCACTTACCGAAATCTTTCAACCTGTTGTTCAAATATTGAACAAATCTTTTCTGGGATTTGGTTTGGATTTGCCAACTTGGGAACACTTTTGCCAAACTTTCCCAACAATTGAAAAATACTTTTTATCCAGAAACATTCCGGAATCAATTAAATTTGGTAATTTAACTTTACCTTTCACCACATCTCACGGAGCTCCAGCTATCTGTCTCGATACCACTGAGGAAAATTTTACTTACAATGGAGAAGAAGATAGATCAATGTCATGCAAAAGGGTGCGGATGTATCAACCACCCGTTGTAATGCACATAACAACATTTACACATCTTGCGCTTTTGAAACACCGTATTTTTGAAAAACTGAATAGTTTAAAAGAACTTTTACCAGCAGTGAACACTTGTGGCAAATATCTCATGCAAGCAGTTATAGAGTTATATGAAAGTAAACTTTTTACCATTTCGACTGATGTACTTTTGAGAGAACTACGAACACAGCATTTCGATAATATTGTAAGTAGAATTAAATATTACTTAGAAAATGACGGTTTTGATCATTTTGCAGACGCACATTGTTGTCAATTTGTGCGCGATATATTATTACTCTCTGACCCACGTATTGTATCGCTAATTCGTTCTGTAGTTATGAACAAAAATCATAACGAAAATAATTGAATACCATTTCTTTATCATTTATTTTCTCTGCACAACAACGATATTTATTTTATTCAATAAATAAAAAAAATTTTTTTTTATAAAAATTAATAATTTTATTCTAAACCCTTCTTTTAGTTATACGTTTTTTCCTACAAAAAATTTAATTATTTAAAAACATTCAGTAGTATTTTCTATTATTATTGATATAATATTTCCATACAATACATATAATACATAGAATTTCCATATAATAATATTATAAGTAGTATTATTTTAGTAGTATTATTCTTTGCTTCGATAAAAAGAATGACGCAGCAGTTGCGATTTCTTGGAGATGCATTTCTCGTCGCTCTTCCGCATTCATATCATACATTTCTGGCGACTAGAGGTGTGTGAAGAGGTCGGCGGATCTCAATTCTTTAGTGGTGACGACTAGAAGCTGCAGAAAGGGTCGGCGGATCCCAATTCTTTTAAACACGGCGCTTTTGGCTGAAGGAGAGAAAGCTAGAGTAGGATGGAAAGAGATAGACGAACTATAGTGTATCACTATGGTGAGAAAAAATGCATTCCTCATCACTTGTCCACAACCACATATCACCATATAAGTTCAAAGTAGCAGTGAATAAGTAGCTAGTTTCTGCGTGCATATGTCCGTGCAAAATATTCTTATTACCCCATTGTGACGCAGTGAAAATAATAAAAGGTGTATCTTGGTGACACGCCTTCATTTGTACGAATAAATTTTTTTATTATGCTTGCGAGTAGTGTTATCATTATTATTCTTTGCTTCGATAAAAAAGAATGACGCAGCAGTTGCTATTTCTTGAAGATGCATTTCTCGTCGCTCTTCCCCGCCGAGGCGCCTTTGCTGTGGTGCAGATTAATCTGCATCATGGGGATTCCCGTCTCAGTCATTAAAAGGCTAATTCAGGGCACCTAGATTGGGTCGGTAATCCAGAGCTGTAAGGGTTCCAGAAGTTCGCACCGCTCGTGGTGGACCGCCCCCTGAGGAGCCTTTCACCACTGGCGGTGGGTTAGAAGAGGGTCCCGGAATGGGCCCCTCTTTGTTTTGGTTTTGTTTTTCGTGTTTCATTCTATTCTCCCACGAGAAGCTAGGGAAATATGAAACACCCTCTGCAGAGCCCCGCTTGCAGGGGGCGGGTCTACATACTATGAGATTCGATCTGGTGTCTTAAAGTCCCGTTAAGGCACCTCCTTCGAGACCTCGGCCTGTCCGCCTTTACTGAGGGGGGCAGGCTGGGATGTTCAAGGATCTGTTAACCCTGGTACCATTCAGCTCACATCGTAGCTTGGGAGCATAAGAAATCGCGCCCTCGATATTCCAGGAGGCTTTGCCATTACCCCCTGGAAGGATCGATCCTTAGTTCAAGTCCAACTGACTAGAGTTTGCCAGTTCCCCAGAGTAGCTACACCTCGCAATGCAGCCTCTATGGTTCACCTATCCAGATCTATAGCCCGATGAGCCCGATAAGCCCTCCCACCAACTACAAGGTCCCGCGATCCCTAGGGAGAGGAAAGATGACTAGATTCCACTGAATTTTCAGACCTTGTGAGTGGCTATTCCAATACATTGATCGCGGAACGGCCGATTGACGGAACTTGTATAAGAGCCATAGCCCTTTTCATTTAAGAAAACGATGCTGCGCAAGCGCGAAAAATATATAGCACTTCCGTGAGTTTCGTACCATTCCTCCCTGAGACGTATTTGACAACAGTAAATATGAACGCAAACAAAATTTTTTCGAGCAATTAGAAGTTAAAACACTTCCCACGAAAAAAATGTTTGATTTACCAGAAGAAAATCATCAAAAATAAAAAAGGTTCGAGCGACCAAGAAGTGCTGTTTTGGAAATTCTAAAAGTGACAGTCGATACAAGTCGTACTTGAAATGTAACTATTATTTATGCACGATGTAAACATAACCCAGATAAAAAACTGCGCGTACAGTGCGAGCATTACTGCTCGCACGCATGCGTTCACCTCGCCACGCAGATGCGTCATCATATGCGGCGCATATTGCTCGCACGTCGTGAAGGTAGCACGCGTGACGGTGAAAAGCGAGCTTTATGCGTCTCGTAAAATTTAATGTTATTTCAAAAACCATAATCATACAAGAAATAATAAATACATACTGTATTTAAAAAGATTATATTCAAAAGTTGAAGAAAAAACAAGTCTCAGCGAACAATATAAAGTGTTCACCTTATACAGGGTGTCTAAGTATTCGAAATACATATTTATATTTTCTAATTCGTTGTGAAAAACTAAATAGAAAATGATTTATAAAAAAAATTGATTAAATGCATAATTACCGAGTAATTAGCAATTAGAGATTAACCACTCACAAAAATAGTTAGATAGCCGACAGTCCATGTACCATCGCTGAGAGTGTGTGAGAATACAAGTTCATATCGTATAATTTCTCCTCCGTTTGTTTTTGTTGAAGGTTTTGACTCTTTGGTGCAACTTTCGAATCAATATTTAAAACCTACGTGTGATCGGTAAGTAGAATAATCTGTAATTTTTTCTTTTCAATTGATCATTTATTATAAAGTTTAAAAACTTTCATCTTCCTAATAATATTATTATCTTGAAACATTACAGCTAACTTTACTTCAATTTTGTTACACATCACTATTTAATTGGGTTCTAGACCAATATTCATCTCTTAAAAATTCGATATCAAGTTAACGATTTTGAATTTCGCGGGGAACCAGTCCCATGGAGGTAGATTAGTAGAATAGTGGAACACTTTTGACCAATGAAGTGACTGCTAGAGCTTGTGCAGGCATCTTATTGGGAAAAACTGTTCCACTATTCTACTAATCTACATCCATGGGACTGCGCCTTTAGCTTGACCAACATAAAGAAACGCCATGTTGAAGTTTATTCCAACCACGTAATCACGCGGGAACATTACAAACTTCCTTCAATATAATAATGGTAAAATAAATTTAAAAAAAAAAATTTTTAATTGTGAAAGTAACTTCAGCACATTATTTTAAAATGTCTAATTTGTAAAAATTAGATTTTAAAATGAGTCTTTCAACACCAGTAAATTAAAAATATACTTATAACATTTAAATTTATATTTCAGGTGCTTTCATTTTTTTTAAATTATTGACACTAATTATTTCTACAATATTATTAATTTACTTGATTATTAGCAAAAAATGGGCTTATCAATCACATTTCATGTATAAATAGATGCCTATAACAAAATGCGAGGCATATACCTCTCACATACGTGCCTCTCACATTGTGCGACGCCAAAGCCTTGCACATACGTGCCTCTCACATTGTGCGACGCATAAGCCTCGCACGTACATGCCTCTCATAAAATGCGACTCATATGCACCACACCCTGCACGCACAATGTGCCTCGCATGCCGTGCGGGTAACGTGCCTCGCACGATTGTTATCCTGGTAACCTGAATTCTACATACCGGTCAACAATTTGTTGCTTTTTACCTTTGGTACATTGTTTACTACACTTCAAACACCTTTTTAATTGGCAAATAGTGTTTTCGTCCACCTTTTATGCTGCTATTCAGTACCTGGCACATCTTTTTCATTCAATTTCACATTAAAATTTGGTATCACAGTGTACATTTTAACGAAATAGTCCGAAACCTTTAAATTCTCGCTAAGTATCATGGCGGCGCCTAAGCTTCCGCTCTTAAATTAAAAGGTCTATTACCGGGCTGACTTGCAAAAGTCGCTGATCTGCAATCGTGTGAAAGAGACCTAAGAGAGACTCTAATGAGAATTTTTAGTACCAGCATTTACTTGTAGAGGCACCACCATCTGTTTGCCGCAGCCGTATCCGACCGCGTGCAAAAGCGCTGCTTAAGTTTGATGCCAGCCGTGAACTAATCCGCTGGCGGCGCTGCTACGCTTCTTGCTGATAGATACATCAGGCTATATGAAAAATTCAAATAAAAAATGAAGTATTAATGAAAAAAATAAGTTCAAGTGATTTATAATGCGCGTAAACGAAATTAATTATTTTAAAAAAAGCTTTTTTGCATTAACATGGCCGGATATAGAGGTAATAGATGCGTTGTTCCGAAATGCAATTCGAGCTACGAATCCTCTTTCGAGAAATCTCCCCTTTTTTCTGCCCCCAAAGATGAAAATTTACTCGAATAATGGCAAAGGGCAATTCCGCGAAAAGATTTTACATCAGAAAGTAGACTAGTGGTGTATCACAAACATTTGCCTCAGGAAGAAATAATTTGGAAGCGAGAAGTAAAAGATGCTGAGGGCAAGGTCATGGCATCGGTATGTATCGTAAACATTGTAAATATAGCTAGAATAGCGTTTGGTGAATAAACACCTGTATCTGAAACGAGAATCTTATTCCTTCCTCCATGCGAAACCCTTATTATCAAAGAAAATCACTTAAACAATTAGAATATTGTTTATAAAGTTAATTGCCCTTGAAACAGCCAGTTGCAATTGAGGCCCAACGTGGGGCATGCGAGTGTAAAAAACCCTACAGTAAGAAACATCTCATCAGAGCATCTGGACCATAACCTCTTAATTCAACAAGTGATGCCAGAAACCAACTCTGAACAAATGTGGGCGGCTATTAACAAACGTTTGGTGGAATTGGAGAGCCACACATAAAGCATTCTTGAAGATGAAAGAATGTATCACGATCAACAAATGGCGGAGAAGGACCGCATAATACAAACCAAATTAAACGCCCTCGAGAAGAGTATCAGCCGCTCATTGGAGGCGAAGGCCAACGTCACGCAGAGCCTAGAAGACAGAGAAAATCGCATGCAGGCACAATTAAACCGCCTGGAGACCGCCCATGTGAGGACCGCTGAATGAATGACGGAAGATCTCGACCCACGAGTAATTGATTCGCCACCTGTCACCAAACCCGACATCAGGTACGTCCTTCCTGAGTTTAACGCAGAAGGAAGCCCTATGAAGTACTATGTGCCTCAACTTAAGCAGTACTCGGAAATAGTTCGCCCCCGAGCCTGTGACGCAGAATATCTCATTGAAAAGTCCGTCTCAGGACCACCAAGTGACTGGTGGTTAATCATAAAAAATGATGTGACT
Source organism: Andricus grossulariae (assembly GCA_011634705.1). Classification (NCBI taxonomy): domain Eukaryota; kingdom Metazoa; phylum Arthropoda; class Insecta; order Hymenoptera; family Cynipidae; genus Andricus; species Andricus grossulariae. The sequence goes on along the minus strand of JAABKJ010075445.1, from coordinate 18,879,531 downwards.
TGTCTGGATTCATATCTCACAAAATTCCAGCAAAGATATTGGGGAGAGCAAACCCAACATGAGGTAAAGAAGGAATTGGAATTCGGCTTTTTTCAGCCCAGCCGCAATCGGTCAAGAGCCGATTATGCCATAAAAATGTTCGCTAGTGTCAGCGAGTTAATACCCATGCCTGAGCAAGGGGAGGTAATCAAAAAACTCTTTAGTCACTATAGCGATGAGATAAAATATGCGATAATTGGTAGAGGAATCATTAAGTACGAACGATTAATCGAACTCCTCGAAGAGTTCGATAAAATTGGTAGTGCGAATACAGGTACTCCTGATCAACGCAAGTGGACGAACAAAGCGCCGAACCATCGTACAAATTCCAACACTCAACCGAATACATGGACAGCGCCGAACGCAGGTGGCAACTACCAACGAGCCGGTGCCAACAACCAAAGTAACCATGGCAACTGGACACCGCATTCTGCTACGGGAAACACGCAACGCACAGGCGATACTCCAGGGCCGAGGCAAGGCGCGAGCCAAAGGGGGCACCACGCCCCTTGGGCAAACAACTCATGGCGACAACAACAGCAACAAAACCCATCAACCTATCGAGTACAGCATATTGAAGTTGAGACAATTAGGGAAACTGAAAAACCAGTGTACACGATAGAGGAGGTTCCACAAGAGACGGGAAACGAGCAGGAGCCGCGTCAATAAATAACGAAAAAATTATTGACGTCGCAACCACCGTTATATAAACGGCAAACATGCTCACGAGCACCCGAGAAGAACTTATGGATGAAGGAAAAGGTATATTACTAAAAAAGCAATCATAGTGCTATACTGCCAATATTCAGGTGGCAGGCATAGTTACGAATGCATTAATTGATACAGGAGCTGAAATTACCTGTATATCGGAAGAATTTCTCAAAGCAAATAAAGAACGCTTTGAAAGATATCCGAGTCTACCTTTAGCAGGAGTGGCTGTGACGGGGCCTAGAGGGGGGGGGGGCAAAGCAGTTCGACTCAACCGTCAAGTTTATGCCGATGTACAGTTACCGAACACCCTCATACAATTTGCTTTTTTATTAGTACCAAAATTATCTCGTACGTGTATCATAGGGATTAAGATACTCGACGAGCATAAGACAAAAATTGATCTCGACACAAAATTATTGACCCTTCCATACTTGGACAGACAGCCGGCCGTACGAATGGTACAAGAAAATAGAAATCAAGGCCGAGAGGGGCTGTAAGATTTAAGCAATGTCGGATTTTCCGAAGAAAAAATTAAAGAAATTAAAGAACCACCTGACGAATTTACAATTACGGATAAAAAATACTGCCACTACACATCGAATGGTCGGAGATTCGAGAAAAGGTCAATTAGAACCCGGATTTGAAGAGCAGCGAGAAAGCAGAACTCGAGAGAATATTATGGGAACATCGCAGAGTATTCCGACGAGAACCTGGTTTTTTATCTAACTATCAATATGAGCTTAAGGTGCGAGAGGGGCAACCCTTCATCGGAAGGGGTTACACGATTCCTATAGCTCATCATGAAAAGGTAGACGATGAGATCCAACGTATGTTAAAAATGGGAATAATACAACGATCAAGCAGCTCGTACATTAATCCTATTGTGCTTGTTATAAAAAAGGATAGCACAGTTCGTTTATGCTTGGACGCTCGGAAGCTGAACGATATTCTCATAGAAGATTGGGAATGCCCAGAACCTGCAGAAGTATTGTTCCAGAAATGCAAAGGCATGAATGTCACGTCAAATTTGGATATGACGAGCAGTTTCTGGCAGGTGCCTCTCCATCCAGATTCACGCAAGTACACCGTCTTCCAGTATCGAGGACGCAGCTACGAGTTCAGAGTCGTACCGTTTGGACTTGAAACGAGTACAGCTGCACTCGTACGTGGTTTGGACCACGCACTCACTGGAATGGGAAGTCATATCATCACTTTCGTCGACGACACACTCATCACATCTGAGGACAACCCACAACATCTGGAACATCTGAATTAAATTTTGAGACGACTAGATGAAAATAAACTCACTCTCAATCTTGAAAAACCACACTTCTTCAAGAAAGAAACAAAATTTCTTGGATTTATTTTAACGACGGAAGGGATAAAACCAGATCCTGAGAAAATAAAATGTATTCATGATTTCCCAGCACCGAAAAATGTTTAACAACTTAGAGGATTTCTGGGTCTAATAAACTTTTACTCCAAATTTAGAGATAAACATGCTGCCGAACCTGTACCCTTGTTAAAATTAATAAGAAAAGGAGTATTCTGGAACTGGGATTTGGAAGCACAGAAAAGTTTCGAGAAAATACAAAATTTATTCGGAACATCCATCATGCTCTACTTTCCAGACCCGAAAAAAAAATATTACCTGGAAACAGATGCGAGCAACTACGCGCTCGGAGCGGTACTTTATCAACTAAATAATAAATCGGAAGAGGAGATCATAAAATTGGCAAGTAGAACTTTGAAAGGCCCAGAACTTGCGTATTTTACAACTGAAAAAGAACTTTTAGCTATTGTCTGGGCACTGCAAAAGTCCCGTACTTACCTACACGGCGCTGAAATCATAAATAGAACCGATCATCTTGCTTTAACTTTCTTGAAAACGTGTAAATTCGTAAATGCACGTCTCACTCGATGGATCTTGGCAATCCAAGACCCCTGAGGGAAGGGTTGGTCTGCCCAAGCTCGCAGGTACCTGACCAGAAAGTAGGTCGTTGGTCAGGCTGGTCAGGATACCCTGACTTGGTGAAGAGCGTGCCGACCACTGATTTACACGAGCACGACACAGCGGTGAGGTGTCGTGTATCGAACAGTATTTTTCTTTGCATATTACAATGCAAAATTTCAGATTGCCTACCGTTTACGGACATCGAAAATTAAACATCGCTGACCCAATACCATTGACGTAACGATTAACAACTGCTACAATGACAAATGACTAACCCAACCTCACCGAGAGAAGGTTCTACAGACGCGCATGGGGGTTGTGGTTTCTCGATGGAGGATTCTCCTCACCCTTTTTTTTACACGTAGTTTCTTCATTTCTCTTTGACACCTTACCTAGTTAGAATAGTGACGTCGATCAGACGTCGAATCGACGTCGTCACCGACCTATGATGGTCGAGGCGAAATTATCGTCGAAAAATTAGTCGGTTTTCGACTATGTTTTTTAGGCTCCACAAATACTTTGTAAATGATCATTTACTGCAATGTAAGTGATTTCATCAAAATTTGTTGTGATTTACTGGGTTTAAAAATCAACGTCGAAGTGACGTCGATTCGACGTCATTTCGACCTCTTTCAGACAAATTTCAGAACTTATTTTATACTCGTATATATTTTTTCATAATATCTTGACTTGGGAGTGTTTGATTTTTTTTTTTTTGTTTAAGGTGAATCCTAAATCACGTAAGTGTAAATTGAGAAGGAAAGCAAAGAAAGCTGTATTGAAACAAAAAAAACTCGATGATCTTCGTGCAACTGTATGTGGATCTTTATTTAAATAGTGACACGGAATTCGACAGCAGTAGTTACACAGAGAATGACAGTTCAATGTTCAACGATAATGAGGGTATGCACGAAATGGCTGAAAATTGTAGTTTCAATGATCATGATCCTATACATGAGCACGATATACTTTCAAATGCTACTGCGTCCGAGTCTGATAGTAGTATTGCAGATGATAGGAGTGACATAATTGATGAAATTTCAGATAGTGGCTCTGATAATAAAAGTTTAAATGGATCTGATAATGAAAGTTTAAATGGATCTGATGAAAGCGATATTGATATAATATGTGAAAATTATGCTGCTAGAGAACAATTTGTTATCGAATCTATAAGAGATTGGGCATTGGAAGGAGGATTAATGTCTATGAATAAATTGGATAACTTGCTTGATAGGCTTAAGGTTGTGTTTCCGCTCATGCCAAAAAGTTATAAAACACTTTTACACACGCCCGTTAATGTCAACGTTATTGAGCTTGATGAAGGTCAATTATGGTATAAGGGAATTAGGAAAAATTTGGATGCCATGATACTGTAAGAATATTTACAAATATATGGACGTATTATTATTGATATAAATATGGATGGTCTTCCTTTATTCAAAAGTGGAAAAAAAAGTTTGGCCAATTTTGGAAAAACTTGCAGGGAGTAAGAATGAGCCATTTATAATAGCTTTGTATTTTGGTAAAAGCGATCCACAAGACTTGGGAGAGTTTTTAAGTGATTATGTCGCAGAAGTAAAAAATTTGATGACTAATGGTTATAGATGTAACTAAGCAATATATCAATTTGAGATTCGCCATTACATACTAGATGCACCAGCCAGGGCTCTAGTTAAATGCTGCGTAGGACATTGCGGATTCCCATCGTGTGGAAAGTGCACAGTTATCGGTGAGTGGAGAAACAATAGAGTAACCTTTGCTCAACTTGATGCACCTCTACGAACAGATGAATCGTTTCATGATCAAACTCAACCTCGGCATCACAATGGTCGTTCGCCTCTAGAAAGATTATTAACACGAATGGTATCTCAATTTCGCTTGGACTCATTACATCTGCTTCACCAAGGGGTTTTTGAAAGGCTAATTAAATACTGGCACAAATGGATTGGCGCCTGGAAGTTGCACAGAAACACGATTCATGCAATGTCCCTTCTGCTTGAACTTTTAGCTCAAAGTTGCCCTACAGATTTCAACAAAAAACCAAGATCATTTGATGAAGTTAGTTTTTATAAGGCGACAGAATTTAGACGACTTTTGCTCTATGATGGTATTCTTGTATTTAGAGACCCCACCCTACCAAACGTTTATAAGCACTTCCTCCTTCTACATGCTGCAGCTTATATTTTATCAAGCCCTGTTTTTGTTAAAACGATGTGCAATTATGCAAATGATTTTCTGAGGACTTTCATTCAACATTCAAAGGAAATTTATGGCACGAAGTTTATTATGTACAATGTGCATGCTCTTTCTCACTTATCAGAAGAATGTAATACACATGGCTCTCTAGAAAATTTCAGTGCCTATGCATTCGAGAATAGATTAAAATCAATAAAAGATTCTTTTCGCTCTGGACATGAAGCTTTTCGACAGATTATAAATCGTGACTTGGAAAAAACAAAAGAAGTTGTAGTGCGTTTGGAAGACACCAATAACCAAGTGACTTTATCACGAAGATTTGAGGCTTTGAATGATGTTGTGAGAGGAATCAATTACAGACGTGTTTCTGTAAATTATGTGATTTTCCAGTTGAATGATCGAGACTCTTGTTTCAAATCAGTACATGGTGATCTAGTAATCTTGAAAAGTATTGTTTTGAGACAGAACACTGTTCTTATGTTTGGTAAGAAATTTACACAAGTTCAAGATTTTTTCACGTATCCTTTTCGTTCATCAGTTCTTGGTATCGTGCACGTCCCACAATTGGAAGACAGAAAGAGTGTCTTTCTTCTCACAGAAGTGGAAGTAAAATGTTGGCTTATGCCAGATATCGATGGGGCATACTTGTGTGTGCCACTACTACACATCTCTCCTCTTCTTAACTGATCACATCACAGTTCAAATTTTTTGATTATATTATAATCACAATTGATTATAATATACTCTTGGAGAAAATCATTGCAGGAAGGTCTAAAATTTCTCAAGAAATCGCATTGCCTGAAAACACTACTGAGTCAGCGCCATCAAAATTTTTCAAACATAAGGTTATGAATAAAAAAAGTAAGAAAAAAATTCAGCCTAATATCCAGCAGAATATAACTTCTAAGAAAACTGCATTTAGTCCCGGTGCGGCTTATATGTTTGATGTCGAGGAAACCGATCACCTTATCAACAGCAGGGCGAGTACTTCTTCAAAGAACAACTCCTCTTATGGTTCTGCGCTTAGTACAAAGAAGCTGTCATCTGAGACTCCAAAAATGACAAATAATTCATCGGCAGAAACTCTATTACCATTAACCAGGGACGTTGACGACTCATATTTATTTCATTCTTCGAACAAAAGTATGAGTGCAACCAATGTTCTTCAAAGTTCTGATTATTTCCCCTCCTTACCGCAATTAAAAGAAATTTACAACGAATATACGACAGCAGGTATAATTTTATATTTATTATTAAGGGCGTTTCTGTTGCGCACTCGAGGCCTGACATAGTTCTTCTTGACTTCGAGAAACGAACCATGTTCGTTATCGAATTTTCTGCACCAGCTGACAAAAACATCAGAGCTCCGTGTCCTCAGGGTGCACGGGACTTTTGCTGGATCATCGTATTGAATTCTTCGCAGACTGTAACCGCCTACCTCACTGTTGTGAGGCGTGGTTATATCTGAAATTTTACCGCGATTTCGCTGGTAGCGGGTGCAATTTTTCAGATTAGCACCCGCTCCCGACGAAATTGTGCTTTGTCCTTATGACAAGCTTTTAACTAGAACATGTTTGAATATAATAATATTTATTTGTTTTATAGTTTTTCATTGAGAATATGTGTGTCGAATTTGAGTATACTTAAATTTAAGAAATATAAAAAATATTCAAGCAGAAATCATACATTAATGTGAGGATAAAATTGATTTTGTATTGAAAAATGGTGATAATTATGATTGATTTTGAAAAAATGAAATTCCTTTCTATCAACGTTTTTCTGTGTAATTTTATTGTTGCAATCTTAAAGGAACTTCTTTGTTTTTTATGTGTCCTTTACACTGATTAAGGATGTGGCCTCTTTGATAACAGGCTTCGCAATTCTCAGCCCATTTATAGATAACCTCCCGCCCTTTTGCAAATTGAATTGGTACATTAAAAAAAATTTCTTTTACAAGGAGATACTTTTCGAATATAATTTTAAAATTTGTTTGTGCCGCGTCATGTTTTATCCCCTTTTTATTATGGGTTTCTTTGATAGTACAAATGTATTGTTTCTTATTTTCATATATTAAGCAATCGGTGACAGAAACTGGTTTTTCGATAATTGGGAGAAAAACATTGTATTGGGGCAGTGTGAAATTATATGCAACGCTTAATTCGTTTTATAGTTTGAATTGGAGTATCGATGGTGGTTGCGTTGGTGTGGCGAACCGGAACTTCCATTTTTCTGAAACGTTGTGCAGATAGATAGGTGCTTAACCGAATTATAATTACATTTGGAAGGTAGAAGAGGATAAAGAGGACAGAAAGTATAAATAATGTCTGTAACCTATCATGCATTAAAGGTAAGTAGATGTTATGATTGGAATCGTTGTCCCGTTTCCATGCTTGTTTTAATGCTATAATGCATTCTTCAAAATCAATTGCCCGATTGGCTGACAGATAAATGGGTATTTTGCATACAATGCAATTTAATAACTCGGGTGTCTTAATCGTATTTTAAATAATTTATTTTTACATATAACGTTGATGTGAGTGAAGTTAATTTTACAAAAAAGAAATAATTTATTACAAATGAAATATGCCATGTTTTCGTAATCTACTTAAGCATTTCATTTTTTTATAGAATATTTAATTCGAATTGAGTATGATGATATATGTAGTGTGAAGAAAATAGAAATAAAAAATATTTTTTTTTTAATAGGATTTGAGTAAGTGCACTAATAACACAGGCCCACAAAAAAATATAAGTGGTCTGAACTTTACATGTGACAAGGCTACCCTTATGGATTTTGAGCCGCTGAATCCGAATCCGGCCTTCGAATTTTCCCTAGACCCTACAATTTTCCCCTAGCCTAGTGTAAATGTGTGAAATTTTGGAAGTTTCAGGCTCCGTTGAAGTTATATTTGTCCACGAAAAATTTAATGGAACAGCGTCGTTTGTACGTATTTTGGGTCGCTCAGTTCAAGTGTGACTTAAGAATTTTTGTAAAGTGTCTTTGAATATCCCTAGTTCAGGGGAAAAAGTGCATTAATGAGCAAAACTTGAGGCTTAACGGAGCTTTTGTTTGTGAACGGATAAGCTGATGTCTTTCCTTATTTATACCTGCTGATTTTATATCTGACAGAAGATGTTTTCTGCAGTACCTCAGATTTTCCCTAGCCTAGGGAAAAAAGTGAAAACCCAAGAAAAACTAGAGTTTCCACAGACGTTCCATTTTCGCGAGGTAAAGAGGTATATTTGCGTATTTTCAGTAGCTAAGATAACAAATTCGGCATCAAGGTACCTGAAAATCTTGGTGTTTACAGTGAAGAATAGGGAGAACGCTTTTATCAGGACATCAAAGAAATGGAGGGGTCCATATCATCTCACATGCGGCAAGTCTCTTTGCGGCGAGTCACACCTGCGACATGTCTCATCTGCGGCATGTCACACCTGGGACATGTCAAATCTGCGGCACGGCACATCTGTGGCATGTCTCATCTGCGTCATGTCAGAACTGCGGCATGTCACATCTGCGGTATGTCTCATCTGCAGCATGTCACAACTGCGGCATCTCTACCTAGCGGCTTCTCTCATGCGCGGCATTTCTCACAGTGAAATGGACATTTTTGCGGCATCTCTCACCAGTGGTAAGTCTCACAGTGGCATCTCTCCTGTCCACACAATTTTTCAAGTCCAAATGAAAATGGCAAAACTGCGGAAAGTCTCCCAGGACTTATTGTCTCACCGGCGGCATCTCTCATCCGGAAAAAATTTCCAAGTCCATAGTGAAACAGCAAAACTGCGGCAAGCCTCCCAGGACTAATTGTCACATCTGCATCCTCTCCTACCCGCGGCGAGTCTCTCCAGCGGGATCTCTCACTCGGGAAAAATTTTCAAGTCCACATCCAAGTGACAAATTTGCGGCAAGTCTCACAGGACTAATTGTCACATCTGCGGCAAGTCTCCCAGGATGAATTGTCAAATCTGCGGAAACTCTCACCAGCGGAAAGTGTCCCCAGCGGTATCTTTCGCCTAAGAAAAATTTCAAAGTAGTTTTAAAGATGGCGAAATTGTGGCAAGTCACCCCAGCGGCATCTCTTGCTCAACAAAATTTTCTAAGTAGTTCTAAAGATGGCGAAACTGCGGCAAGTCTCCCAGTGGCATCTCTCGTCCAAGAAAATATTATAAGTAGTTTTCAAAATGACCAAATTTACAACTAGTTTGAACATTTTCGTGGGAGAGAGATGCCGCTGGGAGACTTGTCGCAGTTTTGCTATTTTTATTTGGGCCAGTGGTGAGAGATGCTGCAAGAATGTCAATTTCACTTCGAGAAATGCCGCGCGGGAGAGAAGCCGCCAGGTAGAGATGCCGCAGTTGTGACATGTCGCAGATAAGATATGCCGCAGATGTGTCATGCCGCAAAAGTGATGTGCCGCAAAAGTGACGTGCCGCAGATGTGACATGCCGCAGATGTGACATGCCGCTGGTGTGACTTGCCGAATGTGAGATGATATGGACCAAAATGGAGCAGCATTATCAAGGACGATGGGATGAACAAATGATGGCAGATTTTTGCTAGAGGTTTAATAGATATGTTGAAGGTACACGAAAAAGACGAAAAAGGAATCCACTTCGAAGAACGTTTGACGATAAAAGAAGAAGAAAACATCGGAAAATCTAATATAAAAAATTCCCTAGGCTAGGGAAAATCCGAGGTACTGCAGAAAACTTCTTCTGTCAGATTGCACAAATTTGTAATGACCCTGTAATATCCTGTTCCTTAGAGGGCTATTTAGCCCTAGGGACTTTCTTGAATAAATTACTACCGAGGAGATGAAAAACGTATTAGGAGGCATGAAGAACTATTCTGCTCCGGGACCAGATGGTATCAAGACCTACTTGTGGAAGAAGTTTCCTTCAATTAACCAGCATCTCGCCCGGATTTTCACCTCATATCTAAAGTCGGGAGAGCTCATTCCGGAGTGGTTGGTTGAAGGGCGCATAGTGCTCCTGCCAAATACGGGCAACTTAGCTGACCCAAAAAATTACAGGCCAATAACTTGTCTGAACACTCTGTATAAGATCTTCACAGCTATCCTAAATGATAGGATTGTTCGGACAATTGGACCTGTGTGCGAGAAATGTACGAACAACGCGGCTCAAACAAAGGCGTAGCAGGTTGTCGGGAGAACCTGCACATCGATAGATGTGCCTGTGAAGACGCAGCATTCTATCAGCGTTACCTATCGATGGCCTAGATTGATTACCGGAAAGCTATTCATTCAACCTCTCATAGACTCATCGTCTGTCTGTAGGAAAGCTTAAAGGTTTATCCACACATCGTGAGGTGCATGGAGAGATTAGTGCCGCTTCGGAACACCAGATTTACAATCTCATCTGGAAAACATCGTGTGATCACTCATAGTGTCAACTTTCAGAGAGGTGTGTTTCAGGACGACACCATGAGCCCTGTCCTCTTTTGCCTCACATTATTGTCACTATCTCTCGCACTTCGCCATTCCGAAGATTACCTCTGCGGCAAACCTTGAAATCGAAAGCATAAGGTCACTCATGTATTTTACATGGATGATCTTAAGATCAATGCTAAAAATCAAGAGAAACTACATCTAGCTCTAGACATTGTCAGAGTACACTCAAGAGATTGGTATGGAGTTCGGGTTAGAAAAATGCGCTAAGGTTTATTTAAAGAAAGGATAACTTAATGGCATCCCGGTAGACCCTGAGCTCGTCGCAGAAGCGCTATACGACACAATGGCGCTGGAGAGTCCTATACATACCTGGGCGTGCCACAGAGCCGCGTTTAGGAGGTGGCATATGTAAAGGATACTCTTCCATGCAGATACAAAGTTCTCATCCGACGGATTTGGTCTTCCGAACTGTCGGCGAGGAACAAAGTATCTGCGACAAACATGTTTTCCGTCCCGGTAGTACTCTATTCATTTGGAGTGGTTCCATGGACGAAGGACGACCTCAGATCCCTTGATATCGGGTCCCTTAAATCTTCTTTTCCGCGACTTTAAATCTCACGCCGTCATGTTGGTCACGCAATACTGAATCTTGAATGTCTTGACAACAGGATTATTCTGGGTACAGCACATATAGTCGCAAATAGACAAGACACTCTTCTTCAAATGGTGAAGAAACACGAAGAAGTGGGCAAAGGAGCATTTCTGTACAAAGCAGCGGAGGAGGCTGCTGAAACAATCGGCCTTGACTTCAGTATCGGGGGTGAGCGAAATGCATCAAATCTTATTCATCTTGAGTACTCACTCGTGAAGGCCCAGATTAAGAAAGCACACGACAAAACTTCTGCGAACAGCTCCTCGATAAGAAGATGCACGGCATCTTCCACTGAAATTAGGAGGATCTGTCGATGTCGTATGAGCTAACGTTTTCTTTTCTTAAATCACCCGGATTAAAGTCAGGCGAGGAGGGTTTCATTTTAGCATGTCAAGACAGAGTCATTTCCACTCTAGCATACCGTCGCCATATTTTGAGCCAAGACACTCCCGATGATAGCTGCAGAGCGTCAGACTAGCCCTAGCAAGTGTCACTAACGGCCTTATGATGGTCTCTTCAGTCATATTCTTGACAATTGTTTCTGTTGCGCGCTCGAAGCCTGACATAGTTCTTCTTGACTTCGAGAAACGAACCATGTTCGTTATCGAATTTTCGGCAATAGCTGACAAAAACGTCATAACCTATGAGAATAAGAAGAAAGAGGGGTATAAAGATCTTATAAGGGAGTTGCGACGGTTATACCTGGAATATTCTGTTCAGCTAATCATCCTGATCATTGGTGCTCTTGTAGGTGTCTGGTTTCACTGGTTATTATTAGAAGTTTCAAGCTCAGCAAGCTACGATCATGATTCCTTAAAGCTACCAATCCCGATTCAACTGGAACGTGTACGTCATCCACGTCGGCTCCTTCTGCCCTAGAAGGTAAGCATGAGCGGGAAATTAACGCGAGAAAACGTCGTTCAACACTGTTCCTTGGAGTCAGGTCTCTAGCCGCGGATGACCTTAGACGGGAGACGGGACGGTTGGAGATGAAGGTTTCACCTCTGGATACTTTTTTATAGCTACCAATCTTTGTAGAATGTTATGAGGAACAGTGTTGACGGACCAGATGAAGTGATCCCAGAAGAACAGATTTTTGCATGCGGTTCACGATGGGATGAGCCTGACGCTGACATGCCGGAATCTTGTTGAGTTGGCTACGAAATGAAGACTTCATATCTCCAAGACAGCCGATTATGAGAACTACAAGGCGGACTTATTAGCCTTGGTACAGCCTGATCAGCTCGAAAATAAGTTCTTGATATTTCGCCCATTTTTCTTCCTCTAGCGTGAGATTACCATCGGCTGGTGCCGAGAATTCAATCACGTAAATGATCTTTGGTTTTACATCCAGGAGGATAATATCAATCTTCGTAGCACTGATACATTGAGTGGTGGAGAATGAGAAATTCCAGTAGATCTTAGACTGATCATTCTCCACAATGAACTCGAGTTCCCCTGGGCGTATGGCAAGACGGGCAATAGATCAACACCATAGAAGTGCGTAAGATGGTAATATAATACTTATAGAGCCGCATCGTGTCTCCCTATGTACCCGTAAAGTGCATACTTTGAGCATCCACTGAGAACATGTCCAAGTGTTTCCGGCTCTTGCTTGCATGCTCGGCAGTTAGTGTCGCCTACAGGTATATTTATAATGCACTCGCGGTAAACTAAGGTGTCTATAACGCCGTCTTGACAGGCGAAAAAAAATCCCTCAGTCTTCGATCTCAATCCAGCTGACTTGAGCAACATGTTGGACAAACCTAACGAGAGTTGTCCTCTACGTATTGTGCCGTAGAATTTACCATGAGGGGGCTTGTTAGCGTGTTCTCTTAATGGAAGCGTATGTTCTGCTTCCTGTTCACGACTTTTGAGCACCAAAGGTGTTAGTGATGCTAGGCCATGTGTAGTATCGCTAGAATAAAATGGGAGGCCAAGCTCCTCTGCGGCCCTATCTGCGGCACCGTATAGAAACACCGCAACATTGACGACTTCATGTTCATATGCGAGTCGCATAAGAGATTCTACACTATTTAGAACTGAGCAGGCTGCAGCCAGAACCGTTCTTCGATGAAGACACTCCAAGCTTAGCAAGCCTCTACCTCCTTTATCTCGAGGTAGGTATATTCTCCTTATAATTTTTACCAGTTATTTTGAAAAATATTATTCTTCGATGACAAACTGTTATAACAAAATTCAACATTTCATTAAAATACATGTTTTTTGTGAAGAATATTTTTTGATGAAACCATTATTTTTAAATAAAGTTAACCTTAAAAGAAAGCCTTGCTCATTATTTGTGTGTTTGGTCCAAAGAACTAATTATATTCTGAACAGTATGACCTTCAGAGAAAAATATTATATACAAAAAATGTAGGCATTATGTAGATGCATCATTTTTGTAAAAAAAAAAAAACATTTCTCCACGTTGTTATTATTTTAAGCGTTAAATTAATTTGTAAAATAAAAAAATACTTTTTTTTGTTTCTTTACCCCAAGAAGTGTTAATTTTTCATAAAGCACTCTCGTAAGCAGCTTAAAAGTCTTCAGAAAGTTTAGATATATTCAATTTAACATTTTCCTCTACACTCAATTATTTGCAAGTGGAAAAATTAAGTTTTGTTAAATGTTGTTTACTTAAAAACATCGAAATAACGAGTCCTAATTCAAAGTTCAAAAATAAGTGCAATATGCTTGTTCACTTGAAAAAATTTAAGGGTAAATATTTTACAATTAATCGAGTCGCCATTGATACTTTTGTATGCACAGGAATAGTAACAAAAGGTAACTTTGGCTTAAATTGTCGTGAAAAATACCCTGATTATAAATATCGAGGATAATTTTTGGAAAATTTGTTCCATTATCGTTCAAGCGATTTTTTAAATAAATACATTATTTATGAAAATAAATTCTGTAAAATATTTTTTTGAAATTTTGGACCAATTCCAGGTTTTTCCTTTTAACAATTTTTCCGTACAATTAACCGTTTTCAAGTTATAGTGTTATATATAATTGAATTAGAAGAAAAGTTGAGATATTCACAAATACATAATTAAATATCTCAATGCATTATGGGCCAAAAAATTTCGACAAAATGTAAATTGGTTTCTAGTACACGGACTCCACAAAGGAAAAATACATTTTCAGTCCGAAATCAAAGTTTTGTTTACGTACAAATTTAAAAAAAACTTCTGTTTGACAGCTAGGTGTGCAATATGCCATACATAGTTATCAAAAAATTTGTTTTTAAAATCTTTGCGTGAACAATACTTTTATTTTGATGTGAATATATTTTCTTTTTAGTGTCGAGTACGTCTCCTAAAAAGCAATTTACATTTTAGCGAAATTGTTTGCTCCATGAAGTGCTGAGATATCTATCTGCAAATATGTCAACTTTGGTGCAAATCAAATTTTTTATAAAGCTACAGCTTGAAAGTGGTTAATTTTTTGAAAAAATTACAAAAGAAGGAAACAACCTTGGTTTTTGGTTCAAACAAACTACAATGCTCTGACTGATGCATGCGCAGTAGTGCTCCGGGCCATCATTTGGAGCACTGCTCCAAACTATCTGCAAAATATTTCACATAATTTTGTTTTTGTAAATAATGCGTTTGTTCAAAATAATTGTTTAAACAATTAACAAACAAGCTTTTCAAAGGTTATCCTGGATATTTTTAATCAGGGGATTTTTCTCAACAATTTAAACCAAAATTACATTCTATAGTTCTAGACCTCCCTGTGCATATAGAAGTATCTTAGCAGCGACTCGATTGATTGTAAAAAATTAACCTTTACATTTATTCAAGTAAACAAGAACTTCGTACAGATTTTTGCACTCTAAATTTGAATTTCTTTTCCCTCAAAAATGACTAAGTGTAGAGGAAAAGGTTACATTAAAAATAGCTAGACTTTTCCGAGATCTTTCAGCTGCTTACAAAAGAGCATTTTGAAAAATTAATAACCCTCTAAATAAAGGAAAAAACGATAAAGCAATTCTTATTTTATAGTGCAGATGAATGTAACTCATAAATAAATGAAAACATGAAGAAATATTTTACAGAAAAAAATAATAATTTATTAGGGCCTACATGTTTCGTGTACAACTTGTTTCTCTGAAACTCATAATATTTAAAATGTAGTTCGCTCTTTGGACTAAGCCCATAAATAATGAGCATGATATTTTACGGGTAATTTTATTGAAAAATAATGTTTGGACCAAAAAAGATTCCGTACAAAAATGGTGTGCTTTAATTAAATGTGCAGCTGAGGACACAGATGTAATAAGGAGACAAGCGCACAATAACGCTAAAATTTTTTGTTGAGTGTCTCGTGATGTGCAAATTTTAAAGTTCAAAAAAATTAAATTTTCAAAAATACGGTCGTGTAGAGAATGACAAAACGAAAACCTTCTTATTTGAAATCTCTTTTTTGATGAATAATTTTAATAATAAAATTGAAAAACTGAAAATATGATCACCAAATTCAATTATATTTTAAAATATAAATCTTCGTAACTTAGCCAAATATTGATGAAACTGTTTGAAATTTTGTATAAACACGCAGTATGCTCAAAAAATAACTGCAATACGACGAAAAAAATGCACACTGCCTATTGTTTAATAATAATTAATTGCAAATTGAGACCGGTAGGTAACCATATTTTTTAGTTTTGTCAAGAAAAAAGTATTGAAGGACGTTCAAAGTTGAAAAAAAATTCCAGTGAGGTATTTCTTCCTCACTACACGGGGAAGATTTTAGGAAATTTTTAGATGGATTCATATAAAACTAGCAAAATTAGATATTATAAGAAAGCATTCGATGCCGCCAACGACGAGACCGCTGCTTAACAGCGCTAAATGTTCCTGAACCAATCGTTGGCGGCATAGAATTATTTCTTATAAAATACCTAATTTAGTCAATTTTGAAAGCATTGATCTAAGAATTTCCAAAAAGCTTCCTTGAATAGTGAGGAATAAATGCCTTACTGGAGGTTTTTTCAACTTTGAACTTTCCTTGGTACTTCTCTTAGGCGAATCTAAAAAAACATGGTTAGCGACCAGTCTCAATTTGGAATAAATTATTATTTAACAATAGGCAGCTTCAATTTTTTATCATATTGTAAGCATCACTAACGTATACAACGTACGTATACCAAATTTCAACTAGTTTCAATAATATTTGGCTGAGTTATGACGTTTTATTTATTATTATATAATTTTTGATTATGTTTTTTAAATAATTGTATTTGGGGAACATTTTTTTGCCCTTTTTTATTTTATTGTTAAAATTAATAATCAGAAAAAACTCCAGATAGAAAAAAGTCCCGACTGGTGATCTTCTACATAACCGTATTTTTTTTATTGTAAATTTTTAAAATTAAAAATTTAGATTTCACGAGGCTGTTAAACAATAATTTTTTGCGTTTTCGAACACTTGTCCCCTTAGAGCCTGCCTTCACGCTCACTAGCACCCCTAACGGCCGCAAGTGTCAGTCACCATCTCAAACGCATTCGGGGCCTCAATTTCTCTAGAAACTAGTTTCCTCCAAGAGCAATATTTTTCGAAATACTGGTAAAAACCATAAGGATAATTTGAAAAAAAAAATTAACTATTTAGTATAAAACTCAACTTTTTGGTTTAAAATTAACTTTTCCGGAAAATTTACATTTTTTAGTTGAAAATTCAACTGTTTTGTAGAAAATTCTTTTTTTTTTAATGGAAAATGAAATTTTTAAATTAAAAAATGAACTATTCGATTCTTGCTTAAAAATTTATCTTTTTGATTTTTGTTTTGTTTATAATTTATGTAAATTGTTCAAAATGCTTCCTTTTCGGCAGAAAATTTATCGTCTTAATTCAAAATTCAAGAATAAAAACGATTTTGGGTTAAAATATTAACTATTACATTTTCTTTTGAAAATTCATTTTTTAGCTTAGCAAATTCAACCGCTTTGCAGAAAATTCATTTTTTTTTAATTGGAAAATCAAATTTTAAAATTGAAAACCGAACTATTCCATTGTTCGGTAAAAATTATTCTTTTTTGTCTTAAATATTTTCTTAATTTTATTTTCCCATTTTACTTTAAATATTTGGTAAAAAGCTTCAATATTTTGAAAATTCCACTTTTTGGTAGAAAATTGATCTTCTGGTTAAAAATTTAACTATTTGGTAAACAATTTATGTAATTTGTTGAAAATACGTATTTTTTGGTGGAAACTTCATTTTCTTGGTTGAAAATCCTACTCTTGTTGAGAATTCGTCTTTTTCAGTAAAAAATTAATTTTCTTAGTTAAAAAATCTTCAACTCTTGTTTTAAATTTGTCTTTGGGATTTGAAAATTCATCTTTTTTTTAAATTAAAATTAATTTTTCTCAGGAAAATTTACCTATTCTATTTTCATTTATGAATTGATCTTTATTGTTCAAGAATTAAACAATTTGGTTGATAATTCATGTAATTTTTAAAAATGCGTCGTTTTTGGCAGGAAATTAATCTCCTTGGTTGAAAATTCAAATATTTAGGTGAAAATTGATTTATTTTGTTAAAAATTTATAATTTTTTGTGAAAATTTTTAAATCTTCTTGGTTTGAAATGGGACTGTTTTTTATTTAAAATTAAATATAATTTTCGGGATGAAGTATCAACTACATACTAAATTTTTTTTGAAAATTCATCTTTTTAGGTTGAAAATTCAACTCCTCATTTGAAAATCGAACAAATTTCTGAACAATTCATTTTTTTGTTCAAGATGAATCATTGTAGTTGAAAATTTACCTCTTTGGTTAAAAATTGAACTGCTTTGTTAAAAATTCGTCTTTTACAAAATATTAATTTTCTAAACTGAAAATTGAACTTCTTGTTTGAATATATATCTTTTTGACTTTAAAATTCAACAACTGGATAGAAAATTCAACTGTTTGTAGAATTTTTGAAATTGGCAATTGATTTCTTTTTATAATTTTAATTTCATCTATTTTGTTGAAAAATAAATTATTTGGTTAAAAATGAATGTTCTTCGTTGAAAATTGATCTTTTTTGGTAGAAAATATTTCTTTTTGTTTGAAAATTAAACTCTTTTTTTTGGTCTGAATAAAAAAATTTTGTGGTTGAAATATCATATAATTTTTTTAATGATTTGTGAAAAATTCGTTCTTTAAATTGAAATTTTATTTCTTCAAATAAAATTTTAACTATTCCATTCTTAGTTAAAAATTGGAATTTTCAGTTCGAAAATTCAACTATTTGGTTGAAAATTTATATAATTTGTTGAAAATTTGTCATTTTTCGTACAAAATTAATCTTCTTAGTTCAAAAAAAAATATGTCGTTAAAAATGTATGCATTTGTTCAAATTTTTTTTTATAGAAAACTAATCTTCTTTGATGAAAATTCGAATGATGTTTACTTAAAATAAAAATATTTTTCGGATGAAATATCACCTATTACATTTTTTGTTGATAATTCATAATTTATCACAAAAATTAATCTGTTTGTTTAAAAATTAAACAAATTTGCTGAAAATTAATTTTTTTTTGTTAAAAATAAATTTTTTCATACTGAAAATTCAACTATTTATTTGAATATTCATCCTTTCAACTCGAAAATTCTACAATTTGGTAGAAAATTCAACTGTTTTGTAGAAAAATAGTTTTGATTGGAAATTGATTTTATTTAACAAAAGTTTAAATATTCCATTTTTGGTTGAAAAATTATCTTTTTCACCTTAAAAATCCAAAATATTTAACTAAAATTTATTTAATTTGTTTAGAATTCATATTTCTTGGTGAAAAATTAATCTGTTTTGTTAAAAACAAAATTATTTGGTTAAAAGTGTATGTACTTTTTTTGAAAATTCGTCTTTTTCGTAGAAAATTAATTTGTTAGTTGAAAATAATTTTTGGTTGAAATATGAATTATTACATTTTTTCTTGAAAAGTCTTCTGTTTGGGTAAAAATTTTCATTTTTGCGTTAAAAATTCGACTTTTTATTTTTTGGAATAAAAATTTAACTTCTTTAATTGTGATGAAAAATTCAGCTATTTTAATTAAGAATTTAATTATCTGATTGTAAAATTAATTTTTTTTTTTAAATTCAACTATTTTGTTAAAAAGTCATCCTTTTCGGTATAAAATTCAACTATTATTTCGAGAGCTGAATTAAATTTTGCTAAAAATTTGTCCTTTTTTGGAGGAAATTATAATTATTATTATCCTTTTTTTTTAAGTTCGTCTTGTTTTGTTAAAATAATTTTTTTTTAAATTAAAATATTTTTAGGTTCAAATATCAACGTTTACATTTTCTAAATTCATCTTCTTGGGTTGAAAAATGAAATACTTTCTTAAAAATTTATTTTTCTGTTCAAGATTCATAATTTCAGTTGAAAATTCATCTCTTTAGTTGAGAATTGAACTATTTTGTCGAAAATAAATTTTAAAAAATTCAAATTTTTTTAAAATTGAAAATTTAATTTTTTTAAATTAAACAATTCCGTAGAAGATTCAACGGTTTTGTAAAAAATTCTTTTTTTTTTTTTTTGTTAATCGAAAAATAAGTTTTGAAAAAAAAAATTAAATTATTTTTTTTAGTATGAAAAATGTATCTGCTGTTTAAATATTTGACTATTTGTTTAAAAATTTATTTGATTCCTTGACAATTCCTATTTTTGGATAGAAAATTGCTCTTTTTTGAAAATTCAACTGTTTGGTTAAAAATTTATTTCACTTTTTGGAAATTCGTCCTTTTTGGTAGAAAATTGATCTTTTTTGAAAATTCAACTATTTGATTAAAAATTTATTTAATTTGTTGAGAATTTGTCTTTTTCGGTAAAAAATAATTTGTTTGTCTAAAAATCAAATTCTTCTTGAGAACTTGTATCTTTTAGTAAAAAATGAATTTTTTTGGTTAAATATGAAATACTTGTTAAAAAATTTATTTTTTTGTCGAAGATTCATAATTTTAGTTGAAAATTCATTTCTTTAGATGAAAATTGAACTACTTTGTTAAAAATTTGTGTCTTTTCTTCAAAATCAAACAATTTCGTAGAAGATTTAACATGACTTAATTTAAATGCAAAGACAGCTTATATTAATAAAAAAAGCGTATTTTCTATCAAATACTAAAAAAACTAACAAACGTAGAAAGTATTCGAATTGTTTAAAGTTCAAGCGGTTTATTTATTTTTATATAATAATATTTGAATTATATAATTTTATTTTGATGGTATTATGAAAAGTATTAATCATTTTATTCAATTGTACGAAAAGACTAGAAGATTTTTAAGCAAAATTTCTCAATTTTGCAAGATAGCAAAATTCTGGAACCAATTTTAGTAAGATTGAGAGATTTTTAGTAATTTTTAAGAGATTATGAAATGATTTAAAACTTTTAAAGTTGTCAAAAATTTTCTTTAAAGTTGAAGATTTTCAAATGTTCTGAAAAAATAGGGGTTTTAAGAATTTTGAATAGTTTGAAGAGCATAAGAAAAATTTCTTAACATTCCTGGAAAAATTTGGAATGATTTTTATTTCAAAACTGGACTAAAAAAATGTTAAATCTCATTACCTAAAATTTTGAAATTTCATGATTAAGGAAATATATATTTTCAATTGTGGAAGATTGAATTTTTTCTTAAATTGACTAAGCTTAGAAGATATTTAGAATTTTAGAAAAGACATCAAAAATTAAAAAGAAAATTTAGGTTACTGAGGATTTTTAACAAAAACTGTAAAAGCTTTTTAAGATATTTGAAATTTTTCAAGAGAATAAAAAATTTTCTTAAGATTTCTAGCAAATACAAACACATTTTTATTTTTTCCAGTGAATTTTAAGAAAAAATTTAAAAACATTTCAAAACATTTTCAGAATTATCAAAAAGCAAAACGTAAAGGTTTTCAAGCAATTGTTTTTTGAAGAGATTTGTGCGATTAGATTTTTTTTATTTACTTAAAAATTTGTTATTCAACAATACAGTTCAAAATTTTTTGTTGATTGATCGGAGAAAGTCTTCAAACAGTGTTAAAACTATATGGGAATAGTTTCCAGTTGGTAAAAATAATTTTAAAGAATGGTTATTGTGTTAGAAACAAATTAATGAAGAAATGTTATTTTTTGGGATTGGAAATATTTATCTCATTGAAATTAATATATTTTGTATAACATGTGAGAGAAATGAATGTTCCATTATCATTAGTTAAGAATAGATGCTTTTTGGTAATTGTTTAAACAATTTTTATAAACAAATTTACAGTTTGGCGACTTCTCAATGAATAGGCTCAAATTTTGTTTACGAAATCAACTCAGAATGTCTTCCCAATGATTCTTTACTATAATACTTAGCAGCTTGAGAACAATTATTTATTATTTAAACAATTTTTATGAACAAATTTACGGTTTGGCGATTTTTCAATAAATAGGCTCAATTTTTGTTTACCTAATCAACTAAGTATGTCTTGACCGATGAATCTTTGCTATGGTACTTTGCAAATTAACAATAATTATTCAGTATTCAAACAATTGTTACAAAAAAAAATGAATTTTGTGTCCATTTTTGCCGATTGACAACTTTGATTATTGAACGCTTTCATAAGATTGCTACCGAGACTGCAGATCCGTTTGTACAAGAATATTCATTCAAAAATCGCCGAACTGTGAATTTGTTTATAAAAATTGTTTAAATGATGAATAATGGTTGTCAATTTGCAAAGTATAACAGTAAAGAGTCATTGGAAAGGCATACCTAGTTAATTCCGTAAACAAAAATAGAGTCTTTTCATTGAAAAGTCACCAAACTGTGAATTTGTTTTTATCAAATGTTTAAACAATTACCAAAAAGCATCTAATGTCAATAAATGGTATTGAAACATTAATTTTCTTCACTTTTTATACAAAATCTTTTAATTTCAATGAGATAAACCTTGCCAATCCCAAAAGTTTAAGAGATATTCGAATCACAACCAAAATAAACAGCATTCCCATTCTACCAGCAACCAAATTTATCCCTACGTTTTTACTGTGTGTATTGAATATTTTTATGGGAAATGTTGGATTGCACGAATACTTGTTGCACTTTTTGTGGTATTCTGCTGATCTGTATTTGGGAAGCTTGAGATATCAGTTTAACCAAATTGAGAGATCACTGCTTCCAGAAGCTAAAGCACTGCTTTTGAATACTACTTGAGTTTATTTAATTAAGAAACCATCGAAGTATACATTTCGTTAACAAAAATAGAGCTTATTTCTTGAAAAGTCGCCAAACTGTGAATTTGTTTTTAACAAATGTTTGAACAATAACCAAAAAAAATCCATTGTCAATGAATGATATTAAAAGTATAATTCCTCTCACATTTCATGCAAAATCTATTAATCTTAATGAGCTAAACATTGTCAATACCAAAAGTTCAAGAGGTATTCGAATCACAACCAAGATGAACAGCATTCCCATTCTACTAGCAAAAAAATTATTCCCTTCGTTTTTACTGTGTGGATTGAACATTTCGATGGAACATCTTGGATCGCACGAATACTTGTTGCACTTTTTGTTGTGTTCTGCTGATCTTTATTTGGGGCTTGAGACATCAGTTTCCCCAAATTAAGAGATCACTGCTTCCAGAAGCTAAAGGACTGCTTTTTAATACTACTTGAGTTTATTCAATTGAAAAACAATCGAAGTATACATTCCGTATACAAAAATTGATCCCGTTCATGGAAAATTCGCCAAGCTGTGAATTCGTTTATGAAAATTGTTTAAATAATAAATCATTTTTGTCAATTTTACAAGTGTTATACCAAGGAGTCATCGAAAAGACAAACCTAGATGATTCCGTAAACAAAAATAGAGGCTTTTCATTGAAAAATCGCCAAACTATGAATTTGTTTATAGACATTGTTTAGACAATCACCAAAAAGCATCTATTGTTAATAAATGGTATTGAAACTATAATTTTTCCCACATTTTATACAAAATCTAATAATTTCAATGAGCTAAGCATAGTCAATCATAAAATTTCTAGAGATATTCGAATCACAACCGAGGTAAACAGCATTCCCTTTCTACCGGCAACAAAATTTATTTCTACGTTTTTACTGTGTGGATTCAACATTTTGATGGAACATCTTGGATTGCACGATTTGCAAAGCGTCATAGCTAAGAGTCATCGAAAAGGCATCTCTAGTTCATTTCGTATACAAAAAGTGAGACAATAATTGAAAAATAGCCAAACTGTGAATTCGTTCATAAAAATTGTTTCAATAATGAATAATTGTTTTAGTAATGAATAATTGTTTCTAATTTTCAAAGTATCATAGTGAGGAGTCATCGGAAGGACATACCTAATAGATTCCGTACACAAATGTTGAACCTATTCCTTGAAAAGTCGCCAAACTGTGAATTTGTTTTAGAAAAATGTTTAAACAATTACCATAAAGCATCTATTGTTAATAAAAGGTATTGAAACATTAAATTATCTCACATTTCATACAAAATCTATCAATTTCAATGAGCTGAACATTGTCAAATCACAAAAGCTCAAGAGACATTCGAATATTGGTGAAACTGGCAGGAGATTAAAAACTCGTATATATGAGCATAAAAGAGATTGTGAACTAGGAAATCAAAATACTGGTTCATCACAACATGCATGGGAATTAAATCACTATTTTGATTTTGAACTTAACAATATCAAAATTTTAGCTCGTGAAAACAATACTCATAAAAGAAGAGTTATTGAGTCCATCTTCATGAACAAATGAATTGAAACTTCTATTAATTTAAAAACAAAAATATTAAATATTAAAAAAATTTACCAAAGTGTTATATAAAAAAAAGGAAAAAAAAGGAATAAAACTTTTAATTCTGGCGCTTTTTTCATTTGGGATGCTAATTTAATAGCAGCCTTCTTAATTACTCAATAAAAACTAGCTGGATATTTAATGCATTTGATGCACTGTTAGAAAAATCTGTACTGGATTTCGTATACATGTATTGGAAGCAAGAATGCACAACATGAAATTAAATTTAGTATACCAGTTCACAGTAAATTTAGTATATACATATACTGAATTGAGTATATGCACGTACGTGAAATTTAGTATACGCGTATACTAAATTCAATATACGCGTTCCGTTTCGCGTGGGTTCCGTCTTCATCACCTGTAAACATGATCAGATGAAAAATTAAATTAAAGAACAAAGTTTTAATCTGCAAATAATCATATGGTTAAGCTACATTTACGTTGATAAATCAAACATACCTTTTAAAGAGAAGATTTCGGATATTCTCGCAGAAAGAAGCCGAACCTTTTAGCATTGCAAAGAACTGAAAAAAAATGCCACCGGCCACGTTGCCCAACTCGCGTGAATCAAAAGGCGCTTGCGCAGGTAAATATAGTAAACACCTTTATGAATTTTATTATACAGAAACTGTGAAATTCATATACGTGAAAGAAACTTTCTGTACACTTAATAAATTTAGTATATAACTTCATAGAAGAAATTTAGTATACGGAAGTATACTAAAATTACAAAGTTTAATGCATTCAGTAAACATATAGAAAATTTAATATGCCCATGTATACTAAAATTGCAAACATTTCTAACAGTGAATCATGAAGTTTAACACGAATTTCCCATAAGAAAAATATACATGTTTGTAAATTTGATTCAGAATCATTAATATTAGGTGAATCAAGTTAAAATTCAACATTTTTCTTTAAAATTAGCCATTTAATACTGTTGAAAATTTATTTTTCAATTATCATCCCCATAAGTCTGTCTTGAAGGGATCCAAAAAAACCCTGTATGTAAAAAATTTAGTTTTGCGAATTTTCGGCGCTAATTATGATTTTTTGGCGGGTTATTTTATACAAATGATTATTAATGCTACTTTTTATTGATAATCAGATGTTTCTATAAATTATGGAAACAATTTCTCATTATTTTTAGCAATTTTCTTTTAGTCTTGAGTTATAAAGTCGCGGTTTTTTCCAAATTTTTCGACTTATTATCGACGTTTCAGTTACACCGAATCAATAAGAAATTGAATTTAACATAAATAATTGTTCAAACAATTAATTTTTATTTAGCACAATATTCCCTTAGAATAATGCTACAAAGCTGCAGTTTTTTCTATAATTTTCCACTTTTGATCCACTTTTCAATTAGTGTTAGGTAATAATGGATGCGATTTAGAAAACATAATCGTTTGAATAAATAATTATTGTTCACAGCTGTCCTTTCTATCACTGCTTGTTAGTTGCGGGGGTTTTTCTGAAATTTTGGACTTTTTGTTCACTTTTTACATTTGCATTAATTATTACCTCACTCTTAATACAAAGTGGACTATTAGTTGAAAATTTCAGAAAAGACACCGCAACTATGTAACATAACTGTAGGAGAAGATATTTATAAACAATAATAATTTGTTTAAAAACATTAGAATTGTTAAATTGAATCCATTATTACCTCACACTAATTGAAAAGTGGAAGGAATGTTGAATATTTAATCAAAAACCACAACGTTCTAGCATTATTCAAAGTTATATTAATAAAAATAATACTAAATTGATAATCCCTGGGGTGATTGTATTGACCCTCAAAAAATAAATTGTGTAGAAATTTTTGATGCAATTTGTTGGCTTTAGGGTCAGGTGACTTGAAACGAATGGTTGTTTCAGACGTTTCGGCGCACAATGGTGGCCCTCATCAGTGAGTTTTATACCTAATTCGTTTCAACTCACCTGACCCTAAAGCCAACAAATTACATCAACAATTTCTACACAATAATACTAAATTCTTGAGAGAAATATTTTTGTCAACTTGAATTAATTGTTACCTCGCTCTAATCAAAAAGTTGAAAATAAGTTGAAAATGAGGAAAAACTGAGAGTTCCGAAGTCTATTCTAAGTGACAATTCCTGAAAACTATAATTAATTGTTTAAATAATTCATATAAACATCTAATTAATAATAGAAAGTAGTATTTTATGCAATATAAATAATTAGAGCACATCGTAAACTATATTTAAAAATTTGTTTCAAGAAAATCAAAAGTGGATGTTTTTCAAAAATTGAGTTCAAATATTTATTTCTAAAAAATTCGAAAACTGACTAAATTCTGTTTTTAACAAATATATTTTTTGAACTGCATCTTATCATGAAGCATCAAGAAAAATTCATCTTAATATGTTTAAAATCACCAAAGTAATGAAGGTTTAAAAAAAAAGAAACACAGCTCAAATGGAGAATGTTTATTACACACTTTGCCTGATCTCTTCTGGGCATTATATATAATGCCTTTGCAATCTGTGGAATATGGACAGTATTACATACTGTAAGTATTAATTTTCCATACCTAAGTACAAGATGATGTCTAAAAAATGTTGTAGACCAAGCCAAACCTAACTTAAAAATATAAGCTTTCAGACCTATTACACTTCCCTAAAATAATTCGTTGAAATATACTTTTTTGCTCTATTTGTAGTTTTTTCGAATCTTTTTATTTAATTTATAGCAGTATGGATTTGCATGCAGTAAGCAGTTTGCTGAAAATTTGGGAAGTGAAAAGAAATAAAAGATTAAAATCTTAATTTTGCAGAAACTCGTTTTAAGATATCACGAAAATACATATTAATACCTTATTTTTTATGTCACAAACGAACATTTTTACAACTTTTTAAATCTTTCCTTTTCAAACATTAACAAGAATTCAAATCATTTTCTTTCATTTTAGAGAATAAAATCTATTTAGACTCGTTGAAGTTATTGGAAGAATGAGATATTCGTGATCTGATACCGGAAATAGGTCCAAGAATCAAGTTTTTGAAGAAATTCAATAAACTCTTTCAATCGGCATATGAGCTTTTAGTTTTGTATTAATTAATTTTCATATAAAAAGTTATTTTTAGAATACATTTTTTAGATAGTGAAATCGATATATAGGTATATATATAGTGGATGATAAGAAATCAGATTCGCAACATAGCATGGAATCAATCTATGCTGGTGAAAAAGAAAATCTTGACCAAAACGCTGTATTCTTAAGCTACTAGAAAACTGTCTAGTAAATATTTCTGGTTACCCTCACCAGAAATTCTCGTTAAATTTACCCGAATTTCTGGTAACATTAACCAGAAAATTGCCAGCCGGAAAATTCTGATACTTCTAACCAGAAATTATAGTAAGGGCATATTTAACACTCTATTCTAGTTGAATTAGCCAGAATTCTGGTTGGTTCAACTAGAATTTTTTCTGAGTGTAATACTTAATTAATATTAACCAGAATAATTGTTCAAACAATTTATTATTATTGATAATAATATCTAGTTTCTGGTAAAAATGCTCGGGGTGATTTCGGCATATAAAAGAATGAAGATCGGTAAGGGAAAAATGAAAAATGAGTGAGCTTTCATTTTAGCCTTGACGATCTTAATTTTTTTTGCATGGCGAGATTATGTTTATAGAAAATTTCATATACACACTTTTGGAAAAATTATGCAACACACTTAGAACAATTCAACAACTCTTACAACTGTTACTTTGTTGTTATAAAAAATTACAAAACATGTCAATTATCTTTTCCAAATGCGCCCTCCCCATAACTAGCTCGTATTTTTTATCTGAAAGAGTGAGTTTGAATAATTATTTTTAAAACGAATGGGTTGGAAAAGGTCTCTTATGGGTTTTTGAACAACAAAAAAAAAAAAACAGAAAGAAGTTGAAATTGTATAATTTATCATTCAATGCGTTAGAAATTGAAAAATTTCATGTCTGAACATTGAAAATTGGATCATTTAAGATTCGAAGAAATTGAAATTGTTTTATTTCTAGTTAGAAGCGTTCAAAATTGAATAATTAAACATCTTAAACCTATAAATTGAATAGATTTTTAATTAAAAGCGATTAAAATGTGAAAAATCGAAATCAAAAACTAAAGTCTGAAATAATAAAATTTTCACTCTTTATTGCATAAAAGAATTATTATTTAATATTAAAATTGATTAGACAAATTTTTCTCAGATGAAGAATAAATTCATCGTAAATTTCAACGTTCAAAATGGAAAAATGTTTAATTGTACATCTTTAAAATTAAATTATTCTAATAAAACTTTCAAAATAAAGTAATTTTAAATGAGAAACATAAAAACTGAAAAATTGTAATTATCAGAAATTATGATATAACCACTTTTTCATATACATGCCCTTCAAAATTTCAATTATTGTAAGAAAATTCAAGTCGTTTAAAAACCAGAATTTTCAGATAGCCAAAAATCGACTGCTGTCAAAACCTTTTAGGTCTATGATTTTTTTAAATTTTAGATCCCAATTAACATAAAACATATAATGCCTAAAACATTACAAACGCATTAACAGACGAGTATAAGGCTGAAAGGTCAAAAATTTTGTATGTCTCTTAAAATAATTTGAAATCCCTTGAAATCTTTGTAAAACGGAAAAAAATAATTTATAAGGTAGGTATAAATCTTTTGATATCCTTTGAATATAAATTTCATTAAACTTATTAATTGAATTTCTCTTAAAAACCTGTTTAAATACCTAGAAATCTTTTAAATCTCTTGACATCCTTGTAGACTTATCACACTTTTTCAAATCTTGTGAAAATCCTTGAAATGTTTGGAAATCCTACAAAATTCTTTTAAATCCCTTGACATTTTTTATATCTCTTAAGATGCTTTGGAATCCCTTGAAATATTTGTAAAACGTAAAAATCCATTTTAAAAAGTAGGTATAAATCCTTTGATATCCTTTGAATATAAACTTAATTGAACTTATCCATTAAATTTCTCTAAAATAACCCGTTTAAATCCCTAGAATTCTTTTAAATTCCTTGAAATCCTTGGAGATTCATCAAAGTCTTTTCAATATTGTGAAATTTCTTGAAATGCCTGAAAATACCTTGAAATTTTTGGAAATCCTACAAAATACATTAAAATCCCTTGAAATTTGTATTTCTCTTGAAATACTCTGAAATCTCTGGAAATCCTTCGAGATTTATCATAATCCTTCAAATCTAGCGAAATTCCTTAAAATATCTTAAAATTTCTAGGAATCTTTAGAATACCTGAAATTAGTTAAAATCTTTTGGAATCCCTTAAAATCGCCTGATCTGTTTGGAAATTTTTAAAATCCAGTAAAATGTTTATGAAATCTGACGAAATTGTTTAAAATTCGTGGGAATTTGCAGTGATTTCTTGAAATTTGTTAAAATCCTACGTTAAATATATAAATAAATCTATCGTTTGTACTTCCTCTATTATACTTTGCATCAATTCTTTTTATATTTCAACATTATTTATTTCTACACTGATTTTCTTATACAGTGAAACCTGGATTTAGCTCCCCTGGATTTTGCCCTTCCGAGAATTGACGCCGCGCCGTGGAGATACGTGAGAGGTGTTTGCGGGGGGATGTGCGGTGTGCAATCAGACGTGACAAAACAGAGAGAGAAATATGAGAGAGAGAGAGAGAGAGAGAAACAGGAGACATAAAACAGGAGAGACAACATAGTTCCGAGTCTCTGGATTTAACGTCAAGGTCAGCCCCAAAATTGGCGCTAAATCCAGGTTCGACTGTAGTAATTTTTCTTTTCTTTATTTTCTTATAATGATTTTCATAATGACTTTTCGAGAATCGCTAAAAAAATTATAAGCCAAGGGTTGCATGGGATTGCATAATATTGCATAAAATTTCACACAGAGAGAGAGAGAGAGAGTACACCAGATTGCAGGTGTGATCAGGGTGACCAGTTCATCGGAAAATCAGGACTTTATCGAACTTCTTATCCCCTTCAAGCTCTAACTTCCCCTCATTAATACAATACAAAATACAAATTTTTGAATTCAGTAACTATCCCTGACTGTTCCCAGACCGTTATAAATTTTTCTTTCAGGTTAAATTTTTAACCAAAGAAATGGATAATCAACCAAAAAGATCAATTTTCGACTGATAAGCTTATTTTTCTACAAAAAACGAGGAATTTATAAACAAATACCTGAATTTCCAACAAAATAGTTCAATTTTGTTACCAAAGAAATGAATATTCAACTAAAATGTGAAATATTTAACCAACAAAATGAATTTTTAACAATGAAAAATTACTTTTTAACCACAAAAAACGAATTTTCGATAAAATACTTATAAAATAAAAAATTATAAAATACATACATGAATTCTTTACTAAAAAAAAATGTTCACAAAAAATGGAGTAGTTATGTCTTCAATTAAAAAATTAATTTGCAACTAATTGAAAACGTATTTTAAAAAAAAAAAAGGTTTTTGGCTCAAAATGATAAATTGTCACCCAAAATGACATGATTTTTTAACGAAGTGTTTCACTTTCAACTAACAAGGAGAGGACGCGAGATGGGAATCGCCGATTCGACTGGGACTTTGTAGGATGAAAGTACATCAAAATACATTAGGGGCGTATTTTTTCTTTCGATCTAATGGCCCTTAGTTTTCGAGATATCGTTTACATCGCTAAAGGTTGTAATTTCACACACTTTTGTAAAATCACACAATGAGTTGTGTGAAATTTACCATGATGCAATATCTAATTTTGCGAAACTTTGTAATTTTATACAAATCTTTTTTTACAGTGAAGTGCAACTGTGATTTCTATCAGAATCCATAAACAGTTTCGAAAATTAAATCGATTAAATTGACCATCCAATATCCGGCTGTCCAAAAATTTAATCTGTAGTGTTTCTTAAGAGTAAAATTCTCCACCTGGAAAATTTCTATGCAAGTAGTCTTGCACAATTTTCCAATATATTCTAACTTTTATAATTTTTTTAATAACGTCATAAAACCAATAAGAAGCAAAATCATCATCGATTTTAATCAATCCTTTAGGAATCTATAGAAAATCACTGCAAAATCCGTGGAAAAATCTTAATAATTCAAATCCTTGTATATAGTTATTATTTATTATTTTGTTAGAAATTCATAAAATTGACCACAAATCTTACTCTTCACATCAGATTCAACGTCAGATCCCAAAGCAGGAAGCTCCATTTTATAGTTTGAAAATCTAATCATTAATTTTTTTAATTTAAAACATTTTGCTATAATAAAATCGTACTAAAAACATCTGCGATACAAAAATTTTCGTCAAGTAAAAAGTCATACGAACAATAACATTTTTTTAAATTTAAGTTTGCCAAGTAATTCTAAAAGATATCTTAAATTTTTAATTTGAAGGATGGCAGTACAGAAATAGATAGCCACCTTTTTTTCGAAAATGGGCTTGTTGCAGAAAAAATTCTTAAAAAATCAAAAATGCGTTGTGATAACAGGAGGTTTTCGAATTTGCAAGTTTATTATATGAACAAACAATAATTTTAATTCAAATTTTCCCTAAAATTTTAATTTAGTATTTGAGCATAGTAATAATTTCTTTTCTTCGCTACAACATCGATATTTCTTGAAATTTTTATTGGTAATTGTAAAAAATCTCTTTTTTGGCAATTCAGTGAAAAATCGACTGTCATACTGCGATAGCTTCATGATAATTTCGTAATTTTTTCCCAACTCTTCTCTCATGAATTGCTCTTGCGTCAGCTAAATAAATATTCCACGTGATAAGTATTTAGCATAAAAAGCAAACTTTACACAGTAAGATGAAATACTTCTCATACATCTTCACTAGGAAGTACATATTAAACGTTTTATTCTATCATGAAGTGTGCGGTCTTCTGCCTATTGACTTTCTGCGCTTTCGAAGTAAGTCGCACACCGACTTTAATAAATTATTCATTATAGCACTAAATGAGAATTGATATATTTAATATTTAGTATCAAAACATCGAATTCGCAAAATACAAAAATACATTTACTCTCTAAACCTGAATTAGTAAAATTGACACATTAGTAGAACAATTTGACTTATTCAGTTAGAGAGAAGTCAGTCGCCAAACATTAGCAGAATACTACTAATTCGATTTGTAAAAATATTTCGACTATCCGAAAAAAATCATATTGAACAAGAGTTGCGAATATAGAGTGTTTTAAGTACGTGATGCAAGAGGACGATTATATCACTTTTTCACTTTCATTTCTATTTCCGCTTTTCCTTTTAGTACAATAGTAATTTCGGGTTACCAAGATTTTTAGAAAATATTTGAAATATAAATGAATGCTTAAGAGAAATGGTTGAAATTACCCTCAACTGAAGCATTGTGACCCTTCACGGTAAGATCCAACGATTTGTAGTGACTTGCTTTAAACAAAATTTCATTTGGTCATGACCTCGATTTCATCACATTTTTTGATGAAAAAAAAACCTAGCTGCACCTGCATTTTTGGTATTTGAATTAATTTATTATGTGAAATTAGCAATCAATCATGACTGAAAATTAAACTGCAAGATCGCCATTGATACGCTGGTTCCGTAACAATTGTATTGACCTATTAAAAATCCATGATTTACTTCAAAAATGAATATCTGTGCAGAAACTGAATGTACGATTTTCGGAGGAGAACCGTTCAATAGTTTAGAAAATTTTGCGTCATAATCATAATTTTTGAAACTTTTCAGGTTCAACTCATCGAAAAATCTACAATATTGTTGCTTAATATTTTTAAAATTCCTAAAATTAGGTTCAAATCATACTCTCCACATTTGGACCAAGCACATGAATAAATATTGCGCGATTGTGGAGTAATCATAAGAAATATTTATTCGTAAAATAGAAATTTCCACTGAGCTAACAAATAATAAATGTTTTCTGAACTCTTTGTTAAAACAGTTTTCTTCCGGGCAGTCGATTTATTAATTTATTAGTGAAAAACTACTAATTGCTTAGTCCAAATATCTGAAGTTTGGGTCTGTATAGTGTATAACTAATGAAAATATTGTAATACTGGACTTTTTTTGCAGAATGTTCTCCTCGGATGATGTTTGGATATTTTTGATAAGCAATTAAAAAAACCGTGGGAGCGCTTTTTTCAAAAAACCATTCTTATTCTCATTTTTTTTCAATTCCTGGATTCTGAATGTGATAGGCTACTTTTTGCTTATTAAAAACTGAGTGAAAAATTACTATGGAATTTTGTCCAAAATGAAAACTGTATAATCTACAGAGGTTTATAATCTTCATCTCAGGTTCTAATTAAATGATACTGGTATGATTTTAAAAATAAAAGTAAAATAATAAAAAAACAAAAGTTTGAAATTTAAAAAAAAATGTTGTATTGGGAAATATTTGGTTTGTTTGTTGAATAGTACTTTCATGGCAATATAAACCAGTATCCAATAAATATCATCTAACTTCAAGGATATTTCGATTGAAGTTAGTTGAGGCTCACCGTGCCTAGCTTCTCCTGCATTTTCGGTATTTCAATTAATTCTTTATACTGATTTCTACATTAAATTATGTAAAATTAACAATCAATCATGATTGAAAAATGAGCGACTTTCGAAGAACCACCGCTTGATAGTTTAGAAAATTTTGCGTCATATTCATAATTTTTGAAATATTGCGCATTCAACTCATCGACAAATCACGAAAATTTTTCATCAAAATTGGTAAAATTCGTAAAAGTGAGCGAGAATCTTACATTTCACATCTGAACCAAGGCCATGAATAAATATTGTGTGACTGCTGCGTAATCGTAATAAATATTTATTCGTGAACTGGAAATTTTCACGAAGCTAAAGATACGAGATTTGCTGGTTATAAAATGCAACGTAAGATGCAAGAGCAAATGTGAACATGATTCTTTTTTACTTATAACGTTTTTTCTATAATGAAAATAGATAATTTAGACAAATTATTTATAGTTTATTAATTAAAAGTGAATAGCTCTTAATAATATTATCATATTTGAAAGATATTGGTTAGATTATCAAAATTCAGAAAGGAG
Source organism: Andricus grossulariae (assembly GCA_011634705.1). NCBI lineage: Eukaryota > Metazoa > Arthropoda > Insecta > Hymenoptera > Cynipidae > Andricus > Andricus grossulariae. The sequence goes on along the minus strand of JAABKJ010075445.1, from coordinate 18,845,680 downwards.
TATATATATATATATATATAATTAAAAACTAAAGGTTAACAACCACCGCAGGGTCCCACTGGGAGCAACTGTCATCGTGTTCAGCGCCCCAAAATACGTATAGGTACCATACTCTGATCTCTCGCACAACCCACTTTTTTTTGTGGGCCTGTCTAATTGTATTCAAATTTCAAGAACATGTTTTTTCATACTGTATTGAGAATTTCGAATGTCAAATGAACGAAAATTGTTTTCACTTTATGAAGAAGAAACAACTGTGAGCTGATGTGTCATGTGAACGATGACCTACCTGGGCTCGCAAGAGTGGTGCACACTCCACGTCTTACACTTACAACTTCGCCAGCCTCATTGTCGTTGCTTTTCCTTCATCATGGTCACATTCCGGCACTCGTCTCTCTGCATGCAAACTTTCATAGTGAATGCTGAAAGTTCAAACGAAGGTTCTTAGGTCAGATAATGGGGTAAAGTGACCAATCGTCGGATCTTCTTATTCTTACTGTATTTTTGCATTTACACTTATTTCATGTAGACTTCATTGGGACTTAGAGAAAAAATATATTAGCCTATTTCAAAATCACTATACCTGTTCAGAAAACATTCACTTTTTGTCTGCTATCGCGAAAACTGGGTATGAAAAGTATTAATTTCTGTCCTTTGGAAGCTATGGAAAAAATTGTGGAAGAAACTTAGATTATTATCGCTGTGACCCTTAGTATTAGAAAAAAAATTTCCAGTCTTAAATCTTAAAATTGAACCAGATTTTAATTGCGCTGATATTTGCAATTACTCTTTTATAATGAGAAAGTAAACAAAAGCACTCGACTTAGATACCCTTTTTGGTGTTTACATGCTCATCCTAATGATAAGGTATTAGTTTTATGTAAAATTTTCCATCGCCGATTTTCATCAAATCTCCACGTTTTGAAACCCCCTGAGTGAGAAAGAAGTGTTTTGTATGTGGGTGTCTGTCTCTGTCTTTAGTCTGTCTACAGTAATCTGTATTGTGCTTTGGCATACTTTTTCAGGTCCGAAAAAGAAAGGCTAAGTTCGTTAACCAACCATTTTTGACCAACGGTTCTGGTTTTATCAATCGAAAATATGCTTTTTGAAAAATAAAAAATTCCATTTTCCAACAAAACTATACGAGAAATTAAAAAAATGTGTAGAAGAAAAATTATTCATGTCAAAAAGATGAACAAATTTTCTTAGAACCATTTTTTTTGATAAGACGCATATTTTTCGTTTTAATCGTAAAAAAGTAATTGAGAAAAATTCGATTTTCAAACTATACAAGATAAGAAAAAAAATAAACAAAAATTGTTCACCCAAAAAATATCTACAAATTTGTCGTTAATTGTTCTTTCATAGAAGGCGTAGTTTTTGTTTTAATCGTAAAAAATAACATTAAAATAAAAAATATTTTTTTTTTTGGAAAAGCAACACAAGGTACAATAATATGTTAATTAAAAAATTGTTCGCCTCAATTATAAATAAAATTGGTTTTAAACCATTTTTTGATAGGACGTGTTGTGCGCCTAAATCAGATCTAAAAATTTTCTCAAGACCTTTGTTTTGATAGAACACGCATTTTTTAAATTATAAAAACAAGACAATGAAAATACGTCTGTTTCAATAGTAATGCACACTATAAATTGTAATAATATACGTTTATTTAGAAAATACATTTTTCAGGGTAGCTGCGAATAAATATTAATGCCAAATACGGAACAAATATTAAAGTAATCAGGAACAATAAAATTTGTACTTCATTTTGCAATATCTGAATAAGCAGTCCCGGACCGAGGTGTAGAAAATAGTATAATATACATATAATATAATACAGTTGATATGGGGGAAGTACAAAGATCGAGCGCTTAGCGCGAGATCTAACAGACGCGAGCGCTCAAACTTGCGAGCGAAGCGTGCGATGAGAATGTGCCCGCGCAGTGGGCAAATTTTTTGGCATTTGTTTACTTTTTGAAGTACTATATAACCTATACAAAACAGCTTTTTTAGATGATTTTTTAGTGTACGAATATGGCCATGAAAATACCAAGAAATGTTCTTTCAAAATTTGTTTTCAAGCATCGTATACCGATGTATTTTAAAGCGCTGATTACCAATACGGCCAATATATTTTTGGTAGTGTCTATACGTCTGGATAAAAACCATGTTCCTTCCCCCTTTCCAGGTCCATACATTTAGATTTTACCGTGTTATAGACATAAACGTGCGGATTGTCCGGACGTTTAGACTCTGCCAATATTTGTCGTTTCTAAGAAAATATTCAGCATGTACAACGAAGAAGCATCACTAAGTTCCACCCAACTTATTTGTTTTTATTTCTTCTTTAAACTTAGTGTTTTAGTAAAAGTAATTAATTTTTTCAATCGAGTTCCCACTGTTAATATTTCATTATTGAGAAAAAAAATATTTAAGAAAGAAACTATTCTTTATTTTAAATATAATATAATAATCACACGCTTTCGATAATCGATATTTACTACTCAAACCTAGCCACAGGGGTGGGTGTCGTCGAAATCACTCTCCCCCTGAGATGGAGTATAAAAAACGGGTGGGAATTTTGAAAAGGGGGAAAGTGTGATTGGGGGTGGATGTCGCCAAACTCACTCTCTTCGCGAGAAAGGTTATACAAAACGGGGCATACTCTTGGAAAGGGGGGAGGTTGTAAATGGGAGTGGCTGACGCTGAAATCACTCAAGGGATATAAATGGATATAAAGATGGAAGGGGTGGGGGGTGCTGGCTTTGGTTATACGCAGAAATTACTTTCTCTCCCTCCACTGCCCAAAAAGATGTCGTTTTGATTATATTATAAAAAGAATCCGTTTTTTTTTAAGTTTGAAGAAAAAAATGTATTTAAAATATTTAATATTAAGTTTTGCTAAAAAGAGCATCTGCGTCAAGATACCTGCCATGTTCCCTGATGAGGCGCAGTGCTCATCTGTCTTGTAATAGCAAATAAAAAAGGACTTTTTAATATGTAGTAGAGATTTCTGTCAAAAAGTTTACACATCTAACCTAAAAAGCGGCGAAGAAAGGTTATGAACATGGTTACGAATTAAAAATAATATTATACCATCAAGAAAATATTTCGCTAAGAATGCTTTGACATTGGAAAGCATTTGTTATTATTTAAGTATGTATTTCTATAACTGTACACAAATTAAAGCATCGAAAGAATTCAAAATATATAGATAATACATCCCAATTTATAAGTTTACTGCAAAATACTTTAATTTTCATTGCTTTTGTCCTGCTTTAATGATAACTACAAAAGGTCTATAAAACTCACTTTATATTTAACTGTCAAGGGTAATAAGTTAAAAAAATTTTATTTGAAATTGCTTCATTCCGTTCATAAAACATACATATTTTAAAAGGCCTCAAAACTAACGTAAATAAAACAAAGGTAATGGTGTTTGAGGGGAAAAGTGAGAAAACAATAGGCAACATTGTCCTGAATGGTGAGAGATTGGAGCAAGTTGACAAATACATATATCTGGGTAGCCTATTCACTAGCGACGGCATCGCTAGGGTATAATGCATGTGTATACCAAATTTCAAACAGTTTCAATCATATTTGTCTGAGTAAAGACGATTCATGTTTTAAAAAATAATTTAATTTGGGAAAAATATTTTCCCACTTTTTCAATTTCATTATTAAAAATATACATCGGGACGAAAAACTTCAATTGGGGTGAATTGCGGCGAATTATCATTTTTGAATTAGCCCGAATTCCGCTTAATGATTTGTTTAAACGAATTGAGCCAGCGCGAATTTAATGCATTTCAATTCGTTTTAATTCGTGGTCAAGGACATTACGAAAAAAATTATTAATAATTGCATGCCTCGATACTCGAACCAGCGATCCCAAGTGTATAAGTCCACAGGGCGACCGTTGAGCTACAGGACTCATTGATATTTATTTACAACGGATCTTTTATGCCTAACTCGTTGTTCATATCTTACGAATTCGATTGAATAGGCCAGCCTTTAACTGTATTCGCGCGGAGGAATTCAGGCGAATTGGAGCTTGACTTTAAATCTCGCGAATGAAAATGAATTGGCTGACACTGAAATTCATTCGTGCTTACACACTAAAATGAATAAGGTCCCCTAAAAATTGTTCGCCGAATAATTATTTTGGTTAGCATTTTCAATACCTACTCCTTATTGTTTATGACTATTGTAATTAACAAAAAATCCTGAATTAGAAAAATATATTTTTATTTTATTTTTTTATTAATCTCTGGCACAAAATAAAGCTTTTTACTCTCGTCACATTTTTCTCGTACGACGAGCCATTATTTATTCACAGCCTTATAAACAATATATTTGTTATAAATCTACGCCCTCCTACAAGCCACAATTTTCAAGTTATTCGCGACATTTTTTTTTTTTTTTTTTTTTTTTTTTTGTAACGGTAATCTTATCGTAATCAGTATAATTATTTTGGTTAGAATTTTCAATACACTCATCCCTCGCTGCAATGCCATCCGTTATAGCGCTACCTCACGCATGACTATTTCTGCCTCCCCCTTGAGCGTTTCTTGACAGCCTATACACTCGGACAGTCAGTGCCGTATCAGAAGTTACTTACATCGCGAATCTCTGGGCGTATACATTTGGACGCGTAAAAGTTTATTCAATTTTTACATATTATGATGAACCAATGAAAAAAACTTTTCTGTCAATGAGCAAAAAATATTTAGTTTTGCAAGAAATTAAAAACGGCAAATCAAGAAATGCGATATTAAATAAATTCAAAATTAGTAAACATAGTTAACGCAAAATTTTTCGGTTTGACGATGAAGTTATTAAGAAATCCAATGACTTTGAGTTCAGAAAAAAAAACAATGAGATCTGCTAACAATGCTGAATCAGAGGACGCTTTATTCAGATGGTTTATCCAAAAACGAGACTCAGGACATCTTGGGCCGCCATGTCTGTGACGATAAGTAACCTGCATCTGGCCCTGGACGTCGAATGCCAAGTGACTAGCTTTGGGTGCCATGTCTCACAGTGGGGCAAAATGAAAAAATGATGTTCAAAATAACCTGTGGGGCACAATTCATCATCGATTTTCAATTTATTTATTTTTTCAAGTAGTTTAGCATTAAATTCTCAAGAAATCTGTTAAGGCCGATTTTAAAATTTTTGTTTGGTTCAATTTTTAGAGAGCTGAAAAATAGCGAAAAAAATGTTGATTTTTTTCACTTTTCTTTTTAATTCTCTGTGAAAATTTTGGTCAGTGGTAACAGGCCTCAGGTTTGATGCACAAGGGTCGGTGGAAAAAAAAATTTGTTGACATGTCAAGTTATTTGTTATAAACAAATATTTGCAACAAATTGCTAGTATGATGGATTAGGTTTTTGTTAAGTATATTTATGCATCGAAATCGCTCGTTCAGAGCCACGAGGTGAAATGTGATCATGAAAATGTAGTATCCGATATAATTTGTTAACTTTATCAACAAATAACATAAAAAAATGCATGGTTTAAACAGTTTTAGGCAGAAACGAACCGAATTATATTCCGATTGTCTTCGAATCTCATTGCCTGTGATGCACATTGATGGATTTTTGTCATTTGATATAATTTGTTAAATTTGACAACAATTATTATAAACGCATGCGGGATTTGAACAGTTTTAGGCAGAAACGAACTGAATTCTGTTCTGACTGTCCTTAAGTATCATTGCATGTGATGCTCATTGATATCTTTCCACTAAAAATATCATTTAACATTTTTATGAATGAATCATTCGAACACATTTCTATTATGGATATTTCATGATTCCAGTCCTTATTTAAAAAACGATTCATTCTGCAATCAAGAGCTCGAGAGCTTCAGGTTGAAAATCACTATCTATATATCTTCAGCTTTCTCTTAGAGATGACAAGTATGCATCAGATGAGATGAGTAATTTATGCACTAGATCAGTATTAGTGGCTAACCGACTGCACTTACGAGTGTGCTCTTGAGCTTCTCTTTTTCGTAAAACTAATATTTCCAATTTTTCTTGAATGTAGGGGTAAAGTACTATAATAATTTGTCAGTAACTACTTTCATTTGCTTATCATCGACTGGATAATTTTTTCGGATGTGATTCCAAAGCATACGAGATAAATCAGTGTCATTCATTTTGGGATTTTGGCTGCAACATCATACAAGCTCTCCATAGGCACCTCCAGAGAATTCATCTTGGAGCCTAGGTTAAAATTTTTTTTTTTTAAATAATGAATAAAAGACCGAAGAAACGAAGAAATTTTGTGATACTTAAAACCTAGGGAAACGAAAATTAAAGGAACAAAAAAAGGTTGATATCTCTGAACATCAGTAGATAAAATAAAAATTCGTGAGTAACAATAGTATATTGTGTATCGAGGGCGTAAGGAAGGCTATTGTGACGAGTCGGAATTTGCTGCCCGAGCGAAGCGAGGGCGGCAGTCACACGAGACAAAATAGCTTTACGCCCTTGATACACGCCACACTTTTTATCCCCCTCCTTGAAAAAAAGCACGTGAAGCAGATAGAGGATGTTTGGTGTACTTGACAATTTTAGATTCTAGGTGAAAGGAAGAAGTAGCGTACTTTGCAGAAGATTGACTGTCGGGTCTAGCAATACAATTTTTTCAAAGATAAAGATCAATTCCTCCATATTCTCACTCGCGGGGTGCAATGTATGTGTAGCGGGCGTAAAGTTTTCTGTAGCAAGCGTAAAGTTTCATGTAGCGGGCGTAAAGTTTAATGTTGGCCCGGCGGCGGAATGCGCATTTGCGAACGTCACTGGGCTGGAAGCGGACACATCACGCCTGCTTCACGTGCATGCAATGGCGCGTTTTCAAGGGGGGTCGGGCAAAAATAACTTTGTAATATAAGTGTCAGAATCCTACACAAAGTGAAATATAACAATATGAATATTCAATATCATTAGAACATTATTTCCAGTTAACAGAACAGAATGAATATTTGTGCGAGATTCTCTATTGTAGATATAACAAAGTATGGGATAGAGTAATTAACTGGTTACAATAATTTTCTTTGACTAGATAACAGAAAGATTTCTTTTTCATGAAGCAATCAATTTCTCAATAAATATAATTGATGACATTGAACTTAATCAAATATTGTATTAACACTTTTTAAAATATTTTCTTTACAGGTTTTATTGGTTTTTCATATCTTTAGTTATTCCCTATAAATAATCCCTGATGAGGGGGTATAACTGACTTCGAAACATGTTGGTCCCATCGTACAATAAAAAGGACGGAGAAAGGAAAAAGTGAGAGGTTGGTTTTTGGTTGACTTTTTCCCCTTTTCTCCCTCTTTTCTCATTGTGTTATTCTTGTCTCTAATGAGCCGAAAAGTGAGGTTTTTGGAAAGTTTATGTTTAAATTGTGAATCAATTTGTTGCTTATTCTGCAAAAATTATTCATGATAAAATGTATTTCGTTTCAATCTTAATTTACGAAAAATTTAAAGATTATCAAATGCAAAATAAGGAAAAATTTTAGAGAAAAGTTTTCCCGAATTTCTCAACCTGGAAAATGTGGGAAAAGACCGGCATTTTTTGACAAAAATTAAAAGATTGTACAAGAACTAAAAAGAAAAAAGCTTTGTTGAGTGCAGCACCTCGTATTTTATGGATTTTCAAGTGCTGAATTCAAATCTGGCATGAAAAATAGCGTAGCGTATTTCCTTTCTGAGAAAAATGCGGTTAAATATGAAAAGTCCAATATGGAGAGACACAATTCGGAAACATGATTGTAACTTAACAAAGTTTATTATTTTAAGGTTCTTAGGGTCGTTTAATCCAAACCTGACGTCAGAATATCAAAATAAAGAATGGCGGATCCAATATGGCGGACAAAAAGTTTTGAAAAATTTAGGAAAATTTACAAAATATTCCATATTTACGTTTGCGAGGTCTCTGAATCCAAATCAGACGTCAGAATTTTAGAATAAAAAATGTCTGATCGAATATGGACATAGAACAATTGATAAAATTTGGGCAAATTTACAACATAAGTCATATTTATGTTTTTTTCTTTTGATTATGTTTTCCAAATTTTGTTCCTCCACATTGAATCGACCATTTTTTATTTTGTAACTCTGACGTCAGATTTTGCTTTGACGACCCTAGAAACCTGAAGATAATAAACTTAGTTAAGTGACCATCATGTTTCCGACTTGTGTCTCTCCATATTGGATTTTTCATATCTAACCGCATTTTTCTCGGAAAGAAAATATGCTATTTTTCGTGGCAGATTTGAATTCAGCATTCAAAAATCTATAAAATATACTGTGTTGCACTAAAAACACACTTTTTTCTTTGTATTTCTAGTTCAATTTTGTCTCAAATTTGTCTCTATAATCTTCGCTTATTGTGCATTTAATACGCTTCAATTTCGTTAAAAAAACACCCATTTTGGTCATTTCGTTTGAGCGATATTAGGTTTTGAAAGTAAATTTTTCGAAGAAGCCCACTGTGCGACGTAGGTAAACATCTTATTATAAACGTTTGTAATATATTCTTTTGTACTTACAGTAAGTCTGCCGTCAGATTCAAAAGATAGTTTTTTAGAATACGAAACTTGTCTATGCAAATCTCTGTAATATGTTTCTAAATTAATAGTATTAGGCGAATCTTGAGGAGTAGGAGCTGTATGGGTTATAGTAGGTGGCGTAGATCCAGGTGCTTTCATTTTACTTTGTTTTAGAATATTACATTTTGATTCATTTCTTCGTTTCCAAGAGTTATTACGTTTTTTCTGATTGCAATTGTCCTTATATTTCCACAAATCTTCTGTAATACACCATGAGTTTTTTAAATTCTGAAACAGAAATCAATATGCAACACTATTCCATATTTAATTGACATACTTCCATTCAAAAGTAAGATTGTTAAACTATGGTTACTAGGTCCGCGAAATAATGGGAATTTAAATACAGAAATCGATAAAGGACATCTTTCTGAGTAATGTGACAAAATATTTGACCATAATATACAATACACTGTGCGTGGCACAAAAAAAGTATTAAGTTATGTTTATTGGGTCAACTTATTTAACTTCAACAAATGATCCGAAACGTAACGCAGAACACTGAAACTCATTGACTAAAAAAAATAAAAGCTTGCGGATCTATTCGTCATCTTAACTTAACGCATAATTAATAAAATATGGATTTGGATAACTTTAAAGTTTGAGGCAATAAAACGATGTTTATTTTGTACAAAAAGAATACCAGTGGTGTAGTTTATTGGGTCCTCATAAATTAAACATCATTTAGTGCGTGAAACAATGACTATCGACAGAATAGTGAATACGAAATGAATTACTTTCATTCTATTGAATTATTTAAAAGCATTTCCTAACTAGACTTGGGTTTTCTGACAGATAAATAGGCCTAATTTTCAGGATCCAATGAGAATAGCTTTTTATCTAATTTCATCGGACCCGATAAAGATCATCTTAACAATTTCCGACATTTATCGGGTCCGTGAGATAATCGTACTTTATGAATTTAAATCGATAAAGAATATATTTCTCAGTAATGTGAATATATATTTGAACATAATATGCAATATTCTGTGCGTTGAAGGGAAAATGGATAAAAGCATGTTTATTGGGTCTACTTATTTAACTTCAACAAATGATACCGAAAACGTAACGCAGAACTCTGACACTTATTGACTAAAAAGAATCTATTCGTCGTATTGACTTAACATATAATTAATAATATATGGATGTTAATAGGTTCAAGGTGCCAAGCAACAATGAGAATTCTTATCGGGAACAAAAACATAAGTACTTTAGTTTAACCGGCCGTCATAAATTAAACGTTTTTTATTGATTAAAATAATAACGATCCACATGCCACAGCACAGTGCATACGACATAAATTACTTTCATGCTTTTGAATCATTCAAACGCATTTATTTTAAGTAGACTTGGATTTCCTGATGGATAAACAGGTACAATAATAAAAACCTAATATGAACCACTTTTCATATAATTCAATCAGACCCAATAAGGACTATTTTAATAGTTGTTTAGAAAATGTTTTGTATTATTATTACACTAAAAAAAATTTCTAGTTAAAGTTACTAGACGCGTCTGGTTAACAAATTTCTAGTTAGTTTAATCAGAAATTATGGTTAGTATGACTAGAAATTTCTAGTTAATTAACTCTGGTCGATTTTTTCTAGTTAAAACTATTCTGGTTAATTGTATTTCCAGTTATATAAGTATAAATAAATACAGTGAGCCATGAAATTAGTTGTGTTATAAAAAAACGCGTTACCTGTCTAAACACCAGTGGTAGTGGTATAGGGATACTTCCAAACATAGCCCATATTTTTTTGATGTCTTTAAAATATATTCTCGAAAATATTAACATTGTACACAATTAATAAACAAAGCGAATGTTCGAGAATTTTGGTACTGACCAAATGACCTGATTCTAAAAAAAAGTGGCCTATCCTAGAATGGGTGACTAGTCAAGTAAAGTTTCGACAACTTATTTTTTCCGTGTGGTTATTATTTTTTTTATATCCTTTAGTCATTTTTAAAGCAAAATCCATTGGCGTGTTTTTTTTATAGCATCAGGTTAATATTTATTAATTTGTTTATAACAACTTTTTTAATCAGAGATTATTCAACTAACTTTTTATGCCAAAAATCATTGCTGATCGCGATGCTAAAATTCCATTAGTTACTTGTTTTATATCCCTAGTGGTTTAGCCATGGGCTGTAGCGGATACAGGCACAAATCAATTGTTTATTATTTTGTTATAACTAACTGGAGTAAGAAAATGATCATGTAACACATTTTTGCTTTGTAATTTTTAACTTCGAATCCATTGGTGTAGTTATTTTTATTGTAAAGGTAACATTTATTCATTTGTTTATAACCAATTGTAATATAAGGCCGACGAATGAAGGCCCAAAATGCAGATAGGATCCTTTCGAAATCAGGAATGTTCTACAGTTTAAGTCGCAGAATTTCTCAGCGAAGCAATATATTGTTTTTCAAAGAAATTGTAGTTTGTTTCCAAAAAGATACAATTTCTTTCTTTAAACTTCGTTGGCTTTTGACATAATTCAGTTATTCCGATTTTTCTTTTCAGAATTTTCACATTTCCAAGTTTTCCATGCCCTGCGGCTCCCGTTTTTCGAAATCTGCCGGAAAATTTGCATACAGATCGAAATTAACGAAATCGGTGCAGTGAGATTTGTTTCCAAATCTAAAGTCTACTTTCGTAACAACAAAAAAAGCTGGAGGGCGGATAATTTTTTTTGGTGAAAATTGAAATTTCACATTATTCTCGTAATGCCAAATATCAGAAATGAGAAACAGGTCTTCTCGCATGAAACTCGCAGGATTTTGTTCCTTATCAAATAAACATAACAAAAAATGGGCTAATATAATTGTTGGTTTTTTTGGTGAAAATAGTATTTGCATCTTCAAACAAATTTCCGCCATTGGATCATTTTAAGCTGTTTTAAAGTTTTCCAGCAGATTTCGAAAAATGAGGAAATATGAATATCTAAATTATGTCCAAAACTATCCAAGTTTAAAGAATTTTTGTTTTTGTTTTTAATCTGTGACTTGAAGTATTAGGACATTCCTGATTTGAAATGAATCCGCTCATTAATTTATTGAACATGTGGGCTAATGAAATAATTTGTTTAAATCTGTAATATTCTAAAATATTAATTAATGCATCCAAAGGAATTTGAAAATTATTATATAAGTTCTTTAGTGAAAGTTTCATTTTAATTTTACGACCTTCACAATACACGGAATTATAAATTTTGAAATTTATCGAAAAATAGAAATATTTCAACTAATCCATATTGAAAAATGGCTATAAAATGATACAATAAATGCTTTTCCAAGTACCATCTAAATACTCTGTTGTCAGATTTCTTTCCAAATATTGCCAGCAAATAATGATGTGTGAATCCAAAAAAAGTTTCATCCCCATATCTTCATCGGAGGACTGCTTACTTTCACCCATAAATTCGTTGAAGGACAAAGATCTCGAAAAAAATTTCCAAAAACCCTCTAAATACTCTGTTGTCAGATTTATTTCCAAATATTACTAGCAAATGAGGACGTGTGATACGAAAAAAGGTTTCATCCCCATATCTTCATCGGAGGACTACTTACTTTCACCCCCCTACTCGTTATAAGGCAAAAACACGAAAAAAAAAATCCAATCAATATCTAAATACTCAGTTGTCAGATTTCTTTCCAAATATTACCAGAAAATGATATTGTGTGATACCAAAAAAAAAGGTTCATCCCCATATCCTCATCGGAGGCCTGCTTACTTTCACCCCCAAATTCGTTAAAGGACAAAAATGTCGAAAAAAAATTTCCAAACCCCCTCTAAATACTTTGTTGTCAGATTTATTTTCATGTAATACTAGCAAATGATGACGTTTAATACGAAAAAAAGTTTCATTCCCATATCTTCATCGAAGGACTGCTTACTTTCACCCCGAAACTCGTTATAAGGCAAAAACACGAAAAACAATTTCCAATCACCCTCTAAATTCTGTTGCCAGATTTCTTGTCAAATATTACTAGCAAATGATAATGGGTGATACCATAAAAAGTTTCATCCCCATATCTTCATCGAAGGACTGCTTACTTCCACCCCCAAACTAGTTAAACGACCAAAATCTCGAGTAAAAATTTCCAAAAAACCCTCTAAGTACTCTGTTGTCAGATTTCTTTCCAAACATTACTAGCAAATGATGATGTGTGATACATAAGAAAGTTTCATCCCCATATTATCATCGGAGCACTGCTTACTTTCACCCCCAAACTCGTTATAAGACAGAAAACACGAAAAAAATGTCCAAGTACCCTCTAAATTCTCTGTTATCAGATTTATTTCCAAATATTACTAGCAAATGATGATGTGTGATACGAAAAAAAATTTCATCCCCATATTTTCATCGAAGCACTGCTTACTTTCACCCCCAAACTGGTTAAAAGACAAAAATCTCGAGAAAAAATTTCCGAAAAAACTTTAAATACTCTGTTGTCAGATTTCTTGCCAAATATTACTAGCAAATGATGATGTGTGATACGAGAAAAAGTTTCATCCCCATATTTTCGTCAGAGGACTGCTTACTTTCACCCCCAAACTCGTTATAAGACAAAAATCTCGAGAAAAAATGTCCAAGTACCCTCTAAATTCTCTGTGTCAGATTTCTTTCCAAATATTACTAGCAAATGATGTGTGACACCAAAAAAAGTCTCATCCCTACATTTTCATCGAAGCACTGCTTACTTTCACCCGCAAACTGGTTAAGACAAAAATCTCGAAAAAAAAATTTCCGGAAAAACTTGAAATACTCTGTTGTCAGATTTCTATCCAAATATTACGAGAAAATGACGATGAGTGACACCACAAAAAGTTTCATCCCCATATTTGCGTCGGAGGCCTGCTTACTTTCACCCCAAAGTCGTTAAAGGACAAAAATATCAGGAAAAAAATTACAAAAGCCTTCTAAATACTCTGTTGTCAGATTTCTTGCCAAATATTACTAGCAAATGATGGTGTGTAATACGAAAAAAAGTTTCATCCCCATATTTTCATCGAAGCACTGCTTACTTTCACCCCCAAACTGGTGAAAAGACAAAAATGTCGAGAAAAAACGTCCAAGTACCCTCAAAATTCTCTCTTGTCAGATTTCTTTCCAAATAATACTAGCGAATGCTGATGTGTGATACGAAGAAAAGTTTCATCCCCACATTTTCATCGAAGCACTGTTTACTTTCACCCCAAAGTCGTTAAAGGACAAAATATCTAAAAAAAATTCCAAAAGCCCTCTAAATACTCTGTTGTCAGATTTCTTGCCAAATATTACTAGCAAATGATGATGTGTGATACGAGAAAAAGTTTCATCCGGAAATTGCTAAAAAGTAACAATAATACGTAAAAATGTAGTTTTTTCATTTTTGGGTCATATTTGGGGCGCTGTGGGAGCGTAAGGGTGGGTTAAAAATAAAATTTATGATTATCGTTTTATTTCATAGGCACTCCTCTTCATTCCCTAAAAAAGTTGGCATGTTTCGATCAAACCCTGAAGTATGAGTTCAATTTTACGAAAATCCAAAATGGAGGGGTCCTTGCCGTCTAGAGTGAAAAAAAAAATGTTGCAATGCATTTTTAGATCACCCTATTTCTCACGGTTCCTTCAGTGCAATCGACCTCACTGTATGTAGCCTTCATGCTGCTCATAAACTCGTGTGGGAAACACTACCCGAATTACATGATAGTGACCACTATCCTATCAAAACCTTAATTCCAGATATAGTTCCAGAACCAATTCACCTCTCTTCATGGAATTTAAAGAAAGATAATTGGGAAATCTTTCAAGAAATAATTGACGACGAAATAAATCAGCTCATAAACAACAGCCTATCTCCTCAACATCCTATTGACGAGTTAATTTTCGAATTTAGCTCCTTAGTCAAGAAAGCAGCAGAAATCGCAATTGGAAAAACAATAAATAAATCAAGAAAATCTCACCCCCCATAGTGGAATGAAGCATGCCAAAAAGCAAGAGAAGAGAAGAACCATGCTTTCAACAGACTATAAAAACAAAAAAGCCTGGAAAACAAAATCCAATTTAAAAAAATGAGAGCAACGGCTCATCGTACTTATTTAGAGAACACTCGAGAATCATGGATAGAATATTTATCATCCCTAAATAACCAAGCCTCAACAACTACCATCTGGAACAAAGTTAAAAAATGTTGTGTTGAAAAACAACTTCAAGATTGACTGGCATAAAAAACCCGTAGGAGAAATTGCCACAGACTCTATAGAGATGGCAAATCTCATAGGAGAATGTTTTGTAAAAACTCAAGCAACGAAAATTTTAACCCAAATTTCAAGAGATTCAAGGACGCTGAAGAATTAAAATCCACTCAAAGAATATCAGTCAAAAATGAAAACGATAATAATCCAGACATCAGTAAAGATCTTACTATCGAAGAATTAAAATCCGCAATTAAAGAATCTAAAGGTAGAAGCCCTGGACCAGATGGAATTCCTTACGCCTTCTTCCAAAACCTACCTTCAGCAAGCTTAGAGTACCTTCTATCGATATTCAATACCATGTAGAAGAATCAAACTTTCTCAGCTCTGTGGAAGGAAGCCATAGTTGTCCCGATCCCAAAGGCTGGAAAAGAGTCTTCCCATCCAGCCCACTACTGTCCAATTTCTCTAACTTGCACGATGTGCAAACTTTTTGAAAAAATAGCAAACAATCGTCTACGATGGATTCTCGAAGATGAAAAGTTTTTTGCCTCCCAACAAAGTGGATTCAGACAAAAAAAAAACTAGTTTAGATCCACTTATTAAACTTCAAACGAATATAAGCGAAGCCTTCAAAAATAAGCAGCACCTGATTGCCGTATGTCTGGACATTGAAAGCAAACAAAAGCTTATGAAATGGCATGGCGCCTTCGAATTCTGAAAATCCTTAAAAATCAAGGTATCAATGGAAATTTATTGGCCTTCATTACAAATTATATTAGACAAAGATATATCAAAGTTAGAGTCAATGGAGAATTATCCGAAAAATTTATTCTAGAAAACGGAGACTCTCAAGGCTCAATAATGAGTACTACCCTCTTTCTTGTCTCAATCAACGACGTCAGAAGATACTAAATAAATTATGGAATTGGTCCCTCAAAAATGGATATAAATTTTCGCAATCTAAAATGGAATATATAATATTCACACGTAAAAAAATACCCGAAACAATACCAAGATTCCAACTCGATCATCAAGTCATAAAGAAAGTGAACCAAGTGAAATTACTAGGTTTAGTCTTTGATCAAAAACTAACTTGGAGACCACACATTCTTAAACTAAAAGAAGAATGTAAACAACGAATCTCTATCCTGAAAGTACTTTCTCACAGAAATTGGGGCGCAGACCAAAACGTACTACTTCTCACCTACAAAGCCATCATCAGAGCAAAATTCGATTACGGATCAATCATTTACAACTCAGCTAATCTAGGAACCCTGGCCCTACTCGACCCTATTCATAACTTGGGAATTAAACTCTGCTGTGGAGCCTTCCACACCAGCCCTACGAAAAGTATACGAAGCGAAATTGATGAACCGACCATAAGCCATCGGAGAATGGATCTCTCACTAAAATACGCTATTACATTGTCTGCATACCCAAATAACCCATCCCATGATCTTCTTTTCCCCAGACAAATAAATGTCAACCCTGATTAACAAAACAGATCCCGAAAATCAGTAAGAAAATTGATAGAAGAATACCAGTCAGAAACTGTAATCAATATACCACCCGTCCAGACCAACAAACTAAATCCAGATCCAACATGGACTCTAGAAATTCCAAAGGTCTAACATAAATAAAAATGAAACCTCAGAAAATCGATGGAATCAGCTCTACAAGGAAATAGAAGAAAAATACAGCGACTCTATACATATCTTCACCGACGGATCAAAAACGGAATCAGGAGCAGGTTGTTCTATTTATTCAGTCTCTGAAGAAGTCTACTTCGGCCTTCCCAAACAATGCAGAGTCTTCTCAACCGAAATATTTGCACTAATGGAAGCATACGAACTATGCAAAAAGTAAATTCATAATAATTTCGTAATCTTCAGTGACTCTCTAAGCAGCCTTCAAGGTATTCAAAAACGAAATTCATACGACAGCAAAATCCAAGTTATCCAAAAAACTTACAATGTTTGCCTACAATCTGACAAAAAAATTACAGCAATCTGGATGCCTTCCCACAAAAACATCAAAGGAAATGAACAAGCAGACTTACTAGCTAAATTCGCTACATCGCTACTAATTGAAGAAGAAAATTCCAAACTACCAGTCACTGACACAAAAAACTTCATAGAACAAGAAATCTCAAATAATTGTAACATAACTCAAGGAAACACACAAAATGACGATTTCTCTATCTGTCGAACGAACCTGAAATACCCTACATGGAAAACCCTCAACCGAAGAGAACGAGCTGCCCTTACCAGACTCCGAATAGGCCACACCAAGATCAATCACAAGCATCTCATCGAGAAGACAGAACCCCCAAAGTGTGATCAGTGCAACGTCCCTATAAGTGTTAAGGGGGTATCCTACCCGAGTCGGTCCGAAATATCGATATTTTCAAATCGCTGTAAATGAAAAGCTTTTCAATACTTTTATTCGAGGTTTTTGGAAAGTTTTTCTACAGGTTTTGAACAATAATTTTCGTTTCTATTGTTAAAAATATCTTTGTTAATAAAGGTTCATTCCACGCCTCGAACTTGAGCCTGCCGAAAATAGTTGCTCCATGGTGGACATGATATCTCCGGTTTAAATATTCTGAAACAGCATCTTTAGAAAGACCGAGATCTCGCGATAAATCATTCAATTCTTGAAACGTAAATATCTCGGGAACTTTATTCTTTTCATTGTGTGGTATGTACTCTTCTGTATTAACATCGCTGCTTTCACCGTTACTTTTTTTCAATACATTTTGTGTGGGGTCCTTTAGGGTTTAATCGCTTCTCGTTTCTCTTCTAATTTTGCCTGCATGCTATCTTACCCGCCAGGGCGCGCTTCCCAGTCATGGTTGAGATAGAAAGGGGTTACTTTCGTAACGCTATTAACAGACGTATTATACGCGAATTGAAGTTGACGCAAATACTTGTTTCATTCGTTATGGAGTTTTTCATTAAAGGCGGCAACAATAGGTTTCAATGTCCGATTAATTCTTTCTACGGGATTCGCCTGTGCGTGAGCGAGAGGCGTCGTGACGTGATTAACCCCGAACTGCTGTAATAACTCTTGGACGTCATCGTCTATAAACTCGCTCCCGTGATCGGAAATGAGCTTGAACGGAGTTTCCCAGTGATTGAAAATAGTTTCTGGATTGGTTTTTACGCGTTTCGATTTTTTCGCACGCATGGGTATAATTTCTGCGAATCGCGTAAACAAGTCCTAAACTACCAGCACACAGGTGTTGCCACCGCGATGAGAGCTCGCAAATGGAGCTGCTGTATCTACATCAATCAAGAACCAAGGCTGGGATGGCGGTATCGATCCCATGAACCCCGAGGATATGGCTTGGTCGTATTTTACGCAATGACACACTTCACAATCCAGAACGAATTTATTGTTATCATAGTATATACCAGGCCAAATAAACAACGTATTTCAGTCTAGCGTAGGTCTTCTCAAGCCCTAGATGACCAGCTTGAGGTGTCGCATGAAATCGTCTTAAGTAAGCCGAGACTTCCTCCTCACGAAGTACTTTCTTCCAAAAATTGTCATCACCTACAAGTTCTTTTAACATGTCCTGACGATAGTAGTATAGATAGATAATGCAATCCTGGACAATCCCATCCCATTCAGCATGAACGTCTCCGTCTAAGTACATTCTGGAAAGGGCGTCTGGAACCTCATTCTCAGTCCCCTTACAGTGTTGAATCGTTATATCATGGGAGTAGAGTTCAGTGGCCCATCTGGCCAATTTTCCTACGGGCTTATTAACTCCATATAACCATTTAAGAACTGAATGATCTGTTACGAGAGTAAACGGAATACCTTCTAGGTAGCAGCGAAGTTTACCTATATTTTTTCCATTCAAATTTATATACTTCAAAATATTGAAAATAAAGCTAAATAATTGTTGGAGTAACACCGTATGATAGGTCATTCATTTATACTGAGGGATCCAGCCTTATATGTAGGTAATTGTGGAACACTAGAACACTGCTGATGTCAAATGTCATATGTAAAATACAGATAAGAACATTTTTAAAAACATTGATGATGCGAAACCTAGAGGCTTCTTGCACTGGATGCCTTCCTAACATTATTAACTCAATGTTATTTACTAACTCAACAGATTTTTTCTGCAGATCTTCCGTTATTTGAATAATATTAGGAACTTTATGTCTGCTTAGGAATTGTGCTTTTTAGATGCTTTCTAGTTGAAATTATTTACATTTGACAAAAATTTATTTTTAATCTTCCTCCAATATGGAGAAATACATGAAAATACTCTTGATATCATATAAGAAATGCGAGTTGCTCAGAAACATTTTCAAAATGAAGATAAGTTTGGGATTTAAGATAAGGGTAACATTCAAAATTCAGACAGGCATATTGGAATAACTCAAATATGCCATCATCAGCTATAGGAACTTTTGAAATGAATTCTTTATACATATATTACATTTTAGTTGTAAAGAAATCTAATTGAATAATGCCGAATAACGTACTGAAGATTTTAACGTCTGCTGTTTGTATGAGTTATAAGTATTCTAGTCAATCAAGTTCAATAAGGAGGAGGAGGAGGTGGAAGGGGAGATATTGAAAGATTATAAACCATAAACAAACTGTCAGAATCTTAAAACATGTGTCGAGCCTCCTTTCTATTTAAAATAACTAATATGATTCCAGGTGGGTCAAGTGAAGAAATACACATCTAAATTTTAAGAAATTAGAATTATTTAACATATAGCATTTCTACTTTCTATTATTCATCAAGAGATGAAGCTTATTGTTTACTTAGTATGGTATTGGTTCTGTTTTATAAGTGTTTTGAAATTAATTGCATGAAATGTTCAATGAAATATAACAAATGTTTATTCAACAGTTGAAAAAAGATTAAACTAACTGTTAAAGTATGAACATCAGCTTTTAAACCTATGATTCAATAATTCCAGCATCTCTCATTTGATTGATTATTGAAATGAACGTATGTGAATCATTTCCAATTTCATCTGCTTGTGATTGTAAAAGTACATAACCGGAATCGATCTACCAATATGTTTGGATCGTCCGAGTATTTTGACATTTTTGCTGTTTCTTTTACTTTTACTTCATATTCAGTGGAAAAATCACTTTTAGAATCATCATTCGTATCTTCATCATCATTATCATCATCAACATCGGCATCATCATCTTCGCTATTCTTTTCTTCTGCTTTATCATCATTAGAATCATCTTTATTGCTGACTATCACGGATGGATTAAAGACTGTCAGCATAAAATCTTATTGATTATAGATTTATTGCTTTCACGATGATTCATTATAATAAAAGGAGGTGTTTCGGCTTTCAATCGAGTGCAAAACTACGAATGTTGCCGACTGTCTGTAATTGGCCAGAGCGCCCCACCGTGGAGACTGGTCGAACCTGAAGTCTATATCGGAGAAACCGAAGAGCGGGGAGCCAACGTATAAAGGAACATGAGAGTAAAGTCAGGCTAAAACAGGACATAGCATTTTATTTGACGAAACAACCATCATCACAATAACATACAATATTTTTCAAGAAAACATAGAGAAGCAATCGAAATCTTAAAACACCCTGATAACATCAATAGGGACAATGAATATAATACCATCCGATTTGGCTTTCCCTCCTCCCGGGTTTGCTTAAAAAAAGACTTGATGACCAATCAGGTTCGACCAGTCTCCAATGTGAATATTGAAAAAGTTTTAACTAGATAGTAATTACAAGTTCGATATGCTCCTTACTTTTGGATCGTATTTTTTGTTAGCAGTAAGAAGGATAATCGTCAGGGATAATGGATTTCTATCTACTAAGATAGAGTGAGATATAACTATTTATGGGGGGAGGGGGCAGGAATATGTGAAGGAAACTCGCGAGAGGAAGTGAGAGGAGAGACGTCGAGAGAGGTGGAAGGAGGGTGTGATGTGTCATCTTATAAGATACGAGGGCGGTCCGACAAGTACTTGACCTAAAAAATAAGAACGAAAATTTGGGAAAAGTGGCGATTTATTTCTCAACATAGTCTCTTTTTAGCTCGATACACTTGACCCAGCGATGTTGAAAGTTAAACTACTTCGTTAAAAATTCATTTTTTTCATAGAATATTTACTATCTGAGATAAAAACTGATCTTTTTGGTTGTAAATTCATATATTTTGTTTATAAATTCTTATTTTCGATAGAAAATTTATTTTCTTGGTTGTAAATGTATCTCTTGGTTGAAAATTCGTCTTTTTGATTTGAAAATTTATCTCTTCTGGTAGAAATGTCATATTTTTTTGGTTAAAAATGCACCTGTTTGTTTGAAAATTCATCTCTTTGGTTGAAAATTTAACTATTTGGTTGCAAATTCATATATTTTGTTAAAAACTCTTATTCTCGATAATAAATTAATTTTCTTGGTTGAAAATTCGTCTTTTTGTTTTGAAAATCAACTATTGCATTTTTCTTCGAGAATTCATCTTTTTTATTGAAAGTTCAATTACTTAGTTGATAGTTAAACTACTTCGTTAAAAATTCATTTTTTTAATCAAATATTCATCATCTTATAGGAAAGTTCATCTCTTTGGTTGAATTCAACTAAATAGTTTGAACAATGGTTTAAATTTTATTTCGTCAATTTTTAGTTTATATTATTTTCGTTTATAAAATTTTCAAACTAAGTAGTTGAATTTTCAAACAATAAAAAGATGAATTTTTAACAAAAAATGGAATAGGTAAATTTTTATTCAGAAGAATATGAATTTTCAACAAAAAAGTTAATTCCCAACAAATTACTTGAATTTTGAAAGAAAAAAGTTAATTTTAAGTTAAATAAATAAATTAAACAAAGATGCATTTTCAACTGAAAATATGTCTCTAATAAAATACTTTAATTTTAAGGAAAACAATTAAATTTTCAACAAAATAGTTAAATTTGTGATCAAATACTTGAATGTTCCACCTACAAAGATACATCTTCAACCAAATTGTCTAATTTTCAAACAAAAAATATTAAACTTTAACCAAAAACCGTTGATATTTAAAACAAAGAGAGAAAATACGAATTTTCAACAAAATAGTTATATTTTCAACCAAATAGTTGAATTTTTAATCAATTTTTTATATTTTTCAACCTACAAAGAAGAATTTCCATTCTCATGGTCAAATTATTAAACAACAAAGATTAAAAACCGTTATATTTTCAACCAAATAATTGAATTTTCTAGAAGATTATTGAGTTTTCAAGAACAAAAAAAAATTCAAATTAAAAGGACGAATTTTCTGTCCAAATGTACGGATGTTTAACGAAACAGTTGAATTTTTGACCAAAAAAGATGACTTTTTAATAAAACAATTGAATTTATAACACAATAATTAAATTTTCAACAAAATAATTAAATTTTCAATAAAATTATTAACATTTTGAACCAAATACTTCAATTTTCAACCCACAAAGTTACATTTTCAAGAAAATAGTTAAATTTTCAACAAAGTATTCAAATTTTCAAGAAAATCATTACATTTTCATCCAAATAGTTGAATTTTCAAATAAAAAATATTAAATATCGACCGAAAACCGTTATATTACCAACAAAATAATTGAATTTATTAGAAGAAAATTGAATTTTTAGGAACAACACAATTTCAATTTAAAGAGACGAATTTTCTGTTGAAATATACAAATTTCTAACGAAACAATTGAATTTTCGACCAAAAAAGGTGACTTTTTAATAAAATAATTAAATTTTCAACAAAATAATTACATTTTCAACAAAATTATTGAAATTTTTAACCAAATACTCAAATGGTCAACTCAAAAAGATGCATTTTCAACTAAATAATTAAATTTTCAAAAAATTATTTTAATTTTCAACAAAATCCAAATAGTTGATTTTTTAACCTGCAAAAATGAATTTGCATCCAAATAGACGAATTTCCAAACCAAAAATATTGAATATCAACCGGAAACCGTTATATTACCAACAAAATAATTGAATTTATTAGAAGAAAATTCAATTTTTAGGAACAAAAAATTTCTAATTCAAAAGGACGATTTTTCTGTTGAAATAAACGAATTTTTAACGAAACAGTTGAATTTTTGACCAAAAAAGATGACTTTTTAATAAAATAATTGAATTTTCTACAAAATAACTAAATTTTCCACAAAATAATTACATTTTCAACCAAATTTTTAACGAAATACTAAATAGTCAACCCACAAAGATGCATTTTCAACAAAATAGTTGAATTTTCGGCCAAAGAAGATGACTTTTGAATAAAATATTTGAATTCTTAACAAAATAATTAAATTTTGAATAAAATAATTAAATTTTGGATCAAGTATTTGAATGTTCTACCTACAAAGATACGTTTTCAATCAAATAGTCGAATTTTAAAACAAACAAAAAAACTAATTTTTGAGAAAATAGTTAAATTTTCAATAAAGTAGTTACATTTTCAACAAAATAATTACATTTTTATCCAAATAATTGAATTTTTACCCTGCAAAGATGAATTTGCATCCAACTGGTCGAATTTTCAAACAAAAGATATTAAATATCAACCGGAAACCATTATATTTTCAACTAAATAATTGAATTTACTAGAAAACAATTGAATTTTTAGGAACAGAAAATTTGTAATTCAAAAGGACGAGTTTTCTGTTGAAATATACGAATTTTTAACCAAACAGTTGAATTTTCTACTGAAAAATATGAATTTTTAATAAAATAATTGAATTTTCCACAAAATAATTAAATTTTTAACAAAATTCTTAAAATTTTTAGCCAAATACTTAAATGTCAAACCACAAAGATGCATTTTCAACAAAATAATTATATTTTTAGCCAAATAGTTAAATTTTCAAACAAAAATATTAAATATTGACCGAAACCCGTTATATTTTTAACCAAATAATTCAATTTATTAGAAGAAAATTTAATTTTTAGGAACAAAAAATTTGTAATTCAAAAGGACGAGTTTTCTGTTGAAATATACGAATTTTTAACTAAAAGGTTGAATTTTTTACTGAAAAATATGAATTTTTAATAAAATAATTGAATTTTCCACAAAATAATTAAATCTTCAAGAAAATAATTGCATTTTCAACAAAATTGATGCAATTTTTAGCCAAATACTTAAATGTCAACCCACAAAGATGCATTTTCAACAAAATAGTTAAATTTTCAACAAAGTAGTTAAATTTTCAACAAAATAATTATATTTTTATTCAAATAGTTAAATTTTCGAATAAAAATATTAAATATTGACCGAAACCCGTTATATTTTCAATCAAATAATTGAATTTATTAGAAGAAAATTCAATTTTTAGGAACAAACAATTTTTACTTCAACAGGACGATTTTTCTGTTCAAATATACGAATTTTTAACGAAACAGTTGAATTGTCTACTGAAAAATATGAATTTTTAATAAAATAATTGAATTTTCCACAAAATAATTAAATTTTCAACAAAATTGTTAAAATTTTTAGCCAAATACTTAAATGTCAACCCACAAAGATGCATTTTCAACCAGATAGTCGAATTTGTTTTTACCATTATAAAATTTGTATGCTTTTTTAATTCTTATTAAATATATAGTGCATATATTTTCTTATAAAAATGAATTTCTTTAAAATTTTCAAATGGTTTCGATTTTAATATTATAATTCAGAGAGAAAAGTTTTATTTATTATTAATCTGCAGAGAATTATATTAAAAAAGTCATTGGAAAGATATTCTTAGTTAATTTTGTAGCAAAATGAGCCTATTTATTTAAAAATAGCCAAACTCTGCACTTGTTTATGGAAATTGTTTAAATAATTAATAATTCTTGAAAATTTACAAAGAAACAGAGCAGAGCATTATAGAAAAAAGTCGTCAGAAAGATATTCTTAGGTAATTTTGTAAAAAAATTGAGCCCACTCATTGAAAAATAACCAAACTCTGAATTTTTTATGGAAATAGTTTAAATAATTATTCATGCTTGTAAATTTATAAATCAACATAGGAAAGAGTTATCGGAAAGTTATTCTTAGTTGATTCTGTAAAAAAATTGTGCCTATTCCTTGAAAAACAATCAAAATCTGAGTTTGTATATGAAAATTGTTTAAATAATTAATAATTATTGTAAATGTGCAAAGTATCGTAGAAAAGAGTTATTGAAAATACATTCTTTCTTGATTCCGGAAACAAATTGAGCCTATTATTTAAAAAATAGCCAAATTTCTAATTTGTTCATGAAAATCGTTTAAATAATTAATAAATCTTGGAAATTTTTAGAGCATTATAAAAAAAAGTAATCGGAAAGATATTCTTAGTTAATTTTGTAAAAAATTGTTCCTATTCCTTGAAAAATTGACAAATTCTGCATATGTTCATGAAAATTGTTTAAATAATTAATAATTATTGTAAATATGCAAAGTATCATAGAAAAGAGTTATTGGAAATACATTCTTGGTAATTCCGTAAACAAATTGAGCCCATTTGTTGAAAAATTACCAATTTTTTAATTTTTCAATCGAAATTGTTTAAATAATTAATATTCTTGTAAATTTACAAAGCAAGGTAGAAATATTTATTGAAAATACATTCTTTATTGATTCCGGAAACAAATTGAGCCTTTTCTACAGAAAAAAAAACAACTCTGAATTTTTTAATGGAAATTGTTGAAATAATTAATAATTCTTGGAAATTTATAAAGCAACATATAGCAGAGCAGTATAGAAAAAAGTAATCGGAAAGATATTCTTAGTTAATTTTGTAAAAAATTGAGCCTATTCATTAAAA
This sequence comes from Andricus grossulariae, assembly GCA_011634705.1. NCBI lineage: Eukaryota > Metazoa > Arthropoda > Insecta > Hymenoptera > Cynipidae > Andricus > Andricus grossulariae. Next base: position 18,820,066 of record JAABKJ010075445.1, on the reverse strand, counting down.
AATAGCCAAACTCTGAATTTTGTTATGGAAAATTTTTAAATAATTAATCATTCTTGTAAATTTACAAAATGGCCAAGTTGTTAATTTGCTCATAAAATTTGTTTAAATAATTAATAATTATTAAATTTGCAAAATATCGCAGGAAAGTGTCATCAAAAAGTTAAAAATATGCAAACTCTGAATTTTTTTATGAAAATTGTTTAAATAATTTATAATTCTTGGGCATTTACCAAAAATCATAGAAAAAAAGTCATATTTTCAATTGTTTAAGATTGCAATAATAGTTAAAATCACATGGACGCCATATTCTTTGAAAATATAACTGAAAGTTAAATAAAATTCTAAACGTTCATAATTTTGTATTCTTAGTTGAAATTATAAGGATGTAATTGTCTGAAAATGTAAATAAAAGTTAGATAAAATAAATTTCTTAATGTGCATAATTTTTATTGTTTATTATTTTAATAAAAAAAATTATTTTCGAGAAAAAAACTGAGACTATATAATTTTCAAAAGAAACATTAAGAAATGAGTCAACATATTAACTAAATTTTTAATTTTTTCTTTAAAAATAATTGGCCCAGTATGAAATCGTATATTCAATTGCTTACTTTCAAATATAGGAAAATTAATTTAAAAAAAAGAAATTTATCAAGCATAATAATTCAATAATTGTCAACGAAGGAAATGAATTTTTAAACGAAAAAATATAATTAAAAAAGGAATATTTCAATATTCAGTTTAAAAAATTAATTTTCAACAACAAAAAATACAAACGATTTTTCAACAAAATCGGCAAATTTTCAACCATATTGTTGAATTTTGAACTAAAAAAGATAAATTTTTAACCTATAATTTAATAGTTTAATTTTCAATTGAAAAAGTAATTTTTTACCAACAAAGATGAACTTCTAATCACATAGTTGAATTTTCAACTAAAAAAGATAAATTTACAATAAAAAAAATGAATTTTTAACTAAGAAAAAAAATTAAGTTCAACAAAATAGTTAAATTTTCAACTAAATAAATTAAATTACAAACAAAAATAATAATATTCTACCGAAGGCGAATTTTCTTCGAAATACATGACTAAAATCACATAGTTGAATCTTCAACTAAAAAAGATAAATTTTTAATCAAAAATGAAATAGTACATTTTTCAGTAAAAAAAAATAATTTTCAACAACAACAAAAAAACGAAGTTTCAACAAAGTATAAAAATTTTCAACCAAATAAATGGATTTTTAATTTTTAAAAAATGGATAATCAAACAAATAATTTTCTATCAAAAAGACGAATTTTCAACTAAAAAAAAATTAATTTTCAAAAAAAAAATCGACATTTGAACAAAACAGTTAAATTTTCAAACAAAAATGATATAGTTACATTTTGAATAAAAAAAATTAATTTACATCGATAAAACAACATTTATTTAACATAGTAGTTCAATTTTCATCGAAGGAAATTATTGTTAAATTAAAAGACACGAATTTTTAATAAAATACATCAATTTTCGACCAAAGAAATGAATTTACAAACAATAAGAATAATATTCTACCGAAAAATACGAATTTTCTTCAAGATACATGAATTTTCAACCACATGATTGAATTTTCAACTAAAAAAGAGACATTTTTGACCAAAAATGAAATAGTAAAATTTCCAGGAAAAAAAATCATTTTCAACCAAAAAAATGAATTGTCAACAAAAAAGATGGATTTTTAAACAAAGAATTTTCTACACAAAAAAAAAGCGTTTTGAACAAAATAGTTAAATTTTCAAACAAAAATGATATCGTTACATTTTCAATTTAAAAAATTACTTTCAACGAAAAAACAACATTTATTTAACATAATAGTTCAACTTTCATCGAAAGAAATGAAATTTTAACTAAAAAAAGAATAATTTTTAAACACATAGTTAAATTTTCAACTAAAAAAAAATAAATTTTCAAGGCAAAGAAAACTAATTTAAAAAACAATTAAATTTTTAATAAAAGGAGTGATTTTTCAACCAAAAGACACGAATTTTTAATAAAATACCTGAATTTTCAACGAAAAGGTTGATATTTCCATTAAAAAATACTAATTTTCAAACAAAAAATGGAATAGTTTAATTTTTAGTTAATCAGTTTTCTACCACAACAAAAAAAAACAATTTTCACCAAAATAGTTAAATTCTAAACCAAAGAAATGAATTTACAAACAAAAATAATAAAATTCTACCGAAAATTCCATTATTTAGGAATTTTCCGATTCGGGATTTTTATGTTTGGCCAATTTTATAATTTCGGGAATTTTATTATTTGAGAATTTCAGAGTTTTGGAAATTTTTCAGTCATCCCACAAAACGTAGAAAATATTAGAACCACATTATTAAAGATAACAAAATTTTAGAAATAATTTGAATTAAAATATACTTATAAATTTGAAAAGATTTATCAAAATTTTAAAGAAAATTTCGATTTTTGAAAATATATCCACAAAATTCAGAAACTTTTAAAGAATTTTGAAAGATTTAAGAGAATAAAAAAAAGTTCTTAAGATTCATAAGAAATTTCAAAATGATTTTTTTGAAGAATTCTAAGAAAATTTTTAAATTACTTAAATCATTTCCTGTAAGTTTGAAAAGGAATGTCCTAAGAAACTTTAAAATTACTTTTCATTTTTGAAAATTAATTATATCGAAACTCTTTTGATTTTGCAGAATTTTTCAAACGTTTTAGGAAATATTTGAATAATTTAAAAATATATTTAGAAGGTTTGAAAGTTATGAAAAGATTCAAATAGGAATCTCCTTTAGATTTATGGAAAAATTAAAAATTATTTTTCATTTTGAAAAATGAATTGCGAGATAAAATTAAAAGAGATTTCAAATTATTTCCCAAAATTTCGAAAAAGAGTTTGGAAGATTTAAAAAAAAAAACTTTAAAAGATTTTGAAGAATTTTGAATGTTTCTCAGAGAATAAAAAGATTTTCGTAAAATGCCTAGGGAAATTTTGAATAACCTTTTGTTTGAAAAAATAATAAAAATTCTAATTTTGAAAGATTTTTCAAAATTTTAACAATGATTGGATTTAGTTTAATAGATATTTAGGAATTTAAGAGGTTATAAAGAGAATAAAAATATTTCAAAACTTGTATAGATTTCCGAAAACTTATGAAATATTTTTTAATTTCCTCTCAACTCCTGAAAGTAATAAATATATTTAAAACCATCTCGAATTTTGCTAATATTTTATAATATCCCGTGAAACAAAAAAATTGTCATTAAAATGTTGTGGATTCTTTTTCGATATATCTCTAGAATCTCTAGAAATCTTTTTTAATGTTTTCAAGAATTTGAGGTAAATTATATTTATATAACTTTAAATGTATAAAACTACTGAATTAAAAAATTACCGAAAAATAAAGTTTTCGACAAAAAATTGCCGAGTTAAAAAATATTTGATACTGCAAAATACCCGACACTAGAAGATTATCGAATTTCAAGAATTAAAAAAATTATGTCTTTATGAATCATATTTGCTAATTAATAATACAATAATTAAATATTTTGATCAAGCATTTTTTCGGTTGTTTAATATATTTTTAAAAATTATTGTCTGAATTTGAAAAAAAAATATATTTCTCAATGAAAAAGGGCAAAACAAGAACAAGGTTTTTATTGAACGAGCCATAGTTAAAAAAAACTACGATGCATATTTTCAATAAAAAACTTGTATTCCAAAAACCTTTTTTCAATTTTTTTTATTTTAAAGTCAAACAATAATTTAAAAAAATATATTGAAAATTGAAAAAAATGATCTATGATCAAAATATTTCATTCTAAAACAAATTTTCTAAATTGTTTATATTCGGTGATTTTCTTTTTCAGAAATTTTAGTTTACACTGCCGAATTCTCGAAAAAATTCGAAATAGACAATTCCCGAAATTAAGAATTGCCTAAATGTAAAATTTCCCGAACCATTAATAATATTGGCAAGTTTGAAAATTCCCGAATTCATTTCCGACACTTTATAAAATTTCTGAATTTGAAAATTTCCGAATTTTAAAATTCCCGAATTTGAAAATTCCCGAGCAATGAAATTTCCGATAAGAAATTTGCATTATTAAAAAATATCCGATAATGCAAGATACCCGACACTAGAAAATTATTGAATTTAAACAATTGAAATTTTTTTTGAATAAATCATATTTATTAATTGAAAATACAATAATTAAATATTTTAATCAAATTTTTGTTGTGTCTAAAACAATTGAAAAGAAATATTTCACAATGAAAAGAACAAAACAAGATTTCTATTATGAGAGCAAAAATTGAAAAAAACTACGATGCACATTTTCAAGAAGAACTTGCATTCAGAAATCTTTTTTCAATTATTTTAATTTCAAATTCAAACAATAATTCAAAAAATACATTCAGCGTTGAAAAAAATTTCTTGAAATAAAATATTCCAGTATTGTATTTGTATTAAATAAATATTATTGATTAAAAAACCAATATCTTAAATTCGGAAATTTTAGGATTTTGAGAATTTTATATTCGGAATATTTTCTTTTTCGTGAATGTCACATTGTGGGGAATTTTATTTTTCCAGATTTTTCAGTTGCCCCATAACTTCAAACTTTAATTAGATTCCTCTAAGTATAATTATTATTTCAGCACAATCCTTCCATGATTATTAAAACCTTTTAAAATTTTATGAAAATTATGAAGCCTCAGCTTATTATTTTGCTGGATTATAAAAGACCCGAAGAATAATAAATTTTATTCAAGCCCGCATTTTCCCAATATCAAACTCGAGTATTATGAATTGGATCGTTACTGTGTGTCAACACAAACACAGATTTACCTGTATAAAAAAAGGATGGACATAAATGTATGAAGACAGTGCTTCGCTCCCGGAGACACGGTGAAGATCAATTTTATATTCTGTCTCTCACTAAGCTGAAAATTTATGGGTCAAAAGTAGGAATTTGCAAACTGTTGGTGAATAATTTCCTATTTTTATTCCTTATACTGTATAAAATATGAGAGAAATAAATGTTTCTTTACCACTTATTAGGAATAGATGTTTTTTGGTCATTGTTTAAACAATTTTCATAAACAAATTCACTGTTTGGCGATTTTTCAATGTATATTAGGCTCAATTTTTGTTGGATGAATCAACAAGGTATATCTTTCCGATAACTCTTCACTATGATAATTTGCAATTGACCACAATTATTCATTATTCAAACAATTTTTATAAACAAATTCACAATTTGGCGATTTTCCAATGAATATTAGGCTCAATTTTTGTTTACTGAATCAACGAGGTATATCGTTCCAATGACTCTTTAATACGATACTTTGCAATTGACCACAATCATTCATTCATTAAACAATTTTTATAAACTACTTTACAGTTACAATGAATGGGCTCAATTTTCGATTCATGGAGTTAAAAACATTTTTCTAAACAAATTCACAGTTTGGCGATTTCTCAATGAATATTAGGCTCAATTTTTGTTTACTGAATCGACGAGGTATATCTTTCCGATGATTCTTTACTATGATTCTTCGCAATTGACCACAATTATTCATTATTTAAACAATTTTTCGAAACAAATTCAAAGCTGGGCTACTTTTCAATGAATAGGCTCAATTTGTGTTTACGGAATCAAGTACGTATGTTTTTTGGATGACTCTTTACTATAATATTAGCTATTACATTTTTCGTTCGAAATTTATGTTTTTATGCTGAAAATTAATTTTTTCAAGTCGAAATTTAGCTATTATATTTTGGGTAGCCAATTGATTTTCTTTTGTTGAAACTTAAACTTTTTGGTTTGAAATTGATGTATTTTGTTAAAAATTCGTCTTTTTGGTAGAAAAATGATCCTTCTTGGTTGAAAATTAAAATCTTGTTGAAAATTCGTAGTTTTGATTTTAAAATGTATCTCTTTTCTTAGAGATTTGATCTTTTTTGGTTAAAAACGCAATTGTTTGTTTGTAAATAAATCTGTCTTGGTTGAGGATTCAACTACTTTGCTGAAAATTGTTTATTTCATTTTGTTAGGAATTAATTTTCCTTATTTAAAATTTTAATAATTTGGTTGAAAATTCAATTATTTTGTAGAAAATTCTTTTTTTCTTTTGTTTAAAATTAATTTTTTTAACAAAAACTTAACTGTTGAATTTTTTATTGAAAATTTATCTTCTTTAGTTCAAAAATTCAACTATTTGGTTGGAAATTTATGTAAGTTAATGAAAAATCATATTTTTCATTAGAAAATGAATATTCATGGTTGAAAATTCAACTATTTGGTCAATCGTGAACCACTTTGTTTAAAATTAATTTTTTTAGTTGAAGATTCATCATTGTAGTTAAAAATCAATTTATTTAGTCGAAAATTTATATATTTCGTTGAAACTTTGTTGTGTTTTTTGTTGAAAATTTAACTATTCCATTTTTGGTACAAAATTAATTATTTTAGTTGAAAATTGAACTTTTTGGTTGAAAATCTTTATCTTTTTTGTAGAAAGTTAATCCTCTTAGTTGAAAATTTAACTATTTGGTTGAAAATTTATATACTTTGTTGAAAATTAGCCTTTTTCGTAGAAATTTAAACTTTTTGGTTAAAAGTGTTTTGGTTGAAAATTAATCTGTTTAAGTTGAGGATTCATGTTTTGATGTTAAAAATTGATTTTTTTTTGTTGAATTAAACTATTTTTAATATAAAATGAGAAAATGAGTTTACATATTAACTAGTACATTTTTCATTCAAAATTCAAGTTTTTTATGTTGAAAATCAATTCCCAAATTATTTTCCTATCCCATCCCTATTCCTTTTCTTTCCTTTCCCATCCCATTTTCCTATTCAATCCTATTCCTTTTCTTTCCTTTTCTTTCCCTTCCGCTCCAATTTCATCCAATCCCTATTCATTTCCTTTCCTATTCCATCCAAACCTATTTCACCCCCCTTCTTCCTCTCCCTTCCCTTCCCATCCTCAATCTTATCCCATCCCTATTCCTTTAATTTGCTTTCCTATCCAATTTTCCTATCCCATCCTACTCTTTTCCTTTCCTTTTCTTTCCTTTCCGCTCTAATTTCATCCAATCCCTATTCATTGCCTATACTTTCCCATCCAAACCTATTCCACCCCCCTTATTCCTTTCCTTTCCCTTCCTTTCCCATTCTTAATCTTATCCCATCCCTATTCCTCTCCTTTTCTTTCTCACCCCATTTTCCCATCCCATCCTATTCCTTTTCTTTTCTTTCCGATCCAATTTCATCCAATCCCTATTCGTTTCTTTTCCTTTCCCATCCAAACCTATTCCACCTCCCTCATTCCTTTCCCTTCCCACCTTAATCTAAAATTCAATTATTTTGTAGAAAATTCTGTTTTTATTTTGTTTAAAATTAATTTTTTGTAACAAAAACTTAAATTTTGGATTTTTGGTTAACAATTTATTTTTTTTCAGTTTAAAAATTCAACTAATTGGTTGGAAATTTATGTAATTTATTAAAAATTCGTATTTTACAGTAGAAAATGAATTTTTTGGTTGAAAATTCAACTCTTCAGCTAAAAATAGATGTATTTTGTTAAAAATTCATCTTTTTGGTATAAAATTGATCTTTCTTGGTTGAAAATTAAAATCTTCTTGAAATTTCGTTGTTTTCATTTTGAAATTTATCTCTTTTTTTAGAGATTTTATCATTTTCAGTTAAAAATGCAATTGTTTCTTTGAAAATAAATCTGTTTTGTTCGAGGATTCAACTACTTTGTTGAAAATTGTTTTTTTATTTTGTTAGAAATTAATTTTCTTCAACTGAAGATTTGATAATTTGGTTAAAAATTCAACTGTTTGGTGGAAAATTCGATTGTTTTGCGATAAATTATTTTTTCTTTCATTTATAATTATTTTTTTTGTAAAAAAAAACTTAACTGTTGAATTTTTGGTTGATAATTTATCTTTTTTAGATTAAAAAATCATCTATTTGGTTCGAAATTTATGTAATTTATTAAAAATTCTTATTTTTCAGTCGAAAATTAATCTTCTTGGTTGAAAATTTAACTATTCAGTTAAAAAATTAATGAATTTCGTTGAGACATATTTTGGATGACTCCTAAATAAGTTGACAAAAAAAATTTACTTGGCAAAAATGACAAAAAAATAATAAATAAATAAACAACTAAAAACCGATAGCACCCATTTGCACACTATTCCCTATTCCTTTCCTTTCCTTTCTCATCCCATTTTCTCATTCCATCCCTATTCCTTACCATTCCCATCCCATTTTCCTATCCCATCCTATTCCTTTTTTTCCTTTTCTTTCCTTTCCGCTCCAATTTCATCCAATCCCTATTCATTTTCTTTCCTTTCCCATCCAAACCTATTCCACCCCCCTTATTCCTTACCTTTCCCTTCACCTTCCTAATCTTATCCCATCCCTATTCCTTTCCTTTCACAAACCATCTTTCTATGCCATCCTATTCCTTTCCTTTTCTTTCCGCTCCGATTTCATCCAATCCCTATTCATTTCCTTTCCTTTCCCATCCAAACCTGTTCACCCCCCTCATTCCTTTCCTTTCCCTTCCCTTCCCATCCTTAATCTTATCATATTCCTATTCCTTTCCTTTCCCATCCCATTTTCCTATTTCATTCCTATTCCTTTCCCATCCTATCCCTATTTCTCTCCTTTCCCATCCTATTTCTTCAATCCTATCCCCTCCCTATCCAGACTACAACCCATCTCCACTAGAGCCGAATTCACTAGACCAAAAGGGTGCGTATTGGTGACATTTGGGGTTGATTCTGATACCTGGAGAACGAAGAACGATGAATGCACTCCGATACAAAATAATGCTGATGGGGAGACGAAGAGCTAGATAGTTGCTGCGGGCTGATTATTTTCCGCTAGCTCGTTCATTCAGGTAGAGCGTGCGAGGCGCACGGAGGTTCAATTGGAAACAGCAATCACTGCTTGCCTGTATTTTGTTCTCTTCTACCGGAGCGGCGAACTCCAATAATAAGCTTTCTCCTATATTGCCTCTTCAACCCCCTTGGCCCGCAGTAACTACCCCCGAGCCACCCCCGAGCCACCCCGTCGTCCCCAGTTTCCTTCCGGTTTCCAACGTTTCGTCTCTCGACGTTCCTCGAACAACCCCCCACCCCCAAATCCGTTATTTAAATAAGTAACACGAGAATTCTAGATCAATCTAAAATATCTATACCTCAAACCTATATACCTATCTACCCCTCACCTATATACCCATCCACGCATCACTACTTTACAACCGAGCAACTCACGCCTACCCCGAAAGGGAAACGGCTTAATGATATAATAATAATAATAATAATGAAGCAAAATACTTTTACAGAATATTAAGAATAATGATTTTGTGGCATATATTTGGAAAGTCTGATATTCAAGAGAAAAAATTAATTTTCTACAAAACATTCGAATTTTTAACCCGAGAATATGAATATTCAACTAAAAAGTTGATTTGCAACCAGTCAGTTGAATTTTCAATAAATTAGTAGAATTTTCAATTTAAAAAATCAACTTTTAACAAAACAAAACTAAATTTCAACTTAGATGATTACTTTTTTACCAAACAGAATAATTTTCAACTTAATTTTCAACAATAATTATTGTTTTTTAAATTACAATTTTTTTAAATATTTTTTTTTAATTATAATTTTCAAATAATTTTCAAATTACATAAATTTTCAATTAAATAATTTGAATAATGGATGTGATGCTAGATTCTAAAAAATTGTAACTAAATAGCGGAATTTCTAAACCAAAAAAGATCAATTGTTAACCAAAAACGGTGTAGTTTAAGTTTCATTGAAGAGCATTAATTAAAAATTAAAAAAAAATGTTGAAACAATTTCAACAAAACAGTTTAATTTTGTACCAAATAGTTGAATTTTCTACAAATAGGTCATATTAATTTTTAACAAAAAAGTTAATTTTCAACGAAATAGTTAAATTATCAGTTGAAAAAATTAATTTTTATCAACAAAAAAAATTTAATACAGAAGATTAATTTTCTGAAAAAGGCGAATTTTCAGAAAAATGTTGAGTTTTCAAGCCAAAAAGATGAATTTAAAATAGTTGAATTTTCAATTAACAAGTATGACTTTTCAACCAAATTGTTCATTTGCAGCAAAGCAATCAAATTTCAAAACAAATATTAAAATTTTTAACCAAAAAATATGATTTCATAACCAAGTCCGAGGCCTTTAATCATTAAATAAAAAAAGGAAAATCATTCATAGTAGTCAGATAATGGATTATTATTAATAATTAATACAAATAAAAAGTGAATTATTATTATATTAAAATAAAAATTATTATGATTAAAAGCCTTTTTTAAACATATGACACAAAATTATTATTCCAAATATTTTCTAAAAGTTCATTTCAATTATTAGATGAACATCAAAATAACAATAAAATTTTAGATAAAATTTAATATATAGAAAAGATTGAGGAAAATGTAAAAAAAAGTCAACTTGATAAAATTTCATATCAAACACAGGCCTCGTACTCAATTTAGAGATAAAAAATAGTGTAAATAGTGTCAAAATTAAAAAAAAAAGCGTCATAAAATTGTTGGAGTATTAAAAATGAAGTTCAATGTTTATTTAAAATGTTTTTCCTCAGACTATAAATTATCAAAATTTCTATTTATTTATCGCAGGCTTCAGAGTCTTGCCCCTTATTTTTATTTTTCCACTTAAATACGAACTTGATTAATAGAATCTAATATAATCCAACTATTTTTGGTTTAAAATTTATTCTTCTCGGTTGAAAAGTCTACTATGAAATTTTTCGTTAAGAATTCATATTTTTAAGTGAAAACAAAAAAATTTCCTACAAAATAGTTGAATTTTTTACAAAACAGTTGAATTTTATACCAAATTCTTAAATTTTCAAGAAAAGCAAACGAATTTTTTACTAAAATGTTGAATTTTCAACCAAGTAATTGAATATTCACTCAAAAGCATTTTTTTAAATCAAAATATTTCAATGTTTAACCAAAGAGATGGATATTCCACTAAAATTATGAATCTTCAACCAAAACATTGAATTTTAAAGAAAACTGTTTAATTTTCAACCAAACCGATGAATTTTCAACAAAAAATGAAATAGTTAATATTTCAACCCTGAAAAGATTTTCATTTTTAAGAAAAAACTGTTAAATTAAACCAAAAAATTTAAGATTATTACAAAAAGCGATGAATATTCAAATAAAAAAGAAAAATTCTCGGCAATAGTTGCATTTTCAACCAAGAAAGATTTTTCAGTCAAGAAAATCAATAAATTTCATCCAAAATGTTGAATTTTAAAACCATAAAGATGATATTTGTACGAAATACTTGAATTTTCAACCAAGAAGAATTATTTCTATTAAAAAATACGAGTTTTCAACAAAACAAATACATTTTTAACCAACTTTTTGGTTGAAAGTTGAACTGCTTTGTTAAAAAGTCTTTTTTTTTAAGATCAATTTTTAACCAGTCAGTTGAATTGTCAATAAATTAGTACAATTTTCAATTAAAAAATAAACTTTTAACAACAAAAAAGAGCCAAAAAAATTTCTTGGTTAAGAATTCAATTTTTTTCTTGAAAATTCATATAATTTTTCAAAAATAATCCTTTTTAGTCAAAAATTCAACTATCTGGTTGAAAGTTGAACCGTTTTGTTGAAAATTCATTTTTTTTCTTCTAAATTTAATTATTCCATTTTTAGAAAATTAATCTTCTTAATTAAAAAGCCATCTTTTTGATTAAATGTTGAATTCTTTTGTTGAAAATTCATTTTTTTCAAGGTTCATAATTTTAGTTGAAAATTCATCTCTTTGGTTGAAAATTTAACTATTTGGTTGAAAATTGATGTATTTTATTGAAAATTCGTCTTTTTTGGAAGAATATCAATTTTTTGGTTAAAAGTCAAATTGTTTAGTTGAAAATAATCTATTTTAGATGAGGATTCGAGTATTATGTTAAAAAAATTTCTTTGTTGGTTAAATCCAACTGTTTTTTTTCAATTTTAAATTAAAATCTGTTGTTTTTTTTTTCTGAAATATCAACTATTACATTTTTCGTTGAAAATTCATCTTTTTATATTAAAAATTCAACTCCTTGGTTGAAAGTTGAACTACTTTCTTAAAAGTTATCCTTTTTTATTGAAGATTTATAATTTTATTCAAAAAAACTTTGTTTTTTTTTTGTTGAAAAAGATTTTTTCACCGAAAATTTTACTATTTTCTTGAAAATTCAACCAATTGGTTGAAAATTTAACTATTTTGTTGAAAATTCGTCTTTTTATGAAGAAAATCAATTTATTTGGTTAAAAATCAAATTTTTTAGTTGAAAATAATCCATTTTAGATGAGGATTCAAGTTTTTTGTTGAAAATTTGTATTTGTTGGTTGATTCCAACTGTTCTTCATTTTAAATTAAAATCTGTTTTTTTTTGTTTTTTTTTTAACATCAACTATTACATTTTTTGTTGAAAATTTATATTTTTAGATTAAAAATTCAACTCCTTGGTTGGAAGTTGGACTACTTTCTTGAATTTTTTTTTTTTTTTTTTTTGTTGGTTGAAGATTTATAATTTCAAAAAAAACTCGTTTTTTATAAGATCAAGTAAAACTCGCTAGAAGCAACTCTAAAGTCTGGTAGATTGCCCATGATTTGCTGCGGAACAGCCGAATGCTGACGAACGCAACTGATACATTTAGTTACCAGACTTTTAACTAAGGATCGATTCACCAAAATCGAGAAATTCTGTCTTAGAGTGTTGAGTTGTTCTTTATTTAAAGGTATTTTAATTGGGAGTTCTTCCAAAACCCAAAAACGAGCTGAATCCTCGAAAAGTACCTTAGATGTCACGTCATGATGAACTGTGAAAGAAGACACTACAAGTGGCAGTTGATTTTAATCTGGACCAGAAGAATTCTAACCAAAAATAGTTGCTTGTGCGGTCAGGGTCTTACAGGCAGATGGTGAGATGCAAGCTTCAATAATACTAATAATTGCGAGTACAAAACTTTACGCCTCGTTTTTTTTTTTCAAGCCATTGAAAATAAGCTTATTTTCTGGCTGATCTGATAACTGAACCACCAAGTCCATGAACGAGAGCATTAATCTTATCATATCTCGAACACGAAATATTTACCGCTCTTCCTGATGCAAAACAACACTCAGATCCCTGATCTAAAAGTACTCTAAATGTATAGACTCAATCGCTACTCCCGCTGTCCAGAAGAAATAGTGGTGGACACGGAACATGTTTTCCTGGAGAAAATTTCTCCCAACTGGGCATGTCCGTTCTACACGCATTCTCTTTTTCTTTCATCCAATACCTACATGTTCTCAGACCATTTCCCATTCTGAATCTCACCACGCTATTTCATTTGCTCTCATTTTTATTCTTGTTCAGGTACTCTGGTTTTCCCTGCCACTCAATCATTCTATTCCAGCGGTTGTACCTTGAATCTGCGATTTTTAAGGGTCTTTCCACCCCTTGATTTGCCTTTATCTCTTCCTCTAATACCTCCCACTCTCCACTTCTTATTTTGAACGTCCCGCATTAACCCTCCTCTCTTCATCCATAACCTCCCGGACACATGCGTGTGCAATTTTAATTTCCTCTCCCCTTCTTAGTTTCTCTTCAAAATTGCAGGCTCTTTTCACTTGCCTGATCACAATTATTTCTCGTCCTATTTCTTCCCATAGCCTGTAACCTTGGCAGCTCCAACTTACTTGCATGCCCTATCTGAAAAATCTCTCATTCTAACTTTCCACTCTCTTATGTTATTTCCATCCACAAATTTCCACTTCATAGCCAAGCACTGACCATACTAACAGATTAAGCATCCGCACTCTCATCTTACAGTCGCCTTTGAACTTTCTTCTTCCTATACCCCATACTTGTCCCATCACTTTACTCACGCATTCTAATCTCTTTCTCACCTGCAGCACCAAAATTCTAGGAAGCGAAACTCATTAACCAACTCCACGACCACGCTATTTATCTTCTATTGGTACTCTAATCTACCTCTTTTATTTCTGAAACGCATCATCTGATACAAATGGGAGTATTTCATTACAAAATTCTCATCAGTTTTTTTAACATTTCAAGGGATTTCGATGACTATTATGGTGTAAATTGACTTCAGTATATAAAAGCAATAGAGTAGGTTCGAAATGGATTAAAACTTCAGCTGACGCAAGTCATGCTCCTGGTAACGGAAATGCATAGAGACTGGGAGTTTGGAATGCTAGAGGGCTGTATGATTATAAGGAAAGAAAGTTACGAGAAGCAATGCACCAGAGGAAGATAGACATCTTTTGCATTCCTAAAAAAAGGAAAAATGAATGCGACAGTTCAATAATAGGGAATGGGAAGTTGAAGAACGAACTTAAACTATGGTCAGGAGTAGATGGCGAATCACATTTCATTGTCACTTCATTTGTCATTTCATTGTCATTTCATTGGCAATCACATTCATTGTTGAAAACTTCTAATGAACAAAGATTAGCTTTGATATATTTTTCCAAAGTTCGTAAGAGAAAAAATGATCCCATGTAAAACTCGATAGGAGTAATTCTTAAGTCTGGTAGATTGCCCATGAGTTGCTGCGGAACAGCCGCATGCTGACGAACGCAACTGATATATTTATTCACCAAGCTTTAACTAAGGATCGATTCAATAAAATCCAAAAATTCTGCCTTAGAGTATGTGAGCTCAGTTGTGATCCTTCATGCAGGGATCTCAGATGGTCATGTAAAGTGATGAGTTCACTGATCTTATGACGAGGTAAGACAATTGGGTGTCTTTCTGCATAACTAAAGGAAGCAAAATGAAGACGACCTCCCAAACGCAAAAATCCGTTCGAGTCCAAGAACGGATTCAACGGTTTGATGGGTTAATAGGAAATTGAGTGACTGGTTCGATATTATGCAATGTGTCAGGGATGCTTTATGTCCTGATGACTACTTATCAAATTCATGGAAAAAGTGTCTAAGAATGGCCCTTTTCGATGAAGAAGTTGGGGATTTCGGGACAGTGAGGGTACGTCGGGTAGCGTTCGCAGATGACAAGTCTGTTATGGCAGAGTCAACATACTCTCATAGTCTAAACAAACATTCCAGGTAAACGATTTGAAGAATTCAATCAATTATTACATATTATTGTATTTACCCAAATCCAATTGAAACTAGTCTTGACTAGACAAAACGCGAAATTACCACAATCATTTCCCAAAACCCAAAGATTTTTCAAATTTCATTTCATGTCGCGTTTTAACTAAAATATTAGGTAAAGCAAGATCTACCCCATTGTGCTTTCAAAGGAACCAGTTTTACCTGTAGTATTCAGCGTTGTTTGAGATGTGACCAATCACTCTTCAGTGATCAGTCGCTAACACGTTTTCTTCTTAAGGGTGAGCAGAAAATGTGGTTCTAGATGTGACCAATCACGCTTCTGTGACCAGTCTCTAGCATGTGTTTTTTGAGGAGCGAGCGAAAAAAACAGTTCGAGATGTGACCAATCACTCTTTTGTGACCAGTCACTGCAAACTCTGTACTTAAGGTTTTTAATGAATAGTGCAGTTAAAACTAGTTTTTTCGAAAGTACAATTGGGTGAATCTATTTTGAATTGTTATTTTCAGTCGGAACACGAAATCAGATGGGATTCAAAATTACTTAGGGGTTTTTTTAAAGGAACTTGGCCACTCTGCGTTTCGACTAGATAAAACTAGTTTTGACAAATGCACCTGGTATTTTTGTGTTTTTACCAGATGAAACTAGTTTAAACTGGTTTTTGGTATGAACGGTGACATATACATAAAATTAATGATATCTACGTTTGTAAAATTCATCTAAAGAAAAACGTCGATTTCACTGATTATTTCCAACGTCTTGAAATCATAAAGGAGTGCAAACACTTTAAAAAATCATGAACGTTTAATAAAGATATTCAAGTTTTACAACAAAAAATTAATAAATAATAGCAATTTTGATTCCTGATCTTTCAATTTTTAACCGCATTAGAAAATTTTCTAGAACTAAAGAATATTATATTTCTGAATAACGTATAGAGGGCAGACTTGAGTCATAACGGGTGGTAGTTTTTCCTTTTCTCGCTTGGAGCGCGCAAAGAAAAACCCGAGAAAAATAATTTTCTTACCCACTCCCTCCTTCGCTAAATAGTAGAACACATTACTACAACAATGCTGTCAACGACAATTTCGTTCTTTTAATTTTTGCATCAAAAATAGAACTTTTTTCGAAAAAATCGAGCTGTACCGAGAGTCTCTATACTCTTTAGAGTCTGTATACAAAAAATCAGACGAAATGGCTTCACCGTTTGGCCTGAATCCTATTTTTGCTATTTACACTCGATTTCCAGGGCCCTTAAGGCCGAAGGAGTTTTAGCAAAAGAGAATTCACTATTACCAAATTACATTTGTCGATTGTTCACCTTTAATTTTAAAAGGTCTGTGCACAAATGTGGATGAAGTATACAAAGACCGAGGGCGTAGCGCGAGATAAATACATTATCGAGAGCAAATTGCGAGATAAATATATTATCAATAGGGATGTGAACTTTATGCAAACGCATAATCGCATAATTTTCCAGAAGTGTTAGGAATTATTAAATATTAATCGTTCATCATATTTTTGGACCATCAGGCACAATTCTAAGGCCGCATAATTTCGCATAATAAGAAGTCAAATGCCGCATAATTCGAGGTTCTCAATTATGCGCATAAAGTCGTTAATCGCCATTTTAAGCAAATAAATCACTTATTTCGAGAGCAGTTTCAAAATTTTCGGGGTTTCCCGGCTTGAGGTTTAGACTGGTGTAGACTGTAGACGGAGCATTGCCATAAGTGTTGGTGCTTTAGCCTTCTGCGCTTGCGTTGGGGTAGAACGGTCATTGGTCGCTTGCGTCGCGAAAGGCGCACAAATTCAAAACGAGAATTAAATGCATTTTCTTAATTACGAAAAATTATTACTATAAATTGCAAATAAGTATATGAAATTGCATAAATAGTGATTTAGGGTAGGGGAAAAATTATTAGGCATGTATTTTGTGAATTAATATATTTTACAAACTGTTATTTACCAAATATATATCTAATCATTTTTCTCCCTACCCTAAATATATCGTTGATGAAGGTTCTGTTTTTGATGATCCTGTAGTGTTTGCCATTTTCTTATAATAAATTGGCTCGCCAACGCACCACCACTTGTTGCCTCCCCGGCCGTTCAGTCCCAACTGTACTACGACCGGCTCCTCACCAACACTTCGTGACGTATACGCTCGAGACAATAGCAACCACTAGTTGACACATACACTCCGTCTCTTCCTTGTTATTTTAATTTTTTTTTTCAAATAAAAGAAACCATTTTATGACAACAATAACTTATTTTATATTCTTACAATAAATGAAACATAGAATTATTTTCTTTTTCCGATTTGTATATTCTTTTCTTCTTTTGTTCTTTTCCTGGTCTCTATCAAACAATAGAGATTTTGTCACGGACTGATTTCTGGAAAACAATTCTGGCGGTGTTTTTCCAGTCACAGCATTTGGTTTGCTATTATACATGTTTAAGTATTTAAAGAGATTTTCTTTCGAATCTCTTCTTTCAGCTCATTATCATTCTCTTATTATCTAGATTCCTTGAATCCTCTGAATTCTTTACATTTTCTAAAATATTTAAATTCTCTAAATTCTCTAAGATCCTTGAATTCTGTAAATTCCCTGAATTCTCCAAATTCCTGAGATTCCCTCAATTCCTCTAACTCTGAATTCCTTGACTTCCTTCAATTCTCTGAATTTCATGAATTCTCTAAAATCCTTGATCTCTCTGAATTCTCTGACTTCCCTGAATGCTCTGAATTCTCCGAATTTCCTAAATTCTTTGAATAATCTTGAATTTCTTGAATTCTCTGAATGTCTTGAATCCTCGAATTCTCTGAATTCCTCAAATTCCCTACATTCTCTGAATTCCCTGAATTCTCTGTACTTTCTGAATTCTCTCAATCTCAGAATTCCTTGCATTTTCTGAATTCTCTGCATTAATTCAATTATCGTCATTCCTAGAATTCTCTGAATTTCCTGAATTCTCAGAATTCCTTGAATTCCCTTAATTCTCTAAATTCCTTGAATTATCTGAATTCCCTGAAAATTCTGAATTATCTGAATTCCTTCAATTATCGTAATTCCTTGAATTATCTCAATTCCTTGAATTCCCTGAAGTCTCTGTATTTTCTGAATTCCCTGAATTTCTTGAATTTTCTGAATTTCCTAAATTCCCTCAATTATCGTAATTCCTTGAATTCTCTGAATTATTAGAATTTTTTAGATTCCTAGATTTCTCTGAATTACCTGAATTCTCTGAATTCCTTGAATTCCCTTAATTCTCTAAATTCCCTGAAAATTCTGAATTATCTGAATTCCTTCATTTATCGTAATTCCTTGAATTCTCTAAATTCCTTGAATATCTTGAATTCTCTGTATTTTCTGAATTCCCTGAATTCTCTGAATTTCTTGAATTTTCTGAATTTCCTGAATTCCTAGAATTCTGCAAATTCCTAGAATTCTCCAAGCTTTCTAAATTTTCTGAATTCCCTTAATTCTCTAAATTCCGTGAATTATCTGAATTCCCCGAAAAATCTAAATTATCTGAATTCCTTCAATTATCGTAATTCCTTGAATTTTCTCAATTCCTTGAATTCCCTGAATTCTCTGTATTTTCTGAATTCCCTGAATTCTCTGATTTTCTTGAATTTTCTGAATTTCTTGGATTTTCCTAAATTCCTTCAATTCTCGTAATTCCTTGCATTCTATGAATTCCGAGAATTTGGTGAATTCTTAGAATTCTCGAAATTTCCTGAATTCTCTGACTTTTCTGAATTCCTGAAATTTTCTGATTTGCTTGAATTCCCTGAATTATCAAAATTCTCTGAAAATTCTGAATTCCCTGAAATCTTTGAATCCCCTGAATTCCTTGAATTCCTTCAAATCTGAATTCCTTGTATTCTCTGAATTCCTAGATTATCTGAATTCACTGAATTTCTGGAATCCTCTTGAATTTCTGGAATATGCTGAATTCCTTGATTTCTTTCCATTCTCATCCTAATGAGAAAGTATTGGTTTTATGTAAAACTTGACTTAGTCGATTTTCATCAAATCTCTACGTAACATGTAGGCACGATAACTTTCGAAACATTAATCAGGTTGGACTGTGCTTTGACACACTTTTGTTTAAGGCCTAAAAAAAGAAAAGTTCGTTAAACAGCCTTTTTTTACCAATGGTTCTAGTTTTATTCATCGAAAAAGCTTTTAAAAAAATGTAACATTCATTTTATCGCCCAAACTATTCAAGATGCAAAAAAAAATATTGAAAAACAAAATTATTCATTGTAAAAAGATCTATAAATTTACTTCAGACCATTTCCCTGATTAAATGCATAGCTTTTTTTCTTTTTTTCGTGAAAAATGTTATCAAAAATGAAAAATTCCACTTTTCAGAAAAACCATGCGAGATACGAAAAAATGGAAGAGAAAACAACACTTATAAAACTTTAGCCAACATAAGCAAAGTACCTCATTGAATCTCGCCAAGTACAAGAAATAATATTTTTTTAATGAAAATTCAAATGATTTATTGAATAAATAAATAGTGATTTATAGAAATTTCGTTACTAGATAATTGAAACAGCAGTTCAAGAGAACATAGAATTGCAAATGCGTGGGCGCCCAGCAATACATTTTTATCTGCACCGAAAAAGACTGGTAGGTTCTATTGGGGAGAAAATAAATCTTAGAGAACCATATGACGTCGATTTTTTAATGTAATTAGTTACATGATACATTTTAGTCTCACTTCAAGTCACAAAATATATACCTTCGTTCTAGTTTTCCTCATTTAATTTAATGGTTTAGAAGGTTTTGGTTTACACGGGGTTACATGCTGTACTATATAGAACCGCATTATTGGGCGGCTAATGCCTACTGGAATTTCCTTGATTTCTTCTCGGGTCAAGGGGGTAACCGAGCTGGTTAACATTTTTATTTTTGCCCGCTTTACCAAGGGTCTACTATATGTATACATTCCAGCAAGAATATCGAAAGTCTGCAATATTGCGAAGACGTCACCATCGGATGTTGATAATACAATTTGTTCTTGAGCTGGCATAGGCTCATAGTTATTGTACCTAGTTTTTAGTATCAATGATGTATCGGCAGGAAAAGTGTATCTTCGAAGTTCGAATATCCGGTGCGGATTCGCGTGGGAAGTAATTCGAATAAGTCTAAGTTGTTCAATTTCACATCCATATCCGTCAGAAGAAGGAAGCCTTCTAGGTGGAGCCATGTACCTGGAAGGAAGACAAGGCTTTACAGGAGGAGACCTAGTCCTTTCACAAAGAGGAGGTTCGGCAGGAGGAGACCTAGAACTTTCACGAAAAGGCTGTTCGGCAGGACGAGACCTAGACCTTTCAGGAAGAGGCTGTTCGGCAGGACGAGACCTAGACCTTTCACGAAGAGGCTGTTCGGCAGGACGAGACCTAGACCTTTCACGAAGAGGAGGTTCGGCAGGAGGAAGAGATCTCTCAGGAAAATTGTGTCTTTCCGAAAAAGAACAAGGTCCGCCACGAGGAACACCAGGAATAGGCTCGCCATTAGGTAAACATTCGAACGTTGAACCTAATTCTGAAACAAGAAACAGAGGTGTGCCTGTCTGAACTATTCAAATCAATTTTGAAAATTCGAATGACTAAAGTTATCGAGGAATCGATATGTTTTTGTTGTGGTTAGATTTCTAATTTTAAAAGATGTTTATGAAATAAATATGGAAAAAAGAAAAATGATTCGTTTGGTTATTTACCGAAATATTGGCCCTTGATAATAATACGTAGCATTTGAAAAAACTCTGCGAAATAAATTAACTCACATAAAATATTGAGATTAAATGAAGGAAGGAAATCGAATTTCAAGCAAACAAGAAAAATACTCTCATAGAATCTTACGAAAATAACATATCTGTAAAAATTATTTGAAATTCCTTCTGAATGAATTAAACTGAACTTATACATCGAGGTTTTTGAACTGAGTTTCTTGTAATTATTTGTCTAGAATTGCGAGAAAATTATCAGGGATTCTTTAAAGAAAAATCTTTAAGGGCCTTGGCCGAATTTGCTTTCATATTTTTTCGTACGGGCATAATGACGATAATTGTGAGTTATGGAGCCATCGAGGATTTTTTTAATTCTGGAACACCTATTAACTTTAAAAAGATTACAAAATCCTAATTAACAGATTAATATCGAACACGTTATTCAATATATTTATAATTATCTTATCGTTGAAAATCAAATTGAGCTTCTGCTAGCTTTCATATTAACCCATTGTAATTTCTGTTTTTGAAAATCGTAAATATCCCATATCCATACGGAATAAACTCACATAAAATTCTCACTAATTTCGGGCAAACACAAATAGAGTTAAAAAAAAGCTATTGGTATAGATGCGGATTGCACCGGAAACCTCGTTATTATTTTTATTATTACACTATCATATTCACCAATAGAATTAAGGACGACTGCCAAGGTGTAGACCGGAGTAAAAACGATCCTCATTTTTCCGAAAGGGAGGAAAAACCGAATAATTTATTAATCTATAATTCGGTTAACAGTGTAACAAAAGAATATTCAGGCGCTTCAGTACAGATTGTATAATATATCCTATTGTCCTTATCTCAAGAGATATTCACCTTATTTACAATCAGTTTCAAGGAAAAATACCTTATTACTAAATTCGTTAAAATTGATGTCACAATTTTTGTACAATGCCGTCGAAAATTATCTACACGGCTAGCGTAACCGGCAATAAAAGTCACTGATGATTTTTACATACGATAAGTAAATTTAAAAAAAGCTACATATTTTTCAAAAGTTTATAAAGATTATGAAATTCTTCATCGAATGGCCTTTGGTAGAAATATTTGCGTTTTTTCGAAAAAGATATATCACGCGAGAGGTCTAAGTTCTGAAAATTTAATTATTCTAAAAACGTTATAAATTAAGTAGTTTCAAATAAGACAGATCCAAAACTGAACGATTATGAACATCCTTCAAAAGGGGATAGTTTTTAAATTGAATCTTTTAATTCAAAATTCATGATTATTCGCCTATTTATTTGCATATTTGACATTTCTAATGACTAAAAATACTAAAATTATGCAATATTGCAATATTTTCATTTCGATTAAAGAACTGAAACTTAAGATTGAATTTGTAACGAACAAAATGAAAATTCAATTTTACACACATTCAATCGAAAATGAATTATTAAATATTAAGAGGCTCGTAAATAAAAATATCTGAAGTAAAGTTTTTAAAATAACATAACCTAGTACTTTTATTGAAGTAAAAAATTTTTTCTCTTGTTAATTTAAAAAAATAGTAATTTACAATCCTTATTGTATCGCTCGGTTGGGTTTTCTTGGGGGTAGTATTGTGGCGCTTTTGTGCGCCTGATACCGAATTTTTCGGTTAAATCTCTTAAATTTTGTTGACAAATTCCATGCCATTTTTGTTGTGGAGAATCCACGGTATTCCCCACCGCAAAATGACACGTTTATGTAATTCTGACTCTATCGTTATCCCGTTTGCTTTCATAATTGGTTTTATTTCGACCCATTTCGTGAATAGGCCTAAAAAAAGTAACATGTATTAATTATTTCTCTTTTTTTAACTTGGTAATTGGCCCATGATATCAGCTGATACCATAGTCCATGGTTCTTCTAATACCCTTTCTCTCATTAATCCTATCTTACTTTGATTATTAGGCTTTACTCTAAATGTCTAAATGTCTAAATGTCCTGCCTGGGTTTTGTCGTGATTTTCCCGTAAAACTTGAGCTCCAAGTTTTTTGCGTACAACTAATTTCCAAGGGTTTGAGTTTGGTAATAGATTAGATTTGAGTGGGTTCGTTCTGTGAAAATAGAGTTTTGAATCTCTGTTTTGCCAATTAAAACAAAAGCAGGTCATAACGATGAAGCTTATTAAGAAAGTATTTGCCGGCGAAGCGCGCAATAGCGAGTACAGGAAGTACGAAAACCTATAGGAACCGAGCTTAAAGCGTTAGGTAAATGTGTCCGAGCGCGTAGCGCGAGGTGAATACATTATCGAGCGCGAACGCGAGATGAATACAAAATCGAGCGCGAAGCGCGAGATCCAACAGGTGCGCGCCCCAGGCGCGTTCATACTTGCGAGCGAAGCGAGCCGCGCGCGATGAGAATGTGCCCGCTAAGAGGGCAGATTTTTGATATAACATTTATCTTCTTGGACAAAATTTATCTTTTTGGTTGAAATTTCTCTTTTGTTTAACGTTATTTTTTATCAGAGTTTTTATCTGAAAATTTAACTATTCCATTTTTGGTTGAAACTTTATTCTGTACATTGTATAAGTTAGAAAATCAACTATCTCGTCAAAAATTCACCTTTCTTGATTGAAAATGATCTTTTTTATTAAAAATTCATCTTTTACAATTTAAAAGTCTACTGCTTTCAAAAACATTCGGCTTTTTAGCTTAAAAACTTTACTCTTTTGTTGAAAATTCATCTTTCATAGTAAGAAAGCCATCTTTCTTGGTTAAAAATGAACTTTTTTGCTGAAAATTTAACTGTCTTCCAACAAATTTGTCTTTTTGTCTTGTAAATTCAAATATTTGATTGAATTTTAATCTTTTTTGTTTGGAAATTCGACCATTTGATTGAAAATAAATCTTTGTATGCTGAAAATTCAACTATTTGGTTAAAACCCTAATTATTTTTTGAAAATTTAACTATTTTGTTAAAAATTCATCCTTTGGAAATTCGACCTTTTGTGTTGAAAATTCATCTCTTTGGGTAGAAAGTATTTTTTGTTTGAAAATTCATCTACATATTTGGTTGAAAATGTAATATATTTCGGCTTGAAATCTTAGGAATTTAAAGTGTTTCGTATTGAATTCAATATGTCATCTACATTAATTTTATTAAAAATAATTTATAAACGTAAAATCCGTCTTTAGCCAACGACTACATTATTTTCGGCGGAGGTAAAAAAAATCCCAAAATTGGTAACGTAGTTTACGGAAAAGTTTGTTCACAATTATGTGGAATCATTTGGAATGATTGGATTGACAGAGAAATTATTCGAAAAAACGTGGAAATAATTAAGAGTGACAGCGTAATCATTCGGAAGGAGTTCGGATTTACAACGGAAACCTTTGGAATGAATTTTATAATTAAAGTGGAACGAAAATTGGTGGATACAAATATCGGATTCATTTTGATCCACGCAGATTCAATTCCATACCGAAACTTCCATCAAGGTGACATTTATCTACACCGAAATTTCGGTACACGTAGCCATAGCCTTAATAAATTTATGTGATATAAGTTCAAAAAAATATTCAGTATTATTATAGCTAAGTATGAAAATGTTAGAAAATTAATCCATAAACGACTTCGGTGAAATAAGATGGAATTACCCCTTCTGCAATTCATCCAAAAATTCCTAGTGATGTGCTACAATATATTTATTCCCGGAATAAAAAGTTGAGTTCCAGCAGATATGCCCATAAGGTTGAGTCATATAGAAAAATCCTTTGTACCCAGTGTTTTCCCATGTCACAATTACAAGAGTTTAAAACTTGACACAAACATTCCTTATGGTTTGAGGCCTTGAGGAAGGTTTAGCTCCAAAAAATGATATCCGCCCATCGCAATTTTTCGTTAGTTTTGCAAAATAAATATTATTTAAAAAAAGTGTGATTCGAAGCTGCACACTCTTCCAGCAAACATTCACATTTCACAGCCATTTATGACTTTACTGTAAACTAAACAATGGAAACAAATTAAACACGTACCGGTACCATTTTATAAAATAAAAAATAAACGATATTCGTAACAATTGAAACCATTGGCGTCCGAAATTATCAATCATATAATGTTGGAGACAATGAAAAAAAGTTGGGAAAAAGGTTCGGAAGCGTGGGCGACCATTTTCTGTGATTCTGTCAAAGTAGAGCAGCTGCGGCATCGGTGAATAAAAGGGCGTGAACTGGAGATTTAAACCAACAGATTAAGGACAATCGGAACACTTAATATCTCTCTAAAGCGGGAATCGCGTACACTTACCGTTTTGCCGATATTGCAGAAGCGGAATTATTAATATCCCGACTGTTTTTAGTGTTTCAAACTCATTAAAACGATTAAAAGTCTCGACGAATCCACCTCTCTCACGACCACCGCGACAACGACAATGATTGACAACGACTATGCGTACGCATGCGCAGCATCATAATCAGCGCGTAAATTTTAAATATTTTCTTATGAAATTAGATACCAATGGAGTTTTAAGTTTTACAGGGTTGCTACAAAATCCTGTTAAAAATATAAAATGCTCTCAACTCTTCTATGAAGCAATCTTAGCAAGTATTATTATTTTTTGCATTTGTTTATTTGCGGTTTTTGTTTTTTTGTTACTTCGCTTCATGTTTGGTCAAAAGTCTGTCAACATTGTTTTTCAGAATAAAACCTATATTTTATTATAATAAATGAATTCACGTTAAATTTATTGCAACATGGTAGCAGAGCGTGGTTGGTGAAATTGATAAATTAAAGTAAACTGTTATTATATCGTGATCAGTGTGCTCATTGCATTCGACACCGGTAACCAAAAAAAAAAAGTGGATTCTAAGCTTGTTTTGCCAACGCTGACATCGGAGAACTTTCAGAGGTGGAAGTATGATGTGCAGTTTGCTCTTGAATCTTTGGAGATTTTTGGGGTGGTAGATATGGGACACTGATAAAACCAGGTGCTGCGGCAATTCCGGATGAAATAGCTAAGTGGAAGAAAAATTATGCTAAGGCGAGAGCAGTCATTAGTTCTACTCTTGAAGAATTATAACATTCAATGATTAGATCATGCTCTACTGCTAAAGAAATGTGGATGAAGTTAATTGGCCTTTTTGAACGAAGTTCGACAAACACAAAAGTTCTTGCCCAACAAGCATATCATGAGTACAAATTTTCTTCAGGTATGTCCATTTCAACATGTATGAGTGGGCTAAACATTATAATTCAAAAGTTGAAAGCACTTGGAGAAAATATTGAAGAAAATTCTATTATTGTTAAAATAATGAACGATCTTCCAAGTGAATTTGAACATTTTAAGCATTCGTAGAATTTAGCATCTGCTACAAATGATCAGTTGACTCGGGAAATACTGGAACAGCAGTTGTTGATATGGTCGAAGCAAGTTTTAGTTAAGAAAGTTTTTCCATTAAAAGTGAAGCCTTTTTGTCTAAAAAAGAAGTATCTAGGGATAAATTTAAGGGCGTCCAAAAGAAAGTATTAACTTGTTATCACTGTCAAGAAGAAGGTCATTTCAAAAGAGACTGTCCGAAATTCAAGAAGGGAAATTCACAGAATGCACGTTTTCGAGGAAATTAAATCTTGAGTGACTAGGAAATTAAAATCTTAAGTAGAAATGGCGTAATTGTTTGATATTTACAGAGAATCTGTGGCGAATTTCAAGTGATTGCGTTATCATAGTCTGCGGAAAAAACATTCACGTCTGATAATCACGATTCAAGAAATAATTAAATAGATGCGTTAAATTGTAAGGTTTTTCTCCCGAAAATAATGAATTTGAAATGCTAAAAAGATATATTTTAATTCCAAAAATATAAATTTGAATTTGAAGTTGAATGTTTAACAATATCGTTAAATTTTTGACGTACGAAGACGATTTTTCAAATAAATAGATAAATCTTCTAAAAAAATTGATCATCAACCAAACAGTTGGTTTTAAAACAAAAGTTTTGAACTTTCAAACAAATGAGACAAAGTTCACACAAAACAGTTGATTTTTAACTAAATAGTTGAATTTTCAACAAACAAAAGAATTACTTTCGTCGATGAAGTATTGTATAATATTTGATATTTCAACCAAGAAAAGATTTCAATTTTGAATCAGAAATAGTGGAATTCAACCAAAAATATGAATCCGCAAAGAAAAAATATTCATTTTCAACTACACACTTGGATTTTCAACCAAAAAGGATCAAAACCAAACAAACTTTGAGTGTCCAAAACTTTGAGTGTCATTTTTAAACCAAACAAACGATTTTTCAACGAAAGATTTGAATTTTCAACCAGGAAAGATTTTTCATTCAAGAAAAAAAATGTGAACCAAATTGCTGAAGTTTCAGACCAAAACGGCGATTTCAATGGAAAAGTTTATTTTTAACCAAAACAAAAGGTTGAATTTTCAACAAAACAGAAAATATTTGAATTTTCTGTGAAATTGTTGAATTTTCATGCTAAAAATACAGGTTTTATATCAAGCAGTTGAATTTTCAATTTACACCACAAAATATGAATTTTCAACTAAATAGTTGAATTTCTAACAAAAAAATATAAGTTTAAAAAAAAATCATTTTCAATCAAAGAGTTCAATTTTAAACTAACAACTTTCAATTGTTAACCAAAAATGAAACAGTTTAATTTGCAGATGAAGAAATTGATTTAAAAAAAGAAGACTAGTTAAATATTCCATCAAAGATCATAGAAATCTTCAACTATTAAATGATTTGTCAACAAAGTAGTTCAACTTTCCATCTAATAGTTGAATCTTCAATAAAAAAATGAATTCTTAATGAACAATATGATACTTGATATTTCAACTCAGAAAATTGTAATTTTCAAACAGAAACAGTTGAATTAAACCAAAAAAGACCAATTTTGTACAAAATGGTTGAATGTTTAACCGGAAAATACAACTATTTAACATAATATGTGTATAAAAAATAAGTATAAACTTAAAAAAAGTGGAATATTCTATAAAACAGTTGGATTTTCTACCAAAAATTAATTTTCAACTAAAGAGTTGAATTTCATACAAAATTGTTTAATATTCAAGCCAAAGGACGAATTTTCTACAAAATACTACAACTTTTATTCGGCGAATATGAATTTCAACACAACAGGTGAATTTTCAATGAAAAAATATAATTTTTAATAAACTTGTTGAAGTTTCTACAAAAGTGGTAAAATTTTAATGATAAAAATTTGAATTTTACTAGTTAAGATATAGAAATGTATATTTATTTTATTGTATTTTATAATATTCTTTTTTATTTTACCAAGGCTTAAAATCTAGAAGTTGAAAATTAAAATAATTCTATTTTTAGGAATGAGAACATTTCAAATTCAATTAATTAAAAGCTTTTATACTCAGGAGCGCAATTTTTTAGGATTAAAGTTTCTATATATAAAAATTGAATAATTTTGTATGGCTTCCAACTTGAGAGCAATGCACATTTTTGTCTCATTTCTTTAGGCTTTATAAGAAATTAGAATTTTAAGTAAAGTGTAGGAAATCTCAAATTAGAAATAATCCTATTCTTAGGTTTTAAATTACTTCAATGAAAGAAATTCATATTTTACCATTTTTTTTAAATTCAGCAATTGGAAAACTTTTTCTTTAACCAGAAGGAAACCAGGATATTTTGAAATAAATAAAACCTTTTTTTGATGATAACTTTAAGTTTTGTTTTGGATCGATCAAGACCCAAACTTCGTGCAAATATATATATTTTTAATTTTTAGTACAAACTAGATATACTAACAGAAAATACTTTTCAATAATTTATGAACAATTTCACCAAGATTTGTTCATTTTTTCAAATTTTAAAACCGCAAAATATAAAAACATAATTTGTCACGTTACAAACTGGTACATGACGAATAGGAAAAAAATTGTAATTTATATAATCATTTCGAAAGAAATAATTACAAAATGTAAAAAATCAGCCAGAATGTGGTACAATTTATTATATAGTATATTTCTTTCAATAACAGGTATACTTATATGATACGAAATAGGAAATCCTTGGAAAGAAATATATTTTTGACGATTCATCGCTATCTCTGCTAAGGCTTAAATTTGTCCTTGGCTTTAGAATCATTCAAAGTTGTAGCTAACATAATGCACAAAATGCTATGAATAATATTAAGCAATTTTTCCGCAATAATCGAATCCTGTAGGGGAGCGGTGATGTATGAAAAATATATTGTTTATAAGATTGTGAATAAATAATAGCCAGCCGTAACAAAAAATCTCACCAGAATGAAGTTTTATTTTTTGCCAAAGATTAACAAAATTTATTTTAAAAACATATGTTTTCTAATCTGGCACCAAAGGAATAACTATCGACTTCGGTACTCAAACTCACAGAAGCATATTCTATGTAGTTTATACGCTTTTTGCTCTATAAATCAAAAATTGGTTGAATTTAACTAATTACTAGTGAAATTTTATAGATTTGATAAACGAAAAGTGGGCCACTAAAGACTAGGAAAAAATAACTAATTCGATGAGTCGAAATATTTCCTAATTCAATAGTGAAAAGAAACTCATGGCTTAATACAACAAATCAATTTACTGAAAACTGTATATAATAATAAAAATAAAATTGTAAAAGTGAATGACTTGAAAACAGAAAAGTTTAATAAATTATCGCTATAGTGTAACATTCTTATCTTTATTGAAACAATGATGAGGCTACATCATGAAATTTTAAATGTGAAGTAGCCTGTCTCCAATCTTAAAATAATGATCTCTGATTGTTTCAACAAAGTTAAGAAAAAAAATCTGCCCGCTGCGCGGGCACATCCTCATCCCGCGCTTTGCGCGCGGCTCGCTTCGCTCGCAAGTTTGAGCGCGCCTAGGGCACGCGACTGTTGGTTTTCGCGCTTCACGCTCGATAATATATTTATCTCGCGCATCGCGCTCGATGATGTGTTTACCTCACGGTACGCGCTCGGTCTTTGTGTTTCCCACACATTTGCGCCCAGACCTTTTAAAATTAAAGGTCAAATCATCGACAACTGTAATTTGGTGATTGTGACTTCTCTTTATTATGGAAATGGCATCTTATACAGCGAGACGCGAGTGACGTGACAACTTAAGACTTTCGAGGTCTGAAAAATAGCTACATTACAGTCTTTTTGACAGCTCGAAGTATCTTCACCCTGAGACAAGACAATTAAATCTTTTTTTTTTAAACCAATGGACTAGAATTCAGCCTAATTAATGACTTATTTTTGTTTTAAGACTCAGAAGGACTTTTCCAAATACTATTTTCATGATTAAATCAAGTTACCCACTGAATTTCAGACAAAAATGAAAACATGTCCAGCATAAATTTCAGACTTTGTTTTTACTGTGTTATATTCGGATTTAAGCGGGGAATATAAAAACATATACTGAATTCTTTGACACTATATTTATGTTCTGTAATCAAGCGGCAATGGGTATATTTCATTTTTAAACTTCATACATGACCCGGCGACTCGTTTTTCAAACTAAGCAGTTTGTCGCGGACTTGAAAAGCCGGGAACTTGTCCGGCTACATGATTCTGTATGTAACTTCATACTGGCCATAAGGGCCCTTTTCGTGTGGACGCCCACATTTGTTCCTAACTAATAAGTTGAAGAAAAGCTGAAAAATTCTGAGAAGATACTTATAAACCATAATAAGTGTTTAAATAATTGTTTGTTAACTTGCATTAATTATTATCTCACTAAGTAAAAAGTGGACAAGAAGTCAAAATTTTCAGAAAAAACTGCAACTATCTAGCATTAATATCGGAGAAGATAGTTATAGGCAATAGTAATATAATTAAACAATTATGTTTGTTAAATTTCACTAATGTAAGGGCATGTGATACTTCGTAGTGTAGTAAATCGGGTTCAGTTTCCCCGGGTCTTTGTCCACAAAAATTAAAAATTTTAAAAACTGTATTTGGAGATGCTATAAAATAGAACAACAGACGTCCCGAACTCTTTTTTTGAGGGATAATAGCAAAAAAAAAATCATTCTGCTAAATAAAAATTTTCTCTGTGCGCCATTTGGAGGTTAGGATTCGCTTCTGAGGTATCTGTCATTTCGATAATGTCGGTCTCTGTTGTACCTCAAAATACACACATATTAATCAAACTCAGCTAAATGAAATTTTTTAAAATTATTCAACAACAGAAGAGTTCGGGGACGTCCGTTAGCACGTTTGCTATCATTCCCCAAAATTTTAAGCCAAAATCTTTATTATTGTAGAAAAAAAGCCGGGGGAACCTAACACTGCTGAAATCTATAATTTTCTAAGTATCACATGCCCTCAATAAAAACTTATGTAGGCCAACCAGTGTCACAATTTTCCCTCAAAGTGCTGCAGAATCTATACCTCAAATCAATAACATAATTAATGCTTTACAAACTTTTTTGCTTCGCTTTTGATCACAATTTTTGTAAGTAAAGCCCTCAATGACCAAAATTGATTTCTTTTTAAATTTTGTAACTGATCTTCGACTCAAGATGAAATTTGTTACGCATAAGTGCTCAATAATACACAGAAATACGCAATGATGCGTGATAACGCACAATAATGCGCAATAACGCGTAATTTTACAACATTAAAATTTGTCACTGATATGAATTTGAAACTTATGTAATTAATTAAAAAACAAACCAAGAGTCGTATCGAAAAACTAAAAACACCTATAGATTTGTCTACAAAATATCTAGGTGTGGATGTTTTTTTGTTATTCTAAAAGAGTAATCTTTGAGGCCTTGACAGAAAAGTTTTCTTCTGTAAAAGTTTAAATTCGAAAATGTTTTGTTTGATATTTCTTAATTATTGGAGGGTTGGAATTTCAAAGTTCAAAATGTTGTAGTTGTCAATTCAAATATTAAAAATTTCACGAAAATTTCGCCATTAAATCTTTTAAAATTTCTTATTAGAGCCTTGATAGTCAGTCTTTAATTTAATAAATTCAGATGTAAATATAAGCAATTTCGAATTGAGAAGATTAAAATTAGGCAATTACAAAAATTGGCATCATATTATAGCACTCTTGTTCTACATTATTTTTTGTTTTAATTTTCAATTTCCAATGTAATATTTGAAAACCCTCCGATTTTTTGTTAATATTTAGATCAATATATAATTTCAATTTGAAAAATATTTTATTGGAAAACTTTTTACATAAATAATAGTTCTCAAGAAACTGCTTAAAATCAAAATATTTTAAATTACAAAAATTAAAAATTGTATTATATAAAATTAAAACGGATAGGAATGAAAATAACTGAAATTCTTACGTGATTGAAAAATGTCTTCAATCCTGAATGTTTACAATTTTAAAGTACTGAATTTTTAGTTTGGACGCTGAATGTTAAATGTTTCTCTTTCATCAACTTTAATTTCGCAATTAAAATTACATTGGTTGAATTTTGAAAAGCATTATTAACAATTTAAGTATTATTAATTTATAAACGATTTTAATGTACTGTATTTTACTTTATCAGACACGAAAATTTCCTTATCGTGCTTATTATATTATTAAAACCCAATAGATTTATTGCACAAAGAGTTTGCTGATGCTAATCGACTCCTGCATATGTTCATATGTGAAATACTGTGGACTTCACAAAGAGCGCATTTTTTCTAAACCAGGAAATAAGACTAGTTTTTCGTGGGATAATCGAGAGAAAGCCGGGAGACAAAAATCATAAAAAAGAGGTCACCCTGAAAACGCTTCTCACAAAAAGTTTCAATTTTAAACATCTTCAGTTTTCAATTATTCAATCTTGAGAACTGCATTTTGAAATTCTTGAAATTGAAAATGTACGCTCACAAATAAAGACGTAAATTGGAAATTGTTTAAAGTATAATATTTCAAAATTACCTGGTCACTCTTTCCATTTTTGATTGACATTCGAAAGTCCAATCAAAATTTCAATTGAATAAGATAGTACTATTTAATTGAATCACAGAACAAATCAATTTAATTAAATTATTTTTTATCGGAAATTATAAAAACAATTAATTGCATTTTTTATGTCCAGTAGATTAGTCTTCTACTTTAAATTAAAGTAATTAAGTATGATATAATCTCGCTAAGTTGTAAAATGTCTAATTTGCCTTAATAAATTTAAGGAAAAAATGTCTATACGGCACTTTATACAAAACTTCTTTATATATTTTGTTATGATTATCTTTTCCCAAATTCCTTAGCCAACTTTGTTTTCCCGAATTCATACTGTTGAATTTAACAAATTTTTTGCACCACAGATGTTTTTGGTGGGATTCTCTTTTTTTTTTTTTGTAAATATTTTTAAATTTGTAATGCCCAATTTAAATGTACTAAAAATTAAACAAAATATACATTACATAACATAACATAACATAAGATAACATAACATGACATGACATAACATAACATAACATAACATAATATAATGAAATATGTGATTTGTATTATTATTATTATTATATCATTAAGCCGTTTCCCTTTCGGGGTAGGCGTGAATTGCTCGGTTGGATAGTAGTTAACGTGTATGATATCAATTAAGCTTTCAGCTCTTAGATGCATTAAGTTTAGATGATTAGTCATTACATAAATAGGTATATAATATATATATATATATAATATATATATATAATAAAAACATAATGTAAATAAATGTTCATAAAAATTTGGTTAAAAAAATAAGCACTGATATTTTGCAATATAAAAATAGTATTTGCAATCAGCGTGATTTCCTCAATAGTTTAACAAAAATTATGGCATCGACCTTGTAAACAAAGTATTTTACTCGAAAATATAAAAAATTGTACACATGTAGTTATTTCAAAAGTACCTATTTTAACACCTAAATATTAACAAAAGTTTTGACTCCATCGAAAGATCTCTTATTTCTGCGTGGAGCAAGTGTCCTGAGAAATCATTGACATTTTTTTCCGAAATTTTTCGGTCCACTAGGTGTGGAGATATCCAGACGCAAATGTGTCAATTTTAATGCAAATTCAATTGTTTATAACGCTCTAACTGAAAACGGTTACTTCTATGAACAATTTTATTAAACAAAAGTTTTGTTTTTCCATGAGCTTTCTAAATTCAGTTTCAGACAAAAAATTTGTTAATAAATAATATAATTGTTAATAAAAATGGTTTGAACAAAAAATGACTATTAATGCAAACTAATACATTTTTGTCCCAAATTTTCAAATGACATAGATTGTAATCATTTGGGAATTATTTTCTTAGTCGCGAAATAATCCCAGCATACACGTTCTGAAACATTTAGGTAGGAGTTATACAACTTAGAGTTATGGAACAAGTTGTAAAATCAAATATGTAATGTCCATCATATCCATACATGATTAAAATATCAGTTTCTTATCTTATGAGTCATGAATCACATATACAAGTTCTAGAGTTATTGACTTTCTGTGATCGAGACTATAATAATTTCAATATTCGTAATTTCGTATATATGATCTATTTTCAAGATTGTCAAATTTGTATTATCTATTCCCGCAAAATCTTACTGCCATCTAGTGACTAACGAGCGAGTCTATAAGCGCTCGCATAACAAATGACGTGTGAAAATGATAGAAAAATGAAGGAAAAATAGTTTTGATTTTCTGGTTCTCCTCGCATTTCTTGCTGAGTAACTTAAAGTGGAAAGAACCCCAGTTTTTTAATCTACATGTTTACATTATTACTCGCCATGTTTGGCATCCAGTGAAGAAAATGAAAGCCGTGTTTACAATCAGTTTTTTTTACAAATATGGTTGTGTTAAATCGTCTGCTTGGGATTTGACAGTTCTCTGGAACTTTATAACTTTTATCCAGACATCTAAATGAATTGTCACGAGCATGGTTGCGCAGAAAAGGTTAACCTTTGAACGATATAGATAACATCTCTAAAAAGTAAATAATTTACATAGCCTGACAACTTCGACAATCTTTTTTTCGATAAATTGTGCTGTTTCGTTCGAAGGAGTTTAATTTGTGTCAAAAATGAATCAACAGCGATCGAACGCTATTAATTCAAACACTTTTAGAAACTCATCTAACGTCCTAACCAGGTATTTTGAAGTGTAATTTAATTATTTTGTGTGAAAAAGTGTTCCGTATTTTTCTTATTTCGAACATTTGTTGATTTTTTGTGCAGTGGATCTGGACCACAAATTGTGGGGTCAAACGTTCAACCAATTCCACCTCCAGTACCATCTCGCCGACCGAATTCTTCTTATACTGGTTATAATAATTACTCAGGGATAGGTTCTTCTTATTTAGGAGGAGGTATGGGAGGCGGATATGGAATGGGAAGTAGTTTGGGTTACAGAGGTTATGGGGGTTACGGAGGTTATGGTTCCTTAGGCAGTTATGGATCGTATGGTGGTGGATACGGATCTTATGGGTATTCACCGTACAGCGGCGGACAATTTGGAGGTCCTAGTGGAGATGTCGAAAACAGGTTTGTTTCTCTTTGAATAATTATACTTTTTCTTCAATTTTGTTTACACCAGGAGGGCCTGGGTTCGACTCAATTTTGGCCCATTTTTCCTGCATTCTTTTATATCCATAGCGTAGATTTCAAAAGATTAACAGGGCTCAGGGTTGCCGCTGGACCGGGAAACCGGGAATTTTTTGAGACCGGGAAAAATCGGTAAAAGATAGTACATTTATTTTTTGACAGGAAATTAAAAAATTTTAGGTTCAGTTAACTTTTTCATGTATGAAATCATTCAGTTCACAATGTGTAATTCTAAAAATGTTTACCATAAAAATTTTCCATTTCAGGCCTGTATTTTTATGGGTACATTTTCAGTTAAATGAATATTAAAGTCCAGTTTTGAAGACCTAAACAATAATATACGAATAGCGTTTGAATTTGCAATGTCTTGAGAAAAAACATTCAAGTTGATCAGCTGTGAATATAAATTCATTAATGATTTTTAAAATTTAAATGTAGTTCGAGTATTTTAAATTAAACAATAATTAATTGATTTTACAGAACGATTCTGAATTTGTTAAAAATTAAGCAATTTACAGATTTTAAATTTAACAATTGAACTGTTTCAAATCGAAAGCCTTAGTAATTAAACACATTTAAACCTCCGATTGAAACTTTGTAAACTATTCTCAATTTTTAAATAATTTAAAATTAATAGATTCTGAAATATACGCTTTTATTAAATTTCAAATCCTATACAAACGTTGCAGTCAAAAATATTCCATTTTTATCCCATTAAATTTGAACATTTGTAATAAAGAAAAAGAGCAATTCTTCAATATTTAGAAATGTTTGACTGCTCATTTAAAATCAGCAATTGTAAATGAAATATTTAACGGTAAATGATTTTTAAACGAATTCTTTGAAACAGAAAGCCTTGAATCGTCAAAATTTCAGAAAGCTAATCTTAAACTTTGAACGTTGCAATGTTAACTATAATTGTTCCACTTTAAAAAACTTTTTATTTGTTAATGAAATTGTTTAATTTTGATGTGTATAATAGTTAAACACTTATTGATCTAGAAAAAATTTTAGTAAGTTGAGGAGATATTTACAAATTTTGAAAAGATTCAAACTTACTTAAAAACTTGAAAAGATTTAAAAAGATTTAAAAAAAAAATAGATTTTCGAAAATTTCGAATTGAAATTTTCAAGCTTTTTAAGGATTTAGAAAGGTTTTAATATGATAACAAAATTTTATTCAGATTCCTGTGAAAATTTTTAATGAATTTTTATTTTGCAAAATTAATTTTTGGTTAGTTAGTTAATAATGTTTGGTTCCCTGCCTAGAGGTGGGCCCGAAATTGGCAGATGGGATTATATAAACTCCTATTTAATACAACGCTGCTGAAGGCTGGTGACCTTCTCAGCATAAAACATCAACTAATTGCAACTCTCTTGGTTTCCTCTCCTTGCCCCCCCCCCCCACACCCAGTAACAGAAGTTGCGGTGGGACTGACGTTACAACAAGACTCTCCACCGTAGGACGTATCACTCACCCAGGTGCCATTCAGCTTTCGGCACGGTTGCTACGCCTCCGCTTAGGGGTTATTCCTTCAGGACCATCCCTGGATAATTGTCCACGACTGCTTATTAATTATTAATTATTGTGGAGGATCTATCCATGTTGCGTGAGCTAACGTTCTTTCCTTAAATCACCCGGGCATGGATGGTTTCCTTTTGGCATGTCAAGACGGTGTCGTTTCCACTTTAGCATACCGTCGCCACATTTTGAGCCAAGACATTCCCGATGATAACTGCAGAGCGTGTCATGCACACCCCTAGCATCTAGGACACATACTATCTGGTTGTCCAACTCATGCGGGAGCAACCTACATCCAAAGCACAATCCGGCACTAAGAGGGCTTTACTACCATCTCGATCACTCTTACGGCATCAGCCCAAATACCACTCCGCTAACCGCTCCTAGGGAAATAGAGTCAATTGTCGAGAATGAGAAGTGTCGGATATACTGGAACTTCAGATTCTCGACAATTGTTTCTGTTGCGCACTCGAGGCCTGACATAGTTCTTCTTGACTTTGAGAAACGAACCGTGTTCTTTATCGAATTTTCGGTACCAGCTGACAAAAACATCATAGCCAAGGACAATGAAAAGAAAGAGAGGTATAAAGACCTTATTAGGGAGTTGCGAATGTTATACCCGCAATATTCTGTTGAGCTAATCGTCTTGATCATCGGCGCTCTTGGAGGTGCCAAGGTTTCACTGGCCCATAGCCTGAAAAGCATCCCTGCGTGTCAAGAAAATGCTGAGATGTCTGTTTAGGAGGCCCTGCAGGTACGCTAGGGAAGGCCTCCTCCTAATTTCTAAAACGATGGCCGTGGCTAGCTGTTTCTTAAATTTAGATATATAGTATGTTTCATAAGCCATTGCAGGGTTCCGCTGGGAGAAGATGCCATTCTAGAAATGACAACCACTCCCGAGAAAACCGCGGCAATAATAAGGCCACAACCACATCCTGGGATAGCGAGATTGGCGGTTATAGCCTGGGATGGATTTGATGAGATAACGATTTTAACAGAATTTTCTGAGTATAATAGTTGCGACTCCTTATCCGATCACTGTTCTTCTTCTCCTTATTCGATAACGAAAATTATTCGTTTTTTATTATTAGGAGAACGATGTCATTTTTCGATTGAACGATAGAAAACATTGTTGAGAGGAAATAGTTTCAGTATATTCGGCACTTATCGTTCTCCACAATTGACTCTATCTCCCTAGAAGTGTTTGGTGAATCTTTATCGCCGTCAACATTATCATTATCGCCTAGATCGTCCTAAATTCGCGGGGCGACTTGATGTGAAAATGTGTGTGACTGCGTCTCCAAAATGAACTAGGATGACAATCGTGATAAGACGAGCAGATTGACACACAAATTCCGGGGCTCCAACAGCGGGGATATGGAGAGATGCGAAGCGGCGAGGAATTCGAACACGCTGTGTGAGGATTTCGGAAATACAATTATCCTCCGAGCATGGATTTATTGTACATCGAGCCTGGGCATAGCGTCCATCCTTGCTCTTAAAAACCACAAGTGCTGTTTGGAGCAAGCTTTGTTCAAAGACAATAGAGCTGATATGAGAATTCACTGGTAATCATGCCTGGTTTCTATCGGTCCTTAAATTGTTGAGCGATCTTTGAAGCATTATATGTCTTCACGGAGGAATTATACTTTTTTAAGAACTCTTCGACGATGACGAGAATGTTGGATTCGGAGGACCAGCTGAATGACCCATGGACTCGAGTGCCCTAATTCTGGCCGTGACAAAAGGTTTTAGCTGATCAAACGTCTGTAGTTTCACTTCTCCTCCGTTAGAGGTTTCCCAGCCTCCACAGAAATGTTGGTCAAGTCTTGAACTGTGATATATGTCAACCAATCATTCCATTTTTCGAAAGGACGTTCAAGTTCAGTCAGGCACTGGCAGCTTCTTTTCACGCGCCAATTGAAGATTCTGATTATAAGTACACGTTTTTTTTGTGCCGGGCGGGCATTTCGAGTTCCTTGGGGTAGCTTTGGGACATTGTAATTCCCCAACACATTTTCTAAAGTATATTAACATTATATCAAAATTCGCGGCAGCGAATCATTGCCAAGTACGAAAAAAAGCTATCAAGAATTCTCATCTGGAATAATCATGTATTTTGGAACTTTTGTGGATTGTCGGCGCAATTCTTAATCAATTTGAATTAAACTTGGTAGCTGACTGGCCATCCATTAAAAACAAGTTTAGGCGTGATTATCTATTAATATCTTAGAAACTGTGAGATTAAAACAAAAAAAAAACAATCAATCTTCGACATGTGCTCGCCTTTGCATCCTAATCTGTAGAATCGATTAGTAACACATTTTTAAAAAAGTCAGTAGCAATAGATTCTTGATCAATTTCGCAGGAATTTTTTATACATTGAATATTTTTTCCAATTTTACGTATTTAATGTGAAAGAATGGAAATTCAGAGAATAACAAAATTCTAAAATTCTTCTAACTATTCAAGATATCGAAAATTCGAGCAGTATGTATCGAGAATATGTTACCACGGACTTCTTATTCAAATTGAGGGTCTGGATCGAGAAACTCGCCCAGCGCGTGTCCCCAAATTCAATTAGTCTTTGAGAAATAAATCGTCGTAAGTTGGGCAAATATTACTGAAACTGTTTAAAACTTTATATACGGACAAAATATACCCTAGCGATGCTTACAATACAAAGAAAAAGTTAGAAATCGCCTATTGTTTATTACTATTGAATTGCAAATTGAGACAGATCGGTAACCCCGTTTTTTCAGTCTCGCCGACAAAAAATATCGAGGGAACTTTAGATTTGATACAACTTTTAGCGAGACATTGGTACTTTATTGTTGAAGGATGATTTGTGGAAATTTTCAGATCGATTCATTGAAAAATGGCTTAAACGACCTCCTCCACATCCCCAAGAATTATCGAAATGACAAACTATGCTTTATACGATTGCTTAGTTAAGTAATTCTATTATTATTATTTCTAACACAAATATAGCCATAAACTCAAGAGCAACGGTCTGTAGGACGACAATAATTTAATTAATAACGGTAGTTAAACTTTTACTACATGGACGTAATTTTCTAAATATTATTTTTCGGACAATAATGAAATTCTTTTATCGTTATCATTATTTCTAACGCAAATATATCACATACACTCAAATGAACCGGTCTCTAGGACGACTTTAATTTAATGAATAACACTAGTTAAACTTTCACTATATACATGTAATTTTTAAAATATTATTTTTCGTCAAATGCTTTAATAATTGTAATTTATGTAGAATCCACTTGTATCACAGTGAAGGCCTGATTTGAAATAGATTCGGTCTGATCAATTTTTATTTAATTGTAAATAAAGTTTCATAATAACTTACCTCATTTTTGGCTAATTTCTTTTCGTTTGTTTTCCAATTTTTTTCGTTTCTCTTGTAAAGCGGAAATTTATACAAGTTCTTTTTTCAGTCACGTATATTAATTTTCAGTTACACGTAAATTAATTTCACTTTACACGCACAAGTACCTTACATTTCAGTCACAAGTAAATTAATTTCATTCAATTTACCAAAAATTTAAATTTCAGTCACAAGTGTACATTAAAAATGCTTGAAAAATTAAGAATTTTCTAACAGTGTATGTTCTACAAAAATTGAAATATTTTGCATAAAGCTGTAACTTTTTTTGTTCCTTTTTACTACTTCATTTTAAAGTTGAGGAACGTTTAGTTAAAGGAATTAAATTGTTTTGAAATTGTTACCTTTGCAAAGCTGCCTGTATGTGAAAGTAACAATCAGTGGAAATTAAAAAGTAAAAATTGATCATGACTTATTCAAAAATATGTTTTTAATGTGACAATTAACCTTCATAGTACGTGAAACTCGCTATTGTGACTCATGGGAGATTTTTTGGGACCCCATACGAAGGTCTTGAAATTTTACAACATTTCAAAATATGGTTGATTCTTATTCCTTGAATTATTCTGAACATGAACATTTAACATGAATTATAAGTTTGGTTAGTATCATACTTTCGCGTTTAAATCACACATTGGAAGATGTTGACTTTTTCCCATTTTGAATCAATGAGAAACTTCATGGTATTTGGGGCTCGTGTTAATATTAACTGATTTCACTGAAATTTGGAGATTATTTTTGTGGATATGACAACGATACTAGGGGTTGAGTAAACAATCTGATTTTCAAAAATAAGGGCCACCCTAGTGCAAGATTCCACCGTGAATGTACTCCTTCCATGACAATCGGCAAGTAATCACAGAACTTGATACGAATATTTAGTTCAGTTCGCCAACATTTTTTTTTATTTTCATGCCCCCCGCTCATTTTGTTCGATTAAAAAAAATATATCCCTTTGTTTTTAAACAAATTTATATTTAGAGGTTTCTCAAGTGCCATAAAGTTTAACACGTATTTCCCATTAAAAGAAACGTATCTGTAAATTTTGGACAGAATCGTGAATATTAAGCGTATCGAGTTTTCTATCAACATTTCTCTTCACAACTAGCCATAGAATACAAATCAAAAATAATTTTTCAAATTCCATCCCCATAAGCCTGTTTTTTGGATTAAAAAAAAAAACCAATCGGTGAAAAATTGTGTTTTGCGAGTTTTCGGCCCTAATTCTTATATTTTTGCAGTTTATTTTAGTAGATATTCTTTTGTAATACATAAAACATTACTTTCTACTTATAATCAGAGGTTTCAACGATTTTCTAAAGCAATTTATTATGGTTTATAGCAATTTTTTCTTAGAGTAGAGGTAGAAAGTCACCTTTATTTTCAGCTGTTCATTTAGAGCCAGGTAATAATTATGTAAAGTCAACAAATAACTATTTAAACCATTTTTTATTGCTTATAACTATCTTCTCTTAGGATAATTTTAGAAAGTTGCTGTTTTATCTGAAATGTCCAACTTTTTGTCAACTTATCACTTGGGCGAGGTAATAATTATGTTTGTGGATTTTCGACGTTTGAACCCACAAACCGAGCGAATTAGTTTCCCGCTTGTTCAAGATTAATGAAAGCAGTTGATCTAACAGTGCCTAAAATCAATCCATGAGTTTAATATATTTCTCGATGAAAGTTTAAATTTGTCAACTTAGATCTCGTATTTTTAAGTGAGACAAGTTTATATTTTACATTTTATTTTGCATTTGTGTTGTCTTAGTTTTGAAATTTTGTTAATTTAAAGTCAAGGATCCGCATACATTTAAGGTCCTTTTTTCGATATTTTACAAATATTTCTTTAAATTCAAAATAATTTAGCTCAAAAGTAAAGAAAGTATGAGGAAGTATAAACAAATAATGTTGCTATGGTGACACAATTTCAAAATTGTGTATTGTCAAAGTTGTTGGTTATTTTAAATAAAACTGAAATTCCACATAATTTGGATAATGTTTCCTTCGCAGTTCCTTTATTTCTCGGTAATTTCTTATTCTCAGTTTAGTATTCAGCAGTTTGTACAACCAGCCACAGGCATTCTTTTTGCCATTCTATTTGTGGTAGTAAAGTTTTCGTGTGGCATATACTACAAAGGTTATTTTATCATTTTATATTCTGGTAAGTAAATAACAAACAACGTACTTCACATTCTATAAGATTAATTTCACATTCTTACTTCATATATACAATTCTACCTAAGTTTTATTTCATGTAAATTGAGATGCTTGTGGATTCGACAAGTTTCATATTTCATTATTTAATTTCAACTTTATTCCATTCCAAAATCCAGCATAATTACATTAAATAATTGGGTAGGGTTTCTAATTTATTGAACTATTTTCGAAACAGAAGCCATTTAAACGTTCCTATTGAAAATAATCGCGTCGCAATCTGCTTAGAAATATACGGGGAATTCCGCATTGAAATTTACGCGGAAACCCACTTGATTATCCGCGTAATAATTTGGAACAGGAGGTTTTCCACGCTTAAAGGTGAACGTTGCTGGTTCCATAAATTACTATAAATTTTGGAAGATTTATATCTATTAGGGGTCATTCGACGTGGAATTTCGTAAGCTATCTGTGATTTTTAGTACCGCTCGCGCTAGCAGTGAAAGTAGTTCTTGAGGGTGCATCTCGCACAGTTTTGCTGAAAAATGGAATTTTTTAATTTTTAATAACATTTTTCACGTTTAAAACAAAAAGTATAGGGCGTATCAAAAAATGATTCTAAGAATATTTGTAGACCTTTTGAGGTAAACAATTTTGTTCCTTAACATTTTGTTCATCTCGTATGTTTTGCTGGAAAATGGAATTTGTGATTTTTTAATAAGCATTTTCTATGGATAAAACCAGGACCGTTGTTACAAAATGGCTGTTTTAAAAAACGGACAGGAGTTTCTCGTCAAAACGAAACTTTGTCTCTTACGTTCCTTGATGTAAAAACTATACACAAATCACGTTTCAAGCATAAATTTCAAACATGCGACCGGAGTGATGCATTATTTTCTGAAAGAGAGGTGTAGTTTCACTAATTCTTAA
Organism: Andricus grossulariae; assembly: GCA_011634705.1. Taxonomy (NCBI): domain Eukaryota; kingdom Metazoa; phylum Arthropoda; class Insecta; order Hymenoptera; family Cynipidae; genus Andricus; species Andricus grossulariae. Next base: position 18,776,572 of record JAABKJ010075445.1, on the reverse strand, counting down.
CTTAGCTGACCTTTGACCTTTTCTAAAAAAAATAGATCAGAGATAGTCTTAAAAGAAAAACCTTGCCTGTTGTATTCCTTGATGAAAAAACTTTTGTGCTTTTTTTGTATCGATAAATTTAAGGGGTCATTCTACTTTCTCGGCAAAAAAGGTGATTTTCAAGCATTTTTTTCTCAGCAACTACTTTATATAATTTAATAAAATTTTCAGCGTTTATTTATGCTGTCTCGAAGTTTACAGAAACAATTTTTGGTACATAACATTATTTAGTTTAGGCATTATTTAACAATAAACAAAGTGTCTAAAAAAGGCATGTCCACTGCGCGTGATACCTAATAAGAAATTAAATTACGTTCTACGTCTGCTCTAAGAGTAAGTAAAATATTGAAAATTTGAAATTGTCACCGAAACAAACGCCTATTTTGAGGGCCTTGAGAAAACCTATTATTTGGAAGGAATAAAAAAATTGGAAAAACGCATCATCGCCTAAATTAATAGTATCATTTTCATTTTTTTTTTCCTGTGCATTTGCGGATGACTCGGAGGTCGAACTCTCGCCTTTTTTCCTCTTAGTACAAGGACTCGAAGACGAAGAGGGCAATTCAATTTGATGCAATTTTGTCAAATGTTTTGCCAGTGATGATGTACTGCCACAAAAGGCCACTTCTGTCTGACACTGAGAACATATCACTTTAGTGGATGCCACTTTTTTAAAATAGAACCACACTGCACTTGGAGGGGCCATCACGTATATTTGTAAATTAAAAAACACTAAGAAATAATAAGAAAACTACGAAAAATGTGCCAAAACTGCCCGGATTTGAACCGGGAACACCACTATTCACGAGTGGAGCGTTAACCAACTACGGCATCAAACCCGAATTTCAAACCATAAAGATGAATTCTCCAAGAATAATGTAATAGTAGATATTTAAAAAAAAAGAATGAGTTTTTAATAAATCGTTTCACTTTGCAACCTTAAATAAAGAAGAAATTATTGAAAAATTGAATTTTTTATCAAAAAAGATAAAAAATTCAAAGTGCCTCTGGTAGGAATGTCCTGTCTCAACAAAATTTCTTTTCCTATAAAAAATGCATTTTTTTTGTGAGATATGCATGAAAATTGGAAAAAAGTTAGACAATCATAGAGGTTATGTTTGAAAACACGTAAAATCGGTTTTGCATGTATTTGCTATGTCGAGATCGTGCTGGCTAATACGATGTGATGCGACGCGTTGATTGGTGAATCTCATCGTTTACGGCCGCTGCATACCACGAAATTCAAATTTATAAAAACAAATGATTTCTCATCATCGTTTTCCAATTAAATGTTTATAATTTGAAAGGAACCATATATTTTACTACATTTTAGGAGTAATGTGGACTTCGTGAATTCCAATTCTTTTGTGAAGTTTCATAAACTTTATTTTCAATAAAATTCAAAATGTTTGAACGATGCAAATCAGAATTGAACAAATATAATTATGTTCGCATTTGCGAAATTTTTCCAAGGAATTTTAGGAATATTTTGTTATCCTCTTGAAACCTATAAAAATTTTTTAAAAAATACTCGAAGTAGCAAATGAACAAAATTATTACAACTATAAGGACGGGATAAATTCATTATAAACCGTTTTGCATTGGCCTATACTTCATAAAAATTAGGTCATAATATGCAATATCAGGATATTTTTGACTTATTTTAAAAAGTGGAGATATTTTTCCTAATTTAGCAGATAAGATTTCAAACTAAACGGATTTTACACCTTTGGGTGCCCAGGAACAAATCCCCGTTCCCCATTTTGTTTGGTATTTTTGTCAAACCTGTCTGAGATTAAAGCCCACCGTGTCTACAAATTAATTCGTTCCCATTAATATCATGTCTTGTAACTCTTGGTCGTACTCGAATTTTTTCCCGTCCACACAATATAATAGGAAACTCCTCCGTTTTAATAATCTAGTTCTAATCCGACTGTACACGAAGACACCCAAATGTCGTAGAGTTCGTGATCTCGCATCCCCCACTATCCAACCCCCCGTAACACGAGTTTTTAACGGAAGTAGCCGACCGCACTCAAATTCACTATCACCAAAGATATTTTACCTAGATGCGGCAAGGATCAGGAATGGGGACGCCCAAAATATATAGCTAACTATTTCGCGCCTATATCGAGGTGCTGCCCTCTACAACTTTTCATTGTTTCCATGACAACCGCGTCAAAGCGCGTGAATGTATCACCGTCGATGATTAGAATGAGTGAGCCCACGAATTTCCAGGAAGAACTATGACTTGAATTATGTACTTCCTGAGTGAGCAGAAGATTTAGAGTTTAGAGGATCAATGGATACAAATAAATGGCATTTTATACTGCAGTAAAATTTTAAATTTACGTAGATCAGCATATATATAGATTATTCACCTGAAGTATTCAATTGAATTAAATTTTTATTAAATTTGAAGCTTAATTTTTGCAATTGAAGGGTGTCGCGGCAAAAGCATGGAGATCCGTCGACATAAATTTTTCAGGAGAGAAAAAAAACCTTCTCAAAACTTGAATTCTGAAAAAAAATGAGAAAGTACATTCGAGATTTGATGGAGCTCTAAAGATCTCAATAAACAAAATTTTAAAAAAGTTAATACTTTTCGAGATACATAGCGTCAAAAGTCGACTGCGGTCAAAACCGTGTAAGTCCATCGGAATTTTTATTTTTCCTGTTGTTTTTTTTTAGGCTGAATTTCTAATAGCACAAAAAGTAATAGAATACTTCTTTAAACAAAATTATTTTTAAATTGTTTAAACAATTTTTGTTTAAAAAAATTGTTTAACAAGCGAGATTCGGAAATAATAATAGTGCCATTTCATTCTACGGAAGAAATTACATCAATTATATGCATTTCGCAATTTCTTCATGGACCCAATTGGTGACGAAGTATAAATAAACAATTAAATGTTACAGAATTTGTATTTATACTGCATAACAAGTTGGGTTGACAAAAATTGTCCAATACGTGGACTTTATGTAATTTTTTCCCCAGACTTGAATGGCGCTATTAGTTTTTCCGTATCTCGCATTTTTAAACATTGGTCGCATTTGTTTCATTTTGTTTAAACAAATTGTTTAAAAATGCGAGATACGAAAAAACTAACAGCACTATTCGATTCTTCGAAAGAAATTTTATAAAGATTGTGCTTTTCGCAACTTTTTTATGTACTCAATTGGTGAGGTAGTATAAATAAACAGTTATTGTTATTTATGTGTCACCACAAATTCGATAGGAAAAAAAATTGTCCAATGTATGCTCTTTATGAATTTTTTTCCGCAGAATCAAATGGCGCTATTATTTTTTCCGTATCTCGCATTGGTAAACAATTTGTTTGAACAAAAATTGTTTAAACTATTTCAAAGTTCTATTTTTCTCAGAAAAATGTGCGGTGGAATTTTATAGAATTTTTAAGCTTATAAAACGTGTTTTGAAAAAAGTTGCCCTTACACTGTTATGCCGTGACACCTTTTAATATTGCATAATTGGAAGTCTTGTAATTTAAATGAAAAAAAATACTCCGAATTGAAACCTTTTTAAATTTGACTTCTTTATTTGGAACTGATGTACATTAAGGGAATAACCGAAAATATCGTACAGATAAATTTACGAACAATAGAAATATCGAATTATAAATTCTCAAATTTAAAAATTTCCAAAATCAAATATTGAATTATATAGTTTTCAAATTATATAATAAACGAATTATAAAAGTAGCAAATCATTAAACTCCCTAAATAAGTAAGATTCATAAATCAAAATTTGCCGAAAATATATTTTAATCTAAATAATTAATTAAATAATTAGGTAAATAATTTATTAAATATTTCTTTCATTTTAATCTGCTGTGTAAATTTTTAAACCTATCCCAAAGATCCTCAAAACATACTTATTTTACTAAAAAAAAATTTCTAATACTATACATCTGGTAAATTTTACCAGAAAAATAATTAAATAAACTAAAAACGAGAATGTAAGCCTAATTAAATGTTCGGTTACTTTTACTAGACAGCTAGTTAGCCCTACTAACCACGGAAAAGTTGGCCTTACTAGATGTCTGGTAACTCATACCACATGTCTTGTAATTCTAACTAGACAGAGTTCAAGTAGACTGTCTGGCGCGTTTAACTAGACAGCGTGTTGGTTCATATTTTACTAGACTGTCTAGTAGGGCTAACCAGAATTCTTGTTACTCCAACTAGACATTTCTCTCCGATGGTCTTTTGGAATTTTTCAAATTTAAATACAGTCCCGAAGTTAGAAGAATACCGAAATTTTTAAATTCCCGAATAATAAAATTTCTTACAGTTGATATTACCGAATTTGAATATTACGAAAATGAAATTTAGGACATGTTGATTTTCATAAGAAATTAGGCGATACGTATTTTTTCGACTTAAGACAAAAAGTTTGAAAGTATGAAAATATAAAAAGTCGATTTTAACATAAAATCTACACTTATATTTTTGCCAATGTTTGGTTAAACTTGGCCTTCTACGAGAAAGACATTTTGCAAGTTTTATGTGAGCTTAATAATTTTTGTGGCCAGAAGAACTTTTTTTCATGAAATCGAATTTTCGAATTTTTTTGCGAAACGATAGGTGCAACAAAAGGTTGACATAGAATTTTTCACGTATAAAAAAGATCTACAAAAATAGCCCTTGCTCATTTCGCTGAGAAAAATGAGATTGAAAGTTTCTATATTCAGTACACAAATTGCTTAATGATTACCAAATTTCAAGAATAGATGCAGAAGACACGGGAACGAATGTGAAACTGTACCTTAATCATTAAAAATTTGTATCTTTTCTGTATGAAACCATATCTTGTAATACTTTAAAGTTATTGTATACACTTTGTACGTACCTTTGCACAAATGAAAAACTAAAGCCTCTCCTAAAAAGTGTGTTTTCTCAAAAAAGAATAGAAAGCATACATTATTGTACTTTCTAGCATCAATAATGGAAATCTATATATCGTGTCTCAGTTGTCACAAGGAAGAACTCTTAATCGAAGTATAGTTTATAGTATTCTATTGGGAACTCGACTGAGTTTGCAGCGCAGTCCAGTAACCATTCCTGGATGCCCCGCATTCAATAACGTTCGGGCAGCACCGAACCGAAACTTGCTTGCACGATACCATAAGGACGTTTAGTGCCTCTTACTTTAGCATGCAAAATACCAGATTGCAGATAAAAGCCGATTGCTGCGTTGCAAACCCGGGTTAAATTCTCGGCAACTACGTTTTTTCATCTAATTCGACTTGTTCTGTTTCAGCAAATAAATGTTCATGATTTAATGCTTAAAAGTTATTGAATATATGTATGCATAATATGTAAATGAATGTACGTTTATAAAATGAAAATTGACTATATCGACCCGCCAACAGCTGCCTCTCTGTGTCCTTGTAAATTCTTTTTGGCCGATCATTCTTCACTGTTGCGAGGATAGGAACGATACTTATTCTGGAATTGACTTCGTTTAGTGCGCTAGAGGATTCAGACCGTCGACAAGCTGTAATTTCTTCAGTTGCCTAAGGAAGTTAATACCGCGACTGCACTTGAATCAATAACCCAATTTCAATCTCGAATTTTTTTACAACAACAGTTCAGTAATGAATACCTCGACTAAAACTGATAGGATGACTTTCCTATAGTAATAGTAGCATAAACTTTTAAAAAATGTTGGAAAAAATCAAAAAAAGGTGGCGTTTTCCAGAAAATATTCTTTTTATATTTCAAAATTCGAAGAAAAAAACAAAAAATATTTTCTGGAAACCCCCACCTTTTTCATTTTTTCAAATATTTTTTTTACAGTTTTTGCTTCAAGAAAACATCCTATTAACATTATGCGGGCTTAACCGTTTTTAAGGCTTTTTTCTCCTAAAAATGCAATTATCGATTTTTTTTTCGTAAACGATGCAAGATATCACAAAAGAACAAGAGATATTTTTCGTAGAAGTTTCGTAGACATGCAAACTTTTATATTAATATTTCTTGTACCTCTCGTTGTTTCGAAGAAAAATGCAAAAATTTGATGTTATAAAGAAAATTCGCTTTACTACAAAAATTATTTAGCCCACATCAAACTTACAGGATATCATCATTATACAAGGCCAAATTCAACAAATTATTGGCGAAAAAATATGTGTCGCCTAATAGTTTCCTCTGAAAACAACATGTTTCGTTAAATTGTTGAATACCTAATAATATAATAAATGATAAATAAAATACTTTTATTTGATGAACATATTTTTTATTTTATTATTTACTATTAAAACAAGTTTTTAAATTGTTAGATTCGAGAATTTTATCATTCCAAAATTTTCTTGTGTCGGCAATTTTATATTGTCGGATATTTTTATAGGCCATGGCTACGTATACTATAATTTCAGTACAAATAGCCAGATTTTAGATAGTATCGGCAACTTTATTTCGGCAATTTTAAATTATCGGGAATTTCGAATTCTGCAATGTTATGAACTGTCGGGATTTTTATTATTTGTGAATTTTTCAATTCACAAATATTAAATTGTCAGCAATTTTATAATTTCGAGAATTTCACGGTGTCGGGAATTTCATTTTTCGGGATTTTTCAGTCATCGCCAGGTGTCAAAAATATACCTATATAGTTCATACGCAGCGAAAAAAGTTGTGTTTAATATTTCACACTGTGTATAATAATTAATTATATAAGTAATTAGTACGGGTCGATAGGGGTAAGTGTGATAACGCGTTAGTATGATAACGAGCAAATCTGAAATGAAAAAAATTAGTTATTTACTTCTTTTATTACAACATGATAATTAGGTATATCTCTTATTATTTGCAGGAAAAAGGTGGCTGTCATTAGTTATTTTTTTAATCAATTATTTTTTATGAAACTAAGATGTTTTCAATTCTAAATTTTTATTATTTTTAATGATAAATTACGGCACGGTAATTGTGAATACGAATATTTGTCAACAGTTCGAAGTTCGTTGGAGAGGTTAATTAACCTCATTTTTGGAATTAAAACGTAAGTAAATAATAATTGGAAAAGAACATTTTAATATATACATTTCCGCAAAAAAATGTTGTTTAAATCAATTTAGATATGATGCAATTTATAATAGGTAAATTTTTCAATGTTACTGAAGCTTCATTTCAAATCAGGGGGATGGCTCTCCTATAAAGGCCTGTAGAATAAATGTGTCATGAGATTTGAAGACGGCCAAGTGGCGGCACTGGCTGTACTTTTAGGCCGACAATTATTCAAATGCATGGGGAAAAATACAAATTTAATTTATTTTAATTGTTAAAATATATATATATATATATATATATATATATGTCACGGGACGTGACACTTGATAAATTTATAATTTATAAAGAAAAGTGGACACTTGCCGGTTTTGTAATGTTGGAATTATCAATGTGTAAAAATTCGAGTATCGCAATTTATAGTTGGGCGACTTCAATAAACTTGGAATTTATAAATAACTTTGCAGGAGACCTAATTTGAAAATTTCAGAATTCGAATTTGGTGTTTTTGAAATTTATTGCTGTGTGACTTGATAAATTCATAAAGTATAATTTCGAAAATATAATTTCAACACTTTCAAATTATAATTTCCAAGGTATAATTTCAAACTGGGTAAATTAATAAATTTACCAATTTACATTCAATCATAAGTGGGGTTTTCTATACAATTGGTGCATTTGCAGATGCTTTCTGAAAAAACTATTTCAATATTTTGTAGTAAATTTTATTCACATTTTTTATTTCCATTTCCCAATTAAAAACTGCCGCTGAGACTCGAAGCCTGGACTCGCGGTCGATAAGAAAGGGCGCCCCGATTTCGCGAGTAGCAATTAGGTATTTTCATTTCAATCACCAGCTAACTTCACTTCGTTGATTGCTGAGGGGAAAACAAGGGACCAAATGCATGGGACGAAACTTTATTTTTGTAATATCTTCTTAATCAATAAGAATTATTATCATTTTATTATGTCATTAAATAGTTCTGAAAAAATGAAAAATATTTTTCTATTGCACTTATATAAAAAAATTAGTTTTTACGAAGTATTAGCAAAATAGGGCAAAATGGATGGAATCTCATGCATTTGGTCCATTGTTTTTCCCTCAGCACTCAACGAAGTGAAGCTAGCTGGTGGTTGAAGTGAAAATACCTAATGCGTGGTTCGCACTTCAGAGCATTGGAGCGCGAATTTGACAGGTGGTCTGCATGCCGTAGGTGCTTTTCTGCTCACAACTGCAATCTTGTGGTCTTCACATACACAGGCCATCTCAATTTTGTACCCAGTTTTGTCCATTTCGCGACGTATTTCGCAAAATCGAGGTTCACCATCATCAAGTTGTGGGTCTTCGGATGTATGATGACGCCTAAAGATCTTCCTGTAATGTCAGAATTGTGAATAAATGAATAAATTTGCGAACCGTTCTCGCCGTTCTAATGCTGTCTTCTGCTATCCAAAGATTTCTCCCTTTCGAGAAATTTATAATTGCCGGAAAAGAAATGATTGCCTCAGCAAAAGGCTTCATTCCTCTAAATTTTATTGATCCGAGGATCTCGCACAGCCCCGGATATTTGACAAGTTTTCTTTCTTTCGTTCTCAAACACTTGGAAGAAAATATATATTGAGTCAGTGCCGTACCTATAAAAAAAATTCCAAGTCGGATTTACCCAACACCCTTAAATGTCTAATGTTTTTGTTTTTATGTCAGAGGCAATTTTGTCAATATCTTAGTTTGAAAACGAGCGATTGTGAAAGTATCACACCTAATTTACAGAGAATGGCTTTTTGTCAAAATGTTTCATTTTGTTTGTAATCTTGAACGCGCAGATAACTAATTCAAAAGAAAATTATAAGAAAAATGGGCAGTTTTTACTTAAACAATTGCCAAATGTATTTCAATACAAAAATTCGTCTAGCATTGAAATGTTATTCTGCTCAAAAACTTTTTTTTAGATTTGGTTTAATACCTCACATTTTGTAGATCAGACATTTTTAAACAAAAGTTTTATTTTCATACAAATAATACATATTTTTAGACATTTTGACAAACAGCCATTTTCTGTACTTTTGATGTGGGGTCCTTTGTAAAAAAAGTAAAATTACCATTTTTAGAATTCTAAATTGCTAAAATGGCTGGCGTTTTTCTACTTAGAAGATTCCGTATATCTTTTTATATTGTTCTTGTCTCAGTTTACCGAAATTCGGTGTGCGCAGAACAAAGATTTTTGGCAAGCTAAGGCAAAATGTGAAATGGCAAATAGGTTCAACGATATTCGGTGAGCGTAGATCAAATATTTCCGGTGTTTCTAGACACTTTGTTTCACATTTTGCACATATTTTATTGTAACGTGGCCTGAAATGAAATATTATACTCAGTGATAGCTATTCATTTTGCGTCTCACGTTTTCCTGCCTTTTATGGCGAGGAAATTCCTGGTACCGCATTTAATCAAACATTTTTATATATTATTAACAAAAATGTACATTAATTTTTCTTTCGCATCACGGTTGCATAATTCGCATTTTTTAGAAATACTGAAAAAAAGATAACATTGATAAATACCAAACTGGCTACAAAATCTCATTAAAAAAAATATCTTGGATTTTTTGTGCTTAATTTTTGTTTTGAATCTGTTTTTTTTCTGTGATAAGTATCGTATCCAAACATTGCGACATTCAAATTGCTCATCATACGATGCTTCATCAAGTACACATTCGTACATATCGATAAACTAACATAATTAAACTCTGCTCTGTACCTACAACTCATTATTAGAGTTTTGCTCGAAAAAAGTCAACGTAACATGAAAACTAAAATAGATTTTATGATAAAACCGTGTCGTGCACATATGCATTGAAGTTCCTGTTCCCGAGAGTCACGTATGTATGCATTTTCTGTCAGCGCAGAATGTATATTTCTCTCCCCTGGAATCGATTTGTTGCCGGTCGTGAAGGCAAAGTAACAGGTTGTACTGTGTAGAGTGTTTAGCGCTGATACGGGATACCTACATGACCTACCACGCGTTGTTGGGGTGGAATTGTGACTGTCTGAGAGGTTTGTGAGATCAGTTGACAGGGTTCAAGGAATTTCAGGAGCTCCATTTCTACTTTTCTCTTAAGGCTAAAGTAACGAAGAACACAGTACGATGTCGGAGAGGACAAGAATGGAAAGTTCAGATAACTAGGGAAGGGAACGATGAAGAACGGGTAATTGTACTCGAAGATCCTTTTTTATTTGTTGAAATTTTTTTTATTTTTTTTCAAAAAATAAAATAAATATACCGAATTGCTTTTAGAGAAAATTATATTACCAATTTGTGGCTTTAACATTTGCTACGGCCAAAATTACAAGAGTTTTCGTTTGTAAATTTTGCTGTCCATTATACTGCGACCTCTATACACTATGGACCCCACCGGCAGGGCCTGCTATTTCCAGGAATCAGGTAGCTAGTTTAGGACCAAGCAATTGACATCTGCTGAGGATTAAAATTTTACAACCTATAAAACTTGTAATTTTTAAATAAATAATCTTTAAATAAGAAATTCGGAACCTGTCGGGTTCAACAACTGCAGACATATAAAATTTTCCGTAAAAATATTAAAACTGACATTTTCTAGAAGTATCTAGTGAACTGTTGGAGATAGGAAAAAATGGACAACATTTTTAGATTCGTCATCGAAAGAATAATAATTATTGCAGACAAATAAACTCATTACTATATACTAAATAAATACCATGAATATAAATAATATAAACAGAAAGCTGTCATCCTTGGGTCGCTTCGTGTCCTCGAAACACACGAGGGTTTCGCCGGCCTGTCGTTGTGATTTCGTCGTGCCCTGTGACCACCCATCTCACGGTTGAGAGACGTGGCCATGAGTGGGATTTACCGCGGTCCTACTGGGAGCCCGTGTCATTTTTGACATGGCAGTTGCTCCCAGTAGGACCCTGCGGTGGTTGTTAACCTTATTTTTCAAATATATATACATATATATATATATATATATATAATAAGTGTGCGTTTGTGTGTGTGTGTGTGTTCAATCAGTTGGCATACACCACGTACTCGCGAGATCTGTCACCTTTAATAATACGAAAATTGACCTCAAAAGTAAAAACCTTGTATGTTGTCCATGTAGCCAGATTGTTCCAGTAAGGGGTCCAAATAAAAAATGTTGATTTTAAAAATGATTGAATATTGAAAAGCAGTAAAGAAAAATCAGTTGTAGTATAATATGTAAAAAGGAAAATACTAGAAAAAATAAATAGGTTAGCAAAAAATTGGAAGAAAATTGAAGCAAAATTACGAGAAATAGAAAAAGCTAAGAGGCATCAGTCTAAGAAATTGACACACAAAATCAGGCCAGCGAAAGTCCTCTGTGGCGTTGATAATTATTTTTCCTCAATCATTTCGCGGTAGGTGTACACTCTTTGGCGTGTTTTTCCCCTCGTCTTTCAATTTTTTCCTTTCCTATCAGAGTTTTTTTTGGGATATTCGTTTATCCTTTTTAAACTCTGCTAATTAATTAAAAATATGTAAAAATTTTAATTTCTTTTCTAACTACATTTTATAATATTATATATTATTATTTTTCAGATTTGCCGTTGTTTTCGGAAGTAGCTATAGATACGTGAGCTGTTTCGCCGGCCACTGAAACATTTACTGATGTTGTCGCAACAATATTATTCACCGCACGTCTAGTCGCACCTGTAATTATTATTATTAATATTTCTAATATTTATTCTACAATTTCTAATCTACAATTCTTTTAAATTCTACAATCAGGTGACTGAGTAGTGTGTACAGATCTCTTGCTTGTTCTCACTTCTCGCCATCTGTCGGATAATCTAAATAAACTCTAAATTTCAATATTTCTTAGGATACCTCTTGATGGAGCCAAATTTCGGATTTAAAAACATTATTTCTAAATCATTTCAGCTCCTATCCGTAAGAATTTTGTTGAAGATTTTAACGTTTACGGCCCTGGTAATTCTGTCAACTCATCCCTCCGAGGGACTAAGTACCTGGTAGGGGTGGAGGAACAGTCCGTACTACTCTTGACCCGGACCGAGTTGCTTTATTCTATACGAACGAATTTACTCTTTTTGTTCACTTGCTTTTTCCTATTAATATTACTAACTGTGATTTGCTTAAATTTAAAGTGCTTTTTTCCAACTACTAATGTGAATGAAGCTAACATGACTATCTTTTCACAGTGTGTAAAGGCAGAATAAACCCTCCTTGTTCCTACAACGCAGCATCATTTCGTGTCCTAAATTTCGTGTCTCAAACATTATGGTTCTTCGAAAGCCGGATCGCGATAGCGAAGGGCAGTTAACAAAGACTGAGAAGTTTAACTTATAGCGTCGCTTACTCATCGGGTTGAACTTTGCACCCTCACTGACCACATGCTTTGCTTATCATAGCGGCATGTGTTGACTCGGACAGGGGTACCGGACCAGAGCCTACCTTCGAATGACTTAAGAAGTTCCCGACCAGCAAAGTCGTCACATTGCAAGCCGTGCAGAACTCAACTTCCTAACTGCTAATTCGAGGCTCAACTTGCGCCCGTTTTTGGGCATCTTAGGCCAATGCGTCACTCTAACGCTTGGCATTACCTATTTGACCGAAGCATTTCTTGATGCTCGATTCTCTGCCGAGCGGATCCGATACAGGGATACGATTGTGGGCACTCTCTTGGCCTCTGCGTTACTTCACGCTTTGGCATTTCTTTGGCCGCTGCGTTGTTTTACGCATGGCACTATTACTTGGCTGATGAATTTCATTATTTAGTATTATTAATTGTAGAAATTGTATGCTACAAATGATGATTTTAATGAATTATGCATCCTTAAAATTAGTTCTTGTCATTAATTATGCACTACATCTGATTGTACGTTGCTCCTAACCTAGCCACTCTATCGAGCAAGTTGCCGAGCTAATAAATAAAGCAAAACAAATTAAACTGTGAAAAATTAACTCTAAATTAAAAGTACAATTATTAAATTCTTGTACAATAATTTTTGGTAGTTTAAAATAAACTACCTGGCGCCCTTTAGGCATTTATTTAGAGGGTTTATGCTCTAAAAATATAAAGTGGTGCAATAATTACATTTAAAAAATAGATTAAAACATAAAAATAGAGTAATAATAGTGTATAGGGTAGGTAAGCCAAATTTTATCCCCGTGCCTAATTTCATACCCTTAGATTTATCAGCTCCTATATTTAGTTACTAAAGCTTAGTAATTTGTCAGACTTTGATGTTGACCTTTTCTAGGAGGACGAAATTCGAAACACTTTTTTCAGACTTAAAATTTTGCAACTTCCTATTTTGTTTATTATCTCCTATTGATATGATATATTTCATTTTGCAAGTACACATGCACAACTGTTTGAAGAAAATTCGTGTCCATTGGCAGCTTATGAAAACATTTTTTACAATGTTTTTTACAATATCATAAGTAAAGGGAGGGGGGATATTTTACTCATAATTTTAAAAGAAAAGTGGAAAACTGAAGGTATAATTACTTTTTCAAACACTTGAAAAGCCTTGACGTAAAATATGCTTAATAAATTATAAAATCCTGCTGAGGGAATAATATCCTAATTGATACGAGTGCTATACATGTTGTAATAATATTACTTTTATAGTTTTTCGAATCGTTTTTCGATTTTTTTCCTGGTATGTTTAACATCTTTTCATATGCCATCTTCGCTTCCCTCTCCTCTTTTTGATATATTTTCTTCTAGTTTATTGTATTCTTGCGTTTGCTCATTTGCAATTTCTGGGTATTCAGTTTAGGTATTGATGTTTAGTTATTTTTTCATCTGCATTCTCGTATTTCTTTCTCCTTGATTTTTCCTTGGTTCTTCAGCTTGTATATACTTGTTTTTCAAAGGTTCATCATTCTCAAAATTTCAAAACGACAATCTGCTTTCGGTCGGAACGTTAATGTATACACTGTATAGTTTCATTTCTTCTTCACCTTTTATTTGTACTTTCTTATTTTTCTTCCAATTGTATCCTCCCACGATTCTTCGAGAGGAAACCCTTTAGTAATATATTCACTCGTACGCTTCTTTCGTCGTTTTATTGTTTGTCACGTTTCTTTTTCCAGATTAATTGTTTGCTTGTAATTTTTTGCGGGACAAAATCTCTCCAGATAGTTTGAAACCTTTATTTACATACTCTATGTGATATATACATATATATATATATATATATCCCACTCCAAATTCTCCATAGTACACAAAATGGCGGACCCCCCACTCCAAATTCTCCATAGTGGACCTTATCTACTCCCATCTCTACAACGACCCGACAGTTATTTGTATCAAGCGACGTTCATTGGCTGCCCTGCCTTGCATTTACAACGGTACTATTTGCAAACTAAAAATCAATCTAATAGAATAAAAAAAGGGCTCAAATATTTTGCGGAATAGTGAAAATAGTGGAAATCTCAGCCGTCATGTAGGTTAGTTCATGATACTGCAACACTGCACACGAATTCTTAGGAAAAATCTTCGAAACGTAAAGGTAACTTCTAAAGGTCTGAATAGCAATCTTATAAAGTGTAGAATACATTTACGCAATCCCGTTTCTTTATCCTCTTGTGAGTTGACGACTTCTTTACTACTTCTTTTCTAACGCTGTGTGGGGGGCGGAAAGGCACCCCCGTGACTAGTCACAAAAATATTATAGGATCGTACCCCTACCTCTTTTCCAGTGCCGCGTGGGGGGCAGGAAGGCACCCCTGTGACTGATCACACAAATATTATAAGGTCTATATATTATGTATTATGTCACATATATGCTGCGCGCGCGGCTCGCGACTAGACACTCACCTCGGGCGCGTGAATGTTGATTCTCGCACTTCGCGCTCGATAATATATGTATCTTGCGCTTCGTGCTCGATACTGTATTTCCCTCGCGATACGCGCTCGGTCTTTGTATTTACTTATTTTTGTATTGTTTTCGGAAGGCACCCCTATGACTGGTCACAAAAATATTATAAGATCGTACCCCTACCCCTTTTCTAGCGCTTCGCGGGGGGCGGGAAGGCACCCCTGTGACTTTTTACAAAATTAATGTAAGGTCGTACCCCTACTTATTTTCTAACGCTGTGTGAGGGGCGCGAAGGCACCCTTGTGACTGGTTACAAAAATATTATAAGATAGTAACCCTACCCCCTTTCCAGCTCTTCGTGGGGGGGCAACCCTGTGACTTTTTACAAAATTAATGTAATGTCATACCCCTACTTCTTTTCCAACGCTGTGAGGGGGGGGGGGCTTGAAAGACACCCCTGTAACTGGTCACAAAAATATTATAAGATCGTATCCCTACCCCTTTTCCAGCGCTTCGTGGGGGGCGGGAAGGCACCCCTGTGACTTTTTACAAAATTAATGTAAGGTCGTACCCCTACCCCTTTTCCAGCGCTTCGAGGAGGGGGGCAGGAAGGCACCTCTGTGATCGATCACACAAATATTATAAGATCGTACCCCTATCCCTTTTCCAGCGCCGCGTGGGGGGCAGGAAGGCACCTCTATGACTGATCACACAAATATTATAAGATCTTACCCCTACCTCTTTTCCAGCGCCGGGGGGGGGGCGGAAAGGCACTCCTGTGACTGGTCACTGAAATATTATGAGATCGCTCCCCTGTGACTTTTTACAAAATTAATGTAGGATCGCACCCCTACTATTTCCCAACGCCGGGGGGGGGGGGCAGAAAGGCATTCTTGTGACTGATCACACAAATATTATAAGATCGTACCCTACCCCTTTTCCAGAGCCGCGTGTCGGGCAGGAAGGCACCCCTGTGACTAGTCACAAAAATATTATAAGATCGTACCCCTACCACTTTTCTAGCGCTTCGTGGGTGGCGGGAAGGCACCCCTGTGACATTTTACAAAATTAATGTGAGGTCGTACCCCTGCTTATTTTTCAACGCTGTATGGGGGCCGGAAGGCACCCTTGTTTCGGGTTACAAAAATATTATAAGATAGTATCCCTACCCCTTTTCCAGCGCTTCGAGGGGGGGGGGCAGGAAGGCACCCCTGTGATCGATCACACAAATATTATAAGATCGTACCCTACCCCTTTTCCAACGCTGTGTGGTGGGCGAGAAGGCACCCCTGTGACTGGTCACAAAAACATTATAAGATTTTGCCCCTACCCCTCTTCCAGCGCTTCGGGGGGGGGGGGCAGGAAGGCACCCCTGTGACTGATCACAGAAATATTATAAGGTCGTACCTCTACCCCTTTTTCAGCGCCGCGTCGGGGGCAGGAAGGCACCTCTGTGACTAATCACACAAATATTATGAGATCGTAGCCCTACGCCTTTTCCAGCGCCGCGTAAGGGGCGAGAAGGCACTCCTGTGACTGGTCGCCGAAATATTATAAGATCGCATCCCTGTGACTTTTAGCAAAATTAATGTAAGGTCGTACACCTACTTCTTTTCCAGCCCTGTTGGGGGGGGGGAACCCCTGTGACTTTCTACAAAATTAATGTAAGGTCGTACCCCTACTTATTTTGCAATGCTGTGTGGGGGGGCAGGAAGGCACCCTTGTGACTGATCACACAAATATTATAGGATCGTACACCTTCCCCTTTTCCAGCTTTGCGTGGGGGGCGGGAAGGCACTCCTATGAATGTTCACCGAAATACTATAAGATCGCACCCCTGTGACTTTTTACAAAATTAATGTAAGATCGTACCTCTACCCTTTTCCAACGCTGCGTGGTGGAAGGGGGGGGGGCACTAAGGCACCCCTGTGACCAATCACAAAAATATTATAAGATTGTATCCAAACCCCTTTTCCAGCGCAGCGTGTGGGGCAGGAAGGCACCCCTGTGACTGATCACACAAATATTATAAGATCTAACCCCTACCCCTTTTTCAGCGCCGCGTGGGGGGCAGGAAGGCACCCCTGTGACTGATCATATAAATATTATAAGATCGTACCCTTACCCCTTTTCCAGCGCAGCCTGGCGGGGGGGGGCAGAAAGGCACCCCTGTGACTGACCACAAAAAAATTATAAGAACCTACCCCTACACCTTTTCCCGCGTCGCGTGGGGACAGGAAGGCACCTCTGTGACTGATCACACAAATATTATAAGATCTTATCCCTACCCCTTTTCCAGCGCGGCGTGGGGGGCAGGAAGGCACCCCTGTGACTGGTCACCGAAATATTATAAGATCGCATGCCTGTAATTTTTCACAAAATTAATGTATGATCATACCCCTACCCTTCTCCAACGCCGCCGGGGTGGGGGCAGGAAGGCACCCCTGTCACTGATCACACAAATATTATAAGATCGTACCTCTACCCCTTTTCCAGCACCGCGTCGGGGGCAGGAAGGCACCTCTGTGACTAATCACAAAAATATTATGAGATCGTAGCCCTACGCCTTTTCCAGCGCCGCGTAAGGGGCGAGAAGTCACTCCTGTGACTGGTCGCCGAAATATTATAAGATCGCATCCCTGTGACTTTTAACAAAATTAATGTAAGGTCGTACACCTACTTCTTTTCCAGCCCTGTTGGGGGGGGGGGGACCCCGGTGACTTTCTACAAAATTAATATAAGGTCGTACCCCTACTTATTTTCCAACGCTGTGTGGGGGGCAGGAAGGCACCCTTGTGACTGATCACACAAATATTATAGGATCGTACACCTTCCCCTTTTCCAGCTTTGCCCTTATGCTTTCGATTTCGAGGTTTGCCGCAGAGGTACCCTTCGGAATGGCGAAGTGCGAGAGATAGTGGCAATAATATGAGGCAAAAGAGGAGAGGGCTCATGGTGTCGCCCTGAAACACAACTCTCTGAAAGGTGACACTATTAGTGATGACACGATGTTTTCCAGATGAGATAGTAAATCTGGCTTTCCAAAGCGGCATCAATCTCTATGCAACTCACGATGTGTCAATGAACCTTTAAGCTTCCCAACAGACAGATGATAAGTCTATGGGAAGTTGAATCGAAACCTTTCCGGTAGTCAATCCAGGCCTTCGGTAGGTAGCGCTGATAGAATGCTGCGTCTTTACAGACACATCTATCGATGAGCAGGAGCACTGGGCGCCCTTCAACCAACCACTGCGGAATGGGCTCTTCCGACTTTAGATATGAGGTGAAAATTCGGGCAACATGCTGGTGGGTTGAAGGAAACTTTTTCCACCAAGAGGTCTTGATACCATCTGGTCCCGGAGCGAAAGACCCACCCTACGTGCCCTACGCCGAAGCTGAACCAAGCTGATGCGACTCGACCTCCAGTCGGGACAGCCCGGCAAGACCACCGGTTAAGGAGGGTACCAGCGACGATTACGCAACAGCTAAAAAATGACTCCGACCGCTCAAGCACGTTCGGTAGTGGGAGCGCCGCCAACAATCAAGCCGAGAAGCAGTGGCCACCGGAATCGCGGAGGCACGACGCGACCGCGAGGAAGCGGACCGCAGACACAAGGAGTTGGCCGAGATGAAACGCCTGGAGGTCAAGTCCAAGGCTCGCGCGGAGGCTGAGCGACAATGGGTGGAGGAGAAGGAGCGCCGAAAGCTAAAAGGGTTCTGGCGTAACCACCCATGGACAACCAGGGCCATGGGAACGACCCCTGCTCGCCTGTTCATCTTGGAGGCGAATCGTCGTTCGTCCGGATGGACCGGCCGAGTATCCGCAATTCGGGGCGCGCCAGGAGGAAGCACATGCCAGTTTTCATAAGAAGCTGAGAGAAGGATTTTTTTTTCTTCTTTCCGGTTGTTTTTGGGACCTTCATTTTTTTGGAGAATTTTTCTCGTCTTCAGCGGATTACTTTTCTTGATATTTTTTCTTTTTTTTGTTGTTGAGTCGATCGACATTGAATTCACTTTTTCTTGTTTTTTCCTCTCCTGTTCTTTCCTAATAAATAGGATACTTTGCCAATCACCCTCTTTTATTTACGGGAACCCAGAATTTAGTTGAGTAACGTTACAGTAAGACGGAAGGAAGGAGAGAATACGCGGTCCAGGTTATAAAAGTAGGTCTAGGAGACCCAGAAGCGAGAGCCATGTGATTCTGGGAAGACCTGGTAGAGCACCCACAGTAGACCAGCTACAATTTAGTTTTCTTCATTTAGTGGTTTGTTTATTTCTCCACGTAACATGATTTCTGGGGTTGCCTTTTACAGGAGTCACACGGGAGTGCGGGCTGAAAGGGCTGATGGAGGGGAGACGAGTTTACCGCGCTAGTAACTAAAGCCAGTAGGTTTCGGCTAGGACCGAGGGAGTTGTAGTGAAATTTTCGAGAAAACTTAGAAAATTGTGAAAACAACTTTCCGGGGTTTCGCTGAAGCCGTAGCTAACCTCGGAACGTGAGGAATGGCTGGTCAGAGAAAATTAATAAGAACACTCTTACAGTCCTGTCAGGAAAAATAAGTATAGAATAAGCCAATACAATAGATATTTATACTTTAGGATCCACGTCGAACTGCCAGAGTACCCTTAATTCAAATAATATTGTAGTCCTCCATAATTTGCGTAAGCGGGGTCGAGATCGTAACTGTGTATCAAACTGGCAGCTCGCAAACACCAAGCAGACAGCGCAGACAGCCAACACCAAAGAAGCAGGACGGTCGGATGGAACGAAACCAACACGGCGCACCAGTCTCGTGCATGACATGGCGTCACTGCCGGACGGCTATGTCTCATCGACGAAGTGGGGTAGTGCCACAACCAGCAGCCATTTTCCATCGTCGGCACCATGACATGGCGTCACTACCCGACGGCCATGTTTCACCGACGCAGTGGCGAGGTGACACAACGAGCCGCCATTTTCCATCGTCGGAACTATAGCGCGACACCACTACCAGACGGTCATGCTTCATCGGCCAAGTGGGAGGTGCCACAACTAGCAACCATGTTTCGCCGTCGACATCATATCTCAGCGCCACGACCAGAGGCGTGTAGCGGTACTGAATCGATCACCGAGTCAGGACAAACCAGCTCTGCAACCCCACACCATTAAGTTTCACTAGCGGTGTCGAAGGCAGTACGTAACAGAGTCGACCAACCCTGTACCATGGTATGGCTGAACGACCCTGCGCTGCTAAGATCCAGTAAACGTTCATGTTCTAGACAGCGCGTGAGTACCAATGGGCAGCAAGCAGCAGAAGTAGGAAGGCACCCATCGGCTTGGCTTGGCGGTGGTACACCCGGCATAACCGGACTGGAGAAATCATACGATTTTTAAACTGGAAAACAAATTATAAATAATGAAAAAATGGATCCGAGGAAAGAACAGTATGCACTATGGCTGCAAGGTGAGTGGCCTCTTTACTAGTCTCCGCAGTATTTTATTTTGCATTCTTGACCCCACGCGATGTATTTGCAGTGACCGCTTGTGAGAAAAAATCAGTGACCGATACCGACCGAGTCTCCCGTAACAACCGGGAGTGAGGCACGGCTGGCTCTAAGCCCGACGATAGTTAGTTGAGGCGGGCGTCCCTCAAGGAGACCGTTGATGTGGGCAAGCGACACTACACGTCGAACGACGTGGTGCAAGCGCGGGCATGTCGGCCGGCCATTTTGTTGTAGCGGGTCACTCTGGCGACTGGTCGACCATTTCTGGTACCTGTAAGATTCGCTGAAATGTTTCCTTGATTGTTGGTAAGACATATAAATTATTGTAGTGTTCCTCTTTAGTTAAATAAATACTATTTCATATTGGAAACTTTTTAAATAGAATCGTCGTAAATTTCACAACCGCCACTTTCTTGAATGAGTACTCTCTCACTCTACCGATCTCACCCCTCTTCTCGTGCAGAACAGCAAGTGAGCTAGCTAGCCTAGTAGTTGCGACGGGACCAGAAACGACGGGACCTGAACTCACGGGGCTCGAATAGGGTAACCTATCTGTCGCCTGTAAAATAAATTCAACGAGCTTCGTGGGTTGTTCGTCAGTCAAAAGGGTGTGACTCACGAACTCGGGGTAATGCAGTGTTTATGTAACAGCTAAGAGGTAAGTGGCAGCCAATTTTACATAACTGAGTTTTCCAATCTTGTGCCATCCCCGGCGAGGACGTGGTTGACTGTGGTGCACACGAAGTATTCGGAAACCTTGGTTATATATATATAATTAAAAAATAAGGTTAACAATCACCGCAGGGTCCCACTGGGAGCAACTGCCATCTAAAAAATGACACAAAGTTTTCGGATAAATTTAAAAGACTTCACAAATACTTTAATCATTTCTCAAAGATTTCACAAAAATTTCTATAATTTTATCAATTTTTCAAATATATCACAAAGCCTTTTTAAAAAATTCCCAAAGATTTCACAAAGATTTTACAAAGATTTCACATAGATTTTAATGATTTCCCAAAGATTTCAATAATAGATGTTAAAAGAATTCACAAAGATTTCAAATATTTCGCAAAGATTTCAGATAAATTTTAAAGACTTCACAAAGACTTCTATTATTTCACAAAGATTTCAGATAGATTTCAAAGATTAAACAAAGACTTCATATATTTCGCAAAGATTTTTAGAGAATTCACAAAGATTTTACAAAGATTTCACAATAATTTTAATTATATCCCAAAGATTTCACAAAGATTTAGGATAGATTTCCAAGATTGAACAAGGATTTCAATGATTTCTTAATGATTTCACAAAGTTTTCGGATAAATTTAAAATATTTTGAATATTTCGCAAAGATTTCAGATAAATTACAAAGACTGAACAAAGACTTAAATGATTTCACAAAGATTTCAAAGATTTCGGATATATTTCAAAGAGTTCACAAAGACTTCAATCATTTCTACAATATTTCACAAATATTTCAATAATTTCACAAATATTACCGAATTTTTCAAAAATATTTCAAATATTTCGCAAAGATTTTTAAAGAATTCCCAAAGATTTTACAAAGATTTGAAAGATTTCAATGACTTCTGAAGGATTTCACTAAGGTTTAAATAATTTCACAATTATGACCAAATATTTTTCAAAGATTTGGCAAAATTATAACGGTTTCCCGAAGAGTTCATGAAGATTTTACAAAGATTTCACAAAGATTTTACAAAGATTTCAAATATTTTACAGAGATTTCGGATAGATTGAAAAGATTTCACAAATACTTCTATTATTTTACAAAGACTTCTATTATTGCACAAAGATTTCAGATAGAATTCAAAGATTGAACAAAGATTTCAAATATTTCGCAAAGATTTTTAAAGAATTCACAGATTTTACAAAGATTTCACAATGATTTTAATGATTTCGCAAAGATTACAAAGATTTCACAAAGATTTCAAAGATTGAACAAAAATTTCAAATATTTCGCTAAATTTTCAAATAAATTTCAAAGATTTCAATGATTTTCCAAATATTTCAAATATTTCGGGTAGATTTAAAAGAGTTCACAAAGACTTCAATCATTTCTCAAAGATTTCAATAATTTCACAAATATTACTCAATATGTCAAAAATATTTCAAATATGAACTGAACTGATTTCAGAAATATTTCAATTATTTCCTTAAGATTTCAAAGATTTCGGATAGGTTTAAAAGATTTTAATGATTCCCTAACAATTTTAAAAATATTTAAATATTCTCACAAATATTACGCAATATTAAAAATTGTTCGCAAAGATTTCACAAAGATTTGACAAAGGTTGCAATGATATCTCAAAGATTTTACAAAGATTTCAAATATTTAACACAGATTTCGGATAGATTAAAAATACTTCATAAAGACTTCAATCATTTCTCTAAGATTTAACCGAAAATTTAAATAATTTCACAAATATTTCAAAAATATTTCAAATATTTCGAAAAGATTTTAAAAGAATTCACAAAGATTTCACAAAGACTTCACAAAGATTTCACAAAGATTTCAATTAGTTCTCAAAGATTTCACAAAAAATTTCTATACTTTCACAAATATTACCGAATATTTCCAAAATATTTCAATCATTTCACAAAGATTTCAGATAGATTACAAAGAGATCAAGATTTCAATGATTTCCCAAAGATTTCGGACAGGTTTAAAAGATTTCAAAGATTTGAAAAAGATTTAAATAATTTCACAAATATTACTAAATATTTGTAATCTTTCTCAAAGATTTTACAAAGATTTGACAAAGTTTGCAATGATATCTCAAAGGTTTTACAAATATTACCGAATATTTCAAAAATATTTTTAAAGATTTTTCAAAGACTTCGCAATGATTTTACAACGATTTCACAAAGATTTCAAATATTTCGAAAAGATTTCAGATAGATTTTAAAGGTTTCACAAAGACTTCTATTATTTCACAAAGATTTCAGACAGATTTCTAAAATTGAACAAAGATTTCAAACATTTCGCAAAGATTTTTAGAGAATTCACAAAGATTTCACAATGATTCTAATGATTTCCCAAAGATTTCAAAGATTTCACAAACATTGCCGAATATTTCAAATATATTTCAAATATTTCGCAAAGGTTTTTAAAGAATTCTTAAAGATTTCACAAGAATTTTAATGATTTCCGAAAGATTTCACAAAGTTTTTAATAATTTCACAAATATTATCAAATATTTCAAATATTTCCAAACATTTTTCAAAGATTTTGAAAAATTGCAATCATTTTCCGAAGATTTTACAAAGATTTCAATTATTTCACAAAGATTTCAATCATTTCACAAAGATTTCAGATAGATTAGAAAGAGATAAAGATTTAAATGATTTCACAAATATTACCAAATATTTCAAATATTTCCAAACATTTTTTAAAGATTTTGAAAAATTGCAATAATTTTCCGAAGATTTTACAAAGATTTCAATCATTTCACAAAGATTTAGGATAGATTACAAAGAGATAAAGATTTCAATGATTTCCCAAATATTACCAAATATTTTTCATCTTTCGCAAAGATTTCACAAAGATTTTACAAAGTTTGGAATGATATCTCAAAGATTTTACAAAGATTTCAAATATTTCGAAAAGATTCCGGACAGATTAAAAAAAATTCCACAAAGGCTTTAATCATTTCTCAAAGATTTCACAACAAATTTGAATAATTTCACAAATATTACCGAATATTTCAAAAATATTTGTAAATATTTCACAAAGAATTCACAAAGATTTCAAATATTTCGAAAAGATTTTTAGAGAATTCACAAAGATTTCACAATGATTCTAATGATTTCAGATAGATTTCAGAGATTGAACAAAGATTTCAATGATTTCACGAAGGCTTCAATCATTTCTCAAATATTCCACAAAGATTTCAATAATTTCACAAATATTACTGAATATTTCAAACATATTTCAAATATTTCGCAAAGGTTTTTAAAGAATTCTTAAAGATTTAAATGATTTTCGAAAGATTTCACAAAACTTTTAATAATTTCACAAATATTACCAAATATTTCAAATATTTTGCAAATATTTTCAAAGATTGTTCAAAGATTTTGAAAAATTGCAATCATTTCCCGAAGATTTCACAAAGATTTCACCTATTTCACAAAGATTTCAGATAGATTAGAAAGAGATAAAGATTTCAATGATTTCCCAAATATTACCAAATATTTTTAATCTTTCGCAAAGTTTTCACAAAGATTTGACAAAGTTTGCAATGATATCTCAAAGATTGTACAGAGATTTCAAATATATCGCACAGATTTTGAATTTTCAACAAAATACTTGAAGCCTTAACTAAAATACATTAATTTTTAACCATACATTGCATTTTTAACCAAAAAGTTGATTTTCTACCTAAA
This sequence comes from Andricus grossulariae, assembly GCA_011634705.1. Lineage (NCBI taxonomy): Eukaryota > Metazoa > Arthropoda > Insecta > Hymenoptera > Cynipidae > Andricus > Andricus grossulariae. The sequence goes on along the minus strand of JAABKJ010075445.1, from coordinate 18,751,771 downwards.
AATAAGAATTTTCAACAAAATACATAAATTTGTATTCAGATAGTTCAATTTTCAACAAAAAAATAAAAATTTTCAACATCTTATTTTTTGAAATTTTTTGGGAATGATAAGTCTTTGTTTTTTTTTCAATAAAGAAAAACTAATTTTCAGCCAATGAAAACAATTTTCTATCAAAAAATAATAATTTTTAACAAAGTACATGAATTTTCAACCAAATATTTTATTTTTTAATGGAAATTTAAACCTAATAGTTAAATATATTGAATTTATTGAATATATTGAATTGAATGATTGAATATATTGAATTTTTAAGTTTAAAATGTAACTATTCCCTTTTTGGCTGAAAATTCATTTTTTTCAAAAAGCAAATTCATAAATTTCCAACTAAATATTTTGAACAATGGATGTGATGTTAGTCCAAACTTTATTTGATTAATTTTTAGTCTATATTTTTTTTTCGTTTCTAAAAATTTTCAACTAAATAATTGAATTTTGAAGCTAAAAAAGATAAATTTTTTACCAAAAATGACGTAGGGTATTTTTTATTGAGGAGATTTAATTTTCAATACAAAAAAGAATTTCTACATATGTAACTGTTTAATTTTGTTAGATAGTTGAATTTTATACCAAATTGTGCAATTTTCAAGTCAAAAAATACGATTTTTCTACAAAGCAGTTGAACTTGTAACCCGAGAATATGAATTTTCTACAAAAAGGTTATTTTACAACCAATCAGTTGAATTTTCAACAAAATAGTTTAATTTTCAGTTTTAAAAAGAAAATAATTTAAACAAATTTTCAACTAACATTATATATCTTTAAAAAAAATAACTTTGAAGAAAATAGTTCATCTATCAAACAAGGAGTTGAATTTTTAATCTAAAAATATGAATTTTCGACGAAAAATGCAATATTTGATATTTAAACAAAAGAGATTTTATTTCAATTCAAACAGTTGCATTAAACCAACAAAGGCAAATTTTCAACAAAACAAATCAATTTTCAACCAAATAGTTAAATTTTTTACCAAATTGTTTAATTTTCAAGCCAAAAATACGAATTTTTTATAATAAAATTTAATTTTCAACCCAAAAATACGCATTTTTAATAAAAAAGTTAATTTTCAACTGAAACAAATTAATTTTAACCCAGCCAGTTGCATTTTTAACCAAAGAAAGGATTAAATTTCTACAGAACGAGATTCATTAACCAAAAAGATGAATGTTAAAAAAATTAGTTGAAGTTTTAACCAAATAATTCAATTTGAACCAAATATTAAATTTTTTAACTAAAAAAGATGAATTCATAACCAAAAATTTAATAGTAGACATTTCAACCGATAAGAATGAATTTTCAACAAAAAATAGTTGGATTTTTGTATTGCATTCTGTTAATTGAAGTGGAATTTAAGTGGAAAAATAAAAAAAAAGGGGGGCGGAAGAATTGGTAGCCTACGATAAATAGGACTTTTGATAATTTATAGACTAAACAAAAACATTTAAAATAAATATTGAAGTTAATTTTTAATACTTGAAAAATTTTATGACACTATTTTGACACTATTTAAAAAAAATGTTGACACTATTTTATTTTTGATCTCTAAAGTGAGTCCGAAGCCTGAAATTCTTTTAAATACAATTAATGTATCTAGCATATTTCAACAAAATTGTTGAATTTTCAACCGAAAAAGATTTTATATCCAAAGAGATGAATTTTCAACACAAAGAAAAACAAATTTTCAAAACAGACAAAAAAAAGTGACCAATGACTACAAAACAATTCAAGTTAAATTTCAATGAATTGGACAAATTTTTTTAAATCGAAAAAATCCATTTATTCTAGTAAAATTTGAGTGAATCGAGAGGAATTTAAGGTAAATAATAAGAAGTCGATAACATTAATAAAAAATGAAGTTTAAAAGACTTCAAGATGAATTAAATAAAAACTTTTTAAAAATCCACTGAATTGAGTAAAATTGAGTAAATTTGGAATAATTCAGAAGGATTTTAAAAAATTCGGCACAAATTAATGAGAATTCAGGGCCAATTCCACATGAAACGCAAACAATATTTGAAAATCTTTTCAAATTTTTGAAACCCTACGAAATCCCTCACTTCTTGTGAATAAATTCTTTGAAATCCATTAAAATATATAAATCCCTTAAAATTGACTAAATCTCTTGAAAATTTCTTGGCATTTTTTTAAAGTTCAAACTATTGATATAAATTTAAAAAATCTGGGAAACGCCTAAAATTCCCTAAAATATTTCAAATCCTTTAATATCTTTTGAAATCCCTTGAATTGTTTAAATCTCTTGAAAAAGCCTGGGAATCTTTTAAAATACCCTAAAATATTGCAAATCCTTTGAAATCCCATTAAATTGCTGCAATTAATTAAAAATTTCATTTTAATCTTTTAAAATAACCTAAAATATTTCAAATCCTTTAAAATATTTCGAAAGCCTTTACAATTTTTTAAGGCTCTTGAAAACGCCAAGGTATTGTCATCAATTGTCAAGCAAAAAGATTAATTTTCTACTAAAGACGACAAATTTTCAACCAAACAGTTGAATTTTCAACTGAAAAAAAATAAATTTTCAATTAAACTGATGAATTTTTAACTGAAATAATGAATCTTGAACAGGAATAGTTGAATTTACAACAGAAAAGATGAATTTTCAACCAAAAAGATCAATTTTTACAAAAAAGACGATTTTTCAACAAATTACATGAATTTTCAACCAAATAGTTGAATTTTTAATTAAAAATGTCAGTTAAAAAATTAATTTTCTACAAAAAAAGAATGTCAACCAAAATGATGAATTTTCAACTAAAATCATGAATCTTCAACTAGAATTGATGGATTTTGAACCAGAAAGATGAATATTTAACAAAACGAAACAAAACAGTTGAATTTTGAACTAAAAAAAAAACAATTTTTAACCAAATAATTGAATAGATAAGCTTTCATTTAAAAAAAAACAACTAATTTTCAACCAAACAGTTGAATTTTCAACTGAAAAAAATAAATTTTCAATTAAACTGATGAATTTTTAACTAAAATAATGAATCTTCAACTGGAATAGTTAAATTTTAAACCTAAATAATGAATTTACAAATCAAATAATGAATCTTTAACAGAAATAGTTGAATTTACAACAAGAAAGCTGAATTTTCAACCAAAAAGATTAATTTTGACAAAAAAGACGATTTTTCAATAAATTACATGAATTTTCAACCAAATAGTTGCATTTTTAACTAAAAATGTCAGTTAAAGAAGTAATTTTATACAGAAAAAAAAAGTCAACCAAAATGATGAATTTTCAACTAAAATCATGAATCTTCAACTAGAATTGATGGATTTTGAACCAGAAAGATGCATGTAGACAAAAAACATTAACATCATATTATTTAAAATTATTCACTGGTCAAAAAAACTATAACATCAAATAATAAAAATTCATATTTTTAGTTGAAAATTCATCTCTTTAGTCAAAGTTTGACTATTTTGTTGAAAATTGATCTTTTTTTAATTGAAAATTCAAATGCGTGGGTAAAAGTAGAACAACTTTGTTAAAAATTTATCTTTTTGGTTGAAGATTCACCTTTTCGGTTGAAATATTGTCTATTATGTTGAAAATTAATTTTTTTGCTGAATATTCCTATTTTCTGGTTGAAAATATGTCTTTTTGATTTTAAAATTCATTTTCTTTTTTTTTATATGAAATTTCATCTTTTTTGGTTAAAATATTAACTATAACCTTTTCTGTTGAGAATTTTTTGTTAAGGTTGAAAATTATTTTGTAAAAAATTTAATTATTTTGTATAAAATTTAAGTATTTTCTTAAGAAGTCATATTTCATCGTAGAAAAGTGACTTTTTTTTTGTTCAAAATAAATAAATTTGTATATAAAGTATTGTTTCATTCCGTTTACAAAAGATCATATGTTAAAAATATTACAAGATTAAAATGGTCGAGGAAAATTCATAGAATTTTTGAAAATGAAGTTTTCACCCTGCAAAGCATGTATTATCTTAAATACAACAAATTTGCACTAGTTTCAATTCCCATATCTTATTATTTCTGGAAATAATAAAATTAAAATAAAAAATTAAAAAATAAAATTACGTACAGTAAGATGTGGGGGGGGGGAAATATTTTGTTATGGTTCGTTACGTTATTCAAGTATGACCCCTAACTACAGATTTCCCAGTCCGCTATTTACCCTGATAATATTTCCAAGTTCCCCAATTAATTAACTTTAATCATAATTTTAATTAATTAATTAATTTTAAAAAACTAATTTTAATTCAAATTGTTTTTTAGTCGCTCCTGTTTGCAAAACGAAGGAGGTGACAATAATCGGGGCTTCCTTAGAAGAATCAGTGAAGGTCCGCTGCGAAGTGGATGCAGATCCTGCAGATGTGGGTTTTACCTGGGAATTTAACAACAGCGGGGAAAATTTTGAGGGGGCCTCGTCAAAATTGGATGGCAACAATGGAACGATGAGCGAACTTGTTTATACTCCAATTTCTGATAGGGATTATGGACCATTGACTTGTTGGGGCAGGAACCCCATCGGAAAGCAAGAAGCCCCCTGTATTTACCAAATTATTCCCGCAGGTAAATGAAAATAAAAAAAAAATTGAATAAGACAGTATCAGAACCGCAACTAGACTAGAGCCGTATTGATACTTTTAAAAAAATTTTAAAAGTAGTTTTACCGGGTCTTTGGTGGTTCGGAACCCACCTCAAACTGTAGGTCCCCTCAAAAAAAGCTAGTTACCTCCCAAGGAGGCTCCACGTCGAGGGAATTATCCTTGGGGATCACTAGTCAAATTTTAGAAGACTCAGAAAAGAATTAGCGGTCTCCTTGCGAAGAGGCTCTATGTCGAGTGGACTATCGCTCGGTGATCGCTGGTGGATTTCGAGTAATGAATACACACACACACAAACAGTTACATAACACACCAAGTCAGTGCGCTCGCGGACTGGGTGAGGCTCGCTGCTGTGCAAAGAGGTCCGCGTACTGTGCGGTGGGGTACGCGTACTGTGCGGTGGGGTACGCGTACTGTGCGATGGGGTACGCGTACTGTATGATGGGGTACGCCTGGCACCTGAGAGGTATATTTCTAGAACGTTGGAAACGACGAAATGCACCAAGATCTAGAAACGCGATGAAGGTGGCTAGATTCAGGAGGGGGGCTCTCCCATCATATTACAAAATAAACTAACTCTTTTACTACTATTTTAACAAAAAATGACACTATTGCTACTATTTTTGTAAATTGCTCTCTAATTAAACTATTTTTTCACTTTGCCTTTATAAATATTGTCACGCTTCTTCGCTGGTTAACTAAAGTAGCATATCCGCAATCTCAAAAATCTAAATTTCAAAACTTTTCACAATTTTGAAGATTTCAAAAGTTTTCACAATTTTGAAGATTTCAAAAGTTTTTAAAAATGTTTCAAAGATATTACAAATTTCAAGATAATTCGTGAAATTTCAAAGGATTTGCAATTTTGCAGGATCTCCAAGGAACTTAGGGATTCACAAAAGCTCAAATGGATTTTAAGGGATTTCTAGGGATTACTACGGATTTTATCAAGTCTAAGAGGATTCCAAAGATGTGAAAGTTTTAAAAGTAATTTCGAAAGATATTTTAAAAATGTCAAAGGATTTTAATGAATTAAATTAGATTTAAAAGAATACTGCAGAATTATCAACGTGGCCGCTGAATCGAAAAATGACAGTGAATTTATTTTTCGATCAGGAATTTTTGCAAATTTTTAGAAGAAAAATATAGCCAATTATGTGAAATGTCACAAATTTCATATCAAATGTAATGAAATATAAAAAGTTAGATTTTAACTTGTTTTCAATGTTAAGTTTAATTGTTAACCTTTTTTAATTATGAAATCACTCAGTTTACGATGCGTAATTCTAAAATGTTTTACATTGAAAAATTTCCATTTTTAGTCTTCATTTTTAGGCCTACATTTTCTATTTAAAAAATTTTTAAATGCTTTTTGAAGACGATAATGAAAGATAATCTTTAAAATTGGACTGTAGTTCGAGTAATAAAACTTGAACAATAATTCATTTTACAAGATTCTGAAACTAATTAAAACGCTTTTATTAAATTTCAAATCATATTCTTATATTGTTACAATCTGCAATATTCCATTTTAAATCCATTGAATTTGAAAGTTTTTAATTTAAAAAAAGAACAATTTTTTAATATTTAGCACCGTTTGACTGCTCATTTATAATTAGCAATTATAAATCAAAAATTTATATAGTTATATTAATTTGAAGCTGAATTGCTCGAAATAGAAAGCCTGGAAACGTTAAAATTTCAGAGTGATAAATTTAAATTTTACACGTTACTATTTTAATTGTTGCAATTTTAAAATTAAAAAATTTTAAGTAAAAGTTCTTGAATGAAATTTAAAAATTATTAATTAAAAGCGACTTCAAATAAAAATAATTTAACTTCTAATTCAAAAAGTGTTAATATTTCTAAATTTAACATTTTGCAGTTTAACGGCATTTAATTTAAAATTGTTCAATTGAAAATTCTGAAAGCTTCGTTTGAATAAAAAACTTCTGAATTAAAAATTTTTTAAGCTTCAAATTTAAAAGTTTAAAATTCAAAAGAGTTCAACTTGAGTGCTTTAATGTGCAGAGTATTGATTTATTTAAATGAAAAAATTTACAGCCTTAAGGCCATGTGACGAGTGGGTCACGTGACCGGCTTCCTACCTTACCGACGCTTTTTTTATTTGTAAATTTATTTTCACACGAATAGCCACATCGAGTTGAAAATTTGGGATAATAAATAAGAAGCTTTTCGAAACAAAAATGATCAGGTTTTACCTATTTCATTGTATAGCTTTTCCGTGTTCTTAGAGACTCACGAAAATTCAATCAATTTTTAGATTCTGCAAACGTCATTCACTTGAAAAATTTATTCTATCACGTCAAGTTCGTTCTAATTATGTAGAATAAACTAAAAAAATTCTAAGTTTCCAATTAACACTAAGCAATTTATAATTTCCAAACTTTACCTTTTTATTTCAATCAATACATTCTATTACTTATAATATGTGGAATATGTGTACACGTTAATATCATTTTGCATATAGGAACTCAAATGATTTTGTGACAAATAGGATTCAGATAAAAATTGCATATATCTGACGTCAGCATATTTTCATTGTATATGTACGTAGTTATCGACAATAATTAGCCTCTACTCTGAATCTAATTATTAAGAATAGTACTATATATAATATCTTTTCAAAATTATTGAAATCTCATGATTTTCAGCGAAATCATTAATATTTTATGAAACCTAATTGAATTTTTAAAAATCCCTTTGATGGGATTTTATTAAAGTACCTTGAAATCATTTGAAATAAGATGAAATCTTCCAAAAATTTCTCTTATTGCATGGAAATGCTTTGAAATTCCCTTGACATATTGAAATCATAAAGAATCTTTCCAGATATTAGGAATTTCTATGAAATTCTTTCAAATCCGTTGAAATACTTAAAAATTCCGTGAAAGCATGCGAACTTCTTTGAAGTAACAAGGAATCGCTTGCAATACTTGATATCAAGTTTAATTTTTAGAATCCTTCAAATTCTCTTAAAATCGTGTAATATCTGTTGAAGTTATGTTAAAAAAAATATATTTTTTCAAATTTCTTGTAATCTATTAAGAACCTTCGAAATCTTTGAAACCTTGAAATAAGGTGCGTGTGTTTAGAAAAAATCTAATTGAATCATATCAGTGTAATTTTCAGCAGTTTTCAAAGAATGTATATATTCAAAAGTCGAGTGATGATACTGCTAATAATAATAATTCGAAATTAAGGTTCTAAAATATTTTTAAGAATTTTTATTAGTTTTTTAAAGCTTTAATTGGGTCGTGATAGTAGCCACCATCTCAATTTGACATGTAAAGACAGGCCTTTGATAAAATGCAAAAGATTATATAAATGACGGAACCAGTTTTAATTAGCTTTCCTTGAGATCATTTTTATGAAATGTAAATATATCAGCAGGACAACCTTGATGCCGTCAATCTAAGAGATGGCGACTGAAGTATAGATCATATAAGCTAATGAAAAAAATGAATATTCATTAGTTACATTGTTAGTAAAATACTTCATTAGACATTAATCAGTTTTTTCTCACATCGAGTAGGATGAGGATTGTCTGGACTCTTGTCTTATCCTCGGCTGCGCTCCTCAATTCTATTAGTCAATATAATAATATAATATATCTATATTTTTAAGTGAATGCAAGGCGCAAATTTACACGTGTCCACCTGTGCTCGTCGAGGGCCAGTGTAAAACTATGCAGAGTGTGCACGTCTAACTTTCGACCTGTCCATCTGAACATGTTTCATCCGTATGTGAGTAGCGTATTAGTTAACGTATGAGTCCCTCAAAATTCCTAAATATCACCAGCCTAACCATTATCCAAAATCAACTTTATATGAGGCCGTCCGGATGAAACGGGCCCTTATGGCGGGTTCCGTTTTCGAAAGATAATCGCGTTTTCCTAAGTTGAGGTCAAAATCATTATTTTTTTATTTGAGTGAGGGATGATAGTGGAACCTACGATGAATAAATTGAAATTATACTGATATCCAGACGGTAACCAGTAGTAGTTATATTTCACGTTGGAAGAAAAAATATAACATGTGTGCCTATGGTGCTCGCCAAGTTGAGAAGCGTTTTTCTCGAAAAACGGTTTTTCGAAGTTCCATCATCAAAAATGTTTTGGTCACTTGTTTATTAATTCAAAACGTTCATTTTGCGCATAAAATGCTCAATATTTATCCAGCTTTGTGCCCCTATACGTAGCTGCGTACCGGCCATAAGGGCCCTTTTCATGCGGACGCATCTTCCACTTGATTCACTTGATTCTTTCCACTTGATTTGTGCAAATATGTCATAGTGACCATCCAATCCGAATTTGAGGGACATGTCCCGGAAAATGTCCCGGATTAGCCTGTTTTACTCCCGCATTAGACTAAAGTTTCAAATATCAAGCAGAACTTTAGGCAGCAAGGTGCATAGAATGCGCAGAGATGTACGCTTAATCTTTTATGCTTTCGCGTGACAAAAATGAGATTGGGAAAAAAAGCTGTTTTGCGGCGCACATTTTTGACCAATCAGAGGACACCTGTCACTCGCAGACAGCCCCTGATTTGTCGAAATATGATCAGTTTTTTTTATACTTTCACTCTCATCGCCTCTTTTTATCTGTTCTCGTTCGATTCGATCAACATTATTTGTTAATCGATTCTGAGGTTTATTAGGTTATGATGTGGACAGCAGATGTGTCATAATATGTGATTGCGATACTATTTTATTATTGCACTGTTGTTATTATAATTGTATCATGACCATCGTAAATCCTTAGAAAAATAAAATACGGAAAAGTAAAGACGAACAATAAGTTCGCAAGGATCTTTTTCTTTTTGTTAAGAACCAAGTTTCTACAGTGTCCAGCGACCTCGAAAACCTGAGATTCTCCTTGAATTTTTGTTTAACCTTAAAACGCTGAAAATATCCTTGAATTTTACACGAGAGCCTTGAATTTAATTTTTCTTTTGCTTTTAAAACAGTTATTTTATTGAATTACGAAAAGTAATTGAAATCTTTTAGTATATAATAAAAGAAACATCTCGTTTACAAGTAAACTTTCTACAGAAAAATTTTTTAGTTATGAAGATATAATTTATCTTTTGTTCTTTACAGAACATGCAAAATTTCAAATATTTCAAGGATTTCATATTTCAACAAGGGTGCAGTAAATTAGTTCTTGATGATTTCAAAACATTTGAAAATTTTTTAACGATTTTAAATTTTTTTAGAAGAATTCAGAATATTTTACAAAGGCCTCAAATATTCCATTGATTTTAAGCAAATACAAAAGATTTCACAAATATTTCAAAGAATTCCTAAGGATTTCAAAATATTTCAAGAATTTCAGATTTCAACAAGGGTGTAGTACAACAGATTGTAAATATATGAAAACATTTCCAAGATTTTGAACGATTTCAAGAGGTTTCAAGAAGTTTGAGAGCATTTCAACAGATGTCAATGATTTCAAACGAAAACAAAGGATTTCATAAACACAGATTGAAAAAATATTTTACAAATATTTCATAAAGATTTCGAGAATTTTCCCAAAGATTTCAAGGATTTCAAAGATTTTACAAAAATTTCAAAAGATTCCAAAATATTTCTTAAATGTTTCACAAAAATTCGAAATTTCACAAAGATTTTGAATACGTCAAAAGTTTTTGGTTAGAAATTTAACTATTTTGTTATAAGTTTGTCTTTTTTGGTAGAAAAGTAATCTTATTAGTTAAAACTTTATATTCTTGATAAATGTATTTTTCTTCGTCTTCATCTTCTTGGTTGAAAATTAATTTTTTCAAGTAAAAATTCAATTACTTTTTTAAAAATTCATTTTTTTTATTGAAAATTTAACTATTCCATTTTCCGTCACAAACTGATATTTTCTATTTGAAAATTCAACTGTTTGGTGAAAAATGTTCGTATTTTATTGAAAATTTACGTTTTTTGGCAGAAATGTAATCTGTTTGGTTAAAAATTAATTTTTTTAAGTACAAATTTAACTACTTTTTTGAAAATTCATTTTTTTTACTGAAAATTTAACTATTACATTTTTCGTATCAAAATGATTTTTTCTAGTTGAAAATCCAACTATTTAGTGACAAATTTTCGTATTTTATTGCAAATTTACGTTTTTTTTGTCCGAAATTTAATCTGTGTGGTTGAAAATTCATTTTTTTGGTTAGAAATTTAACTATTTTGTTATAAGTTTGTCTTTTTTGGTAGAAAAGTAATCTTATTAGTTAAAACTTCATCTTCTTGATAAATGTATTTTTCTTCATCTTCATCTTCTTGGTTGAAAATTAATTTTTTCAAGTAAAAATTCAATTACTTTTTTGAAAATTAATTTTATTTACTGAAAATTTAACTATTCCATTTTTCGTCACAAACTGATTTTTTGTAGTTGAAAATTCAACTAGTTGGTGGCAAATGTTCGTATTCTATTGAAAATTTACGTTGTTTTGTCAGAAATTTAATCTGTTTGGTTGAAAATTCATCTGTTTCGTTAGAAATTCAACTATTTTGTTATAAATTCGTCTTTTTTGGTAGAAAAGTAATCTGATTAGTTGAAACTTCATCTTTTTGGTTGAACCCCCGAAGGTGAGCCTCAAAAATAAATCTCCAAAGAACTATTTAAAGAAAAAGGAACAATTTTTTTCAGGTGATCGCGCCAGGTCAAGAACATCGAGTATATCAGCTCCGGATACAGAATACGTGATTCTACAATCGAACCCTCTTCTGCACTGGGTACCAGTTCAGGACGATTTCGAGAGCACCGAAGGCAGTTCGCAGGACTCAAATAGTCAACTCCATCGAACTGATTCCCAACGAAGTATCGTTTCCCAACTGAGTATAAAATCGACCTGCTCCTACAATCGTCGAAATTCTTCAAGAAGTGCCAGCAGCAGCAGACCTTCTTCTCTTCTAGTTTCTCCTCCAGCATCCCCTCGACCAGCCTTCAGGTCGAAATCGATCGACGACAACTACACCGACTACAGCGATCCTCAGAAATTCCAGAAAGCCAGGAATTCTAATCCCAATATCGGGCAGAATTTTCCCTTAATTTCCGTTCCTGTTCCTGTTCCTGTCACCGCTTTTGGAAAGTTCAGCAAACTCAAGGGTCGTTTTGCAGGCTCGTCAAATCCAAATCCTCAAAAAGGAGACGAAAGTGACGACGAGTCGACACCCTTGGTTTCTGAACTTTCCTCCCCGGCGCATTCCAATTCCGATAGTGTTTTTAGAAATGATTTTAGTCCAGGCAACAGTAGCGATTTTTCAGTCTCTTCTGGAAAAAGCATTCCGAAAGGAGGAGAGCAGTCTTTGGAGATCGAACATTCGGATTCGATGAATCTGATCCTTCGAGAGAACTCGAGTGCGAGACTCCTCCTTTCGAGACAAAATGCGGAAGACTGGGAGAATCCAGAGACACCGGTCTGATACTTTTTTTATTTAGGGATTTTAATTTTTTAGTCTATTTTAGAATTTTATTTTAGAATCAGAGCTTTTCTACTTGTAATCTCTAGATTGATGGAAAAAATAACTTTGCTTGTGATCATGACCAGTGATATTTTTTAATTTTAATTATTTCTTTGGGTTTTTTATAGTCTGGCCTAGGTAAAATATGAGACCAAAAATTTTGAATATTTAGATGAATTATGATTTTTTTTTTATTACCATAGAGGAGGAATTTTCCTACAGTGGATAATGCAACCTACAGTAGATAATTAAAATATTAATATATATAGATAAAATAATTAATTTTATTTAATTAATGTTTAAGGCTCTATACGTGCTCATAAATTAAAATTAATTATTTTTCTTTTATTTCGAATTTTTATTAATGATTATCCACTCTAGGTAGGTTTCCCCTAAATCAACTTATGCGAAAAAAGTGAGTTTTCTCAAAAAGGCCACCTTTGAGTTTTTATTTATTTTTTATATTTATGGTCATTATGAGGAAGATATCCTATCAATTTTGTTCTCTATATTCTATTCCTTTAAAAAACACTTTTTTTATAATAAAAAATAAATTTGTCAACATATAAATTTTGTAAACATTCTTAGTTTTATGTTTTAAATGAGCTAAAATCATATACATGTACAAAATATACTTTAAAAAATTATAAATATTTACAAAAAAATTTATTTTAAATCTTTTAAATTTAAAATAACAAAATTGATGAAATTCTGATTTTTATTCTTCTGTTTTGATAAATTTTACTTCATAGAGAAAAAGCAAAACTAGCAAAGAAGTAAAATTAATCGAAACAGCTCAGCAAAAATCGTAATTTTTTTAAATTTTCTTATTTAAAATCTAAATGATCTGATATTTCTAAATTTACGATACTTTTACGTAAATGCATCTTAAATTCACGAAATTTATAACTGAATTTTTCCGAAATTGTTGACAAAACTATGAAATTGTAACGAAATTTTCGTTACTTGACCTTACATTACGAAAACAGTTTCGTAATCATCACTCGAAAAGTAAAATTTTGTTGTTACAAATTTGTAACTAAATTTTCCTAAAATTATCTTAAATTTACGAAACTTGTAACTTAATTTTCCTAAATTTATCATAATTTTACCGAAAAAGAAAAATCCTCTGTGTTGAAAAATATCGAAAATAATATTGCCGAAACAGAAAATTTATGAAAAATGAAGATTTCCAAAATTTAAAAATAAAATGAAACTACGGAAAAATTTGTTTAACGAAATCAAAATATTCTGAAAGTAAAAGTTAAAAAAGGTAGAAAAATTCAGAAATATCAAATTGACGAAATTATTAAGTTCTCAAAATTACATAATTTTCAAAATCCCCAAATTAAAAATTTCGAAATTATTAAACACTTGAAATGAGTCAATTTCCAAAATTCCAAATCACCTAAGTTTCCAATTTACCGAGAAAAAATGTTACTGTCACAGATAAAAAATATTACATTTAAATCTTGTTTTTTGTTGGTAATTAAAAATTTCCGGAATTTATTGATTTCAAGAATTTAGTAATTTCGGGATTTTGAAAATTATGGGCTCAAAATTTCATAAACTTTCTAATTTTCGTAGTTTTATTAACTCTTATTTTCAGAATATTTCAATTTCGTTACTAAATATTTTCAGGAGTTTTATTTTTTTCGTATAGGATATGATAAGCTGGAGAAGAGAAGATTAAAGAAGGAAGATGGTAATTTAGATAGAGAGATAAGATAAATATTGTCGTAGATAGTTAAAGGATAAGATAGAGAAGAGAAGATTAAAAAATATACGTAAGTTCAGATTGACAAAGAGATAGAAGAAAAAGACGTTGATGGATGGATGATAGGATATGATAAAGAAGAGTATATTGAAAAAGATAGACGAGAATTTAGATTAATAAAGAGATTAAATAATATTGTCGTGGCTATTTAATGGATAGGATAAAATGGAGAAGAGAGGATTAAAAAAGACAGACGGGACTTGAGATTGACAAAAAAATAGAAAAATATTGATGTGGATAGTTGAAGGATAGAATAAGGTAAAGAATGAAAAATTGAGAAAAATAGATTTAAATTTAGATTGACGAAGGAATCGATAAAAATATACGTTCATAGGTATAAGATATAATCAGCTAGAGAAGAGGAGATTAAAAAGGGAAGATGGTAATGTAGATAGAGAGATAGACAAATATTGTCATAGATAGCTAAAGGAAAGATAAAGAAGAGAAAAGAAGAGTGAAAAAGGTAGATATAAATTTAGACTGACAAGGAAATGTATAAAAATAGACGTTTATAGGTATAGAAAATGATAAGCTAGAGAAGAGTAGATTAAAAAGGAAAGATGGTAATGTAGATAGAGAGATAAACGAATATGTTCGTAGATAGCCAAATGAAAGATAGAGAAGAGTAGATTTAAAAAATAGACTGTGATAGATGTAGGATATGATTGCGATAGAGAAGTGGAGATTAAAAAAAGATAGAGTGCAATTGAGATAGACAAAGAAATATAAAAATATTGATGTGGATAGTTAAAGGATGGAATAAGGTAAAGAATTGAAAATTGAGAAAAATAGACGTAAATTCAGATTGACAAAGAAATGGATAAGAATAAACGTTCATATGTATAGGATATAATAAGCTAGAGAAGAGGAGATTAAAAAGGGAAGATGTTAACGTAGATAGAGAGGTAGATAGATATTGGCGTAGACAGTTGAAGCATAAGATAGGGAAGACAAGATTGAAAAAGATAGACGTAAATTTAGATTGACAAAGGAATGGATAGAAATAGACGTTCATAGGTATAGGATACGATGAGCTAGACGAGAGGAGATTAAAAAAGGAAGATGGTATTTCAGATAGATAGAGAAATATTGTCGTAGATAGTTGAAGGATGAAATAGAAAAAAAATATTGAAAAAAATGGACTTTTATAGATGTAAGATATGATGCGATAGATAAGAGGAGAATAAAAAATGATATATGGCAATGGAAATTGACGAAGAAATAGAAAAATATTGACGTGAATAGTTAAAGGATACGATGAGATAGAGAAGAGAAAATTGAGAAAGATAGACATCAATTTAGATTGACAAAGAAATGGATAAAAATAGACGTTCATAGGTTAAGGATATAGTAAGCTAGATAAGGGGAGATTGAAAAGGGAAGATGTTAATGTAGATAGAGTGGTAGATAAATATTGTCGTAGATAGTTGAAGGGTAAGATATGGAAGAGAAGATGGAAAAGAAGACTTTGATAGATATTGGATATGATGCGATAGAGAAGAGGAGATTAAAAAAAGATGAATGGGAATTGAGATTGACAAAGAAATAGAGAAATTTTGACATGAATAGTTATCTAATCATGAATAGATAGGATAAGATAGAGAAGAGAAGATTGAGAAAGATAGACGTAAATTTAGATTGACCAAGAGATGGATAAAAATAGACGTTCACAAGTATATGATATGATAAGCTAGAGAAGAGGAGATTAAAAAAGAGGATGGTAACTTCGATAAAGAGATAGCCAAATATTGTCGTAAATCGTTGAAGTATAAGATATAGAAGAGAAGATTGGAAAAATAGTCTTTGTAGGGTATGATGCGATAGAGAAGAGGAGATTAAAAGAAGATAGATGGGAATTGAGATTGACAAAGAAATAGAAAAATATTGTCGTGGATGGTTAAAGGATAGGATAAGACAGAGAAGAGGAAATTGAGAAAGAAAGAAGTAAATTCAAGTTGACAAAGAAATGGATAAAAATAGACGTTCACAGGTATAGGATATGATAGGCTAGTGAAGAGGAGATTGTAAAAGGAAGATGGAAATTTAGATACAGAGATAGACAAATATTGTCTTAGATAGTCAAAGGATAGGATAGAGAAGAGGAGAGAAAATTGAAAAATATAGACGGAGATTTGAATTGACAGAGAAAAAAAAACACAGACGTTGATAGATGTATGATAGGGTGAGATAATGAGGAGGAGATTGAAAAAGATAGACGGGAATTAGGATTAATATAGAGATTGAAAAATATTGACTTGATCAGATACAGGATAGGAGAAGATAGAGAAAAGAGGATTAAAAAATATCGGCGGGAATTGAGATTGACAAAGAGATAGAAAAAGATAGACGTTGATACATATAGCATATGATAAGCTAGAGAAGAGGAGATTAAAAAAGGAAGATGGAAATTTAGATAGAGAGATAGACAAATATTGTCATAGATAGTTAAGGGGTCAAATGGAGAAAAGTAGATTGAAAAAATAGACTTTGATAGATATAGGATATGTTGCGATTGAGAAGAGCAGATTGAAAATAGATAGAGTGCAACTGATAGAGATTGATTGATAGATTAAGATAGAGAAGAGAAAATTGAAAAAGATAGACGTAGAATTAAATTGAGAAAGAAAAAGAAAAAAAATAAACGTTGATGGGTATAGGATATGATGAGCTACAGAAGAGGAGATTAAAAAAGAAAGATGGTAATTTGGATAGAGAGATAGACAACTATTGTCGTAGATAATTAAAGGATAAGACAGAGAAGACAAATTTGAAAAAAAAATATTTTTATAGATGTAGGATATGATGCGATAGAGAAGAGGAGATTAAAAATGATAGATGGGAATTGAGATTGACAAAGGAATAGAGAAAGATTGACGGGGATAGTTCAAGGATAGGATAAGATAGAGAAGGGAAAATTTAAAAAGATAGAAGTAAATTTAGATTCACGAAGGAAAAAAAAAGAAAAAGACGTTCTTAGTTATAGGATATAATGAGCTAAACAAGAGGAGATTAAAAAAGGTAGATGGTAATTCAAATAGAGTGATAGACAAATATTGTCGTAGATAGTCAAAGGATGAAATACAAAAAAAAGATTGAAAAAAATGGACTTTGATAGATGTAGGATATGATGCAATAGAGAAGAGGGAATCAAAAAAAGATAGATGGGAACGGAGATTGATAAAGGAAGAGAAAAATATTGACGTGGATAGTTAAAGGATAGAATAAGATAGAGAAGAGAAAATTGAAAAAGATAGAGGTAAATTTAGGTTGACAAAGGAATGGATAGAAATAGACGTTCATAGGTATAGGATATGGTAAGCTAAAGAAGAGGAAATTAAAAAAGGAAGATGGTATAAACTCCCGTTATCTATTTCAATCTCCTTTTCTCTATCTCTTCTTATCCTATATGTATTCTCGTTAATATTTTTCTGTCTCTCTGTCAATCTAAATTCCCTTCTATCTTGTTAAGTATCCTTCCCCTGCTGCTTCGTATCCTACATCTATGAGCGTCTATCTTTTTCTACCTATTTTTCTTTCTAAATTTACGCCGCGGTGTCTTTCTAGTGCGTGGTCAACGTCAAATTAATTTTTGGAATAAATTCCCTGACGTTCTGATGGGTTTCCTAATTTTAGGGGATAGAAAATGATAGGAGTACTCAATTGTGGAAGATATAAAAAGAGATAGACGAAGAATAAAATTTATATTAAAGGGATGGAACGAAGTAAGGAAAAGGATAAGGGTTTTTAAATTCATAATAGATAGACATAGGTAGGGATAGAAAAAGATAAGAGTCCTCGATTACGAAAGGAGGAGTAAGAGATAGAATATTATTAAGGTTGGGAATAGGAGAATATAGCGTTTCAGGGATGCAAAGTGACACATTGAATGATAAAAGGAGAGATACAATAATTTTATTTATATATATAGATATTATATATTATATATAGAGAAGAGGAGGTTAAAAAACGAAACACAGGAATTTAGATTAATAGAGATAGAAAAACTTTGACTTAGATAGATACCGGGTAAGATGAGACAGAGAATAGACGATGCATACAAATAGACGTGAATTTAGATTGAAAAATAGATGTAAAATTATATACATGAGATAGGGAAGATGAGATTAGAAAATATAGACGGGAATTCATATTGACAGAAAGATAGTAAGATATTGACGAGTATAGATAAAGGATAAAATAAGATAAAATAAGAGGGGGTTGAAAAAGATTGACGCAACTTGAGATTGAGCGAGGTATAGAAAGAGATTTACGTGGATAGATGAAGGATATGATGAGATAGATAAGAGGGGATTGAAAAAGATACAAGTTAATTCAGATTGAAAAATAGATAGAAAAAGATTGACGTTGATAAATGTATGATACAATGAGATAGGGAAGGGGAGATTGGAAAATATAGATGTGAATTTATCTGTTTAATTCCAGTAGGGTGACGCTAGGTGGCTGAGGGTAAAAGTAGCCAGCAAGTGAAATCAGGCTTCGGCACTATAAGTAGAGGCCTGGCAAACCGTTTTGTTTCAAGTTCGAGACAGTTGTCAACTGGGAGGTATGGAAATTAATTTTAAGTATATAGGAATAGAAGCATGGACGTCACCTTGTTTTTCTGATACGTGGTCAACGTCAAATTGATGTTTTTAATGAATTTTTTCACTTTTTGATGAACTCCCCAATTTTGAGGGATCGAAAAAGATAAGAGTCCTCGGTCACAAAGGATAGAGAAGAAGATTGAAAAGATCGAAATTAGTAATAGATAGAGAGACTAAGGGATAGAAAAAGATAAGAGTCCTCAGTCGCGAAGGATAGAGAAAGGGATTGAAAAAGATTGGAATTCGTAACAGATAGATAGACTCAGGGATCGAAAAAGATAAGAGTCTTCGGTCACGAAGGATAGATAAGAAGATAGAAAATTATTAAGATTAGGGATAAGAAAAGATAGCGTTTTAGGGATGCAGTGACCCATTGAGAGAGACAGAATAGTTGGACCTTTCTCTTCAATATAAATTTGAATCATTGTCTACTATCTAAATCTGAATTAGTATAAAACTACTATTTGGTAGTAGTTTTCTACTAATTCAACTAGCGCCAATTCGTTTACTGCTAATTATTGAAAATCTACTAATTCAATGTGTAAGAATTCCCGAATAAAGGAATTACAGTGAAACCAGGCGTGACAAAACAGAGAGAGAAACAGGAGAGAGATAAAACAGGAGAGACAAAATAGTTCCGAGTCTCTGGATTCAACGTCAAGGTCAGCCCCAAAAACGGCGCTAAATCCAGATTCGACTGTAGAAACTACACCCACTGAAGGAATTGATAATTCTATTACGAAGTTGTAGGTTCTGAAAATTTTTATATTATTTTTTTTGTGCACAAGAAAAGACACATAAATATTCCTTAGAATCAAGTTGAGTCTGATGATTCTGCAGTACGTTTGCCAATTTCTGCACACTATAAGCTTCAAAGATGTATAATTTTTCTGAAAATACATTTTACTTAACCCAACTTTTTTCAAGTACACTTTCCCAGTTCCCTTTACACTATTCACTTATTCTCCATTATTAAACCAAAACTTATCCATTTTTAAAGAAATTAAACAGACGACAACAATTATAATATCAGTGATGAAAATCATTTAACTTGCAATAAAATGAAGTCAGAATCCACTCGTCATGGCACTGGTGAAAGCTGCCATTAAGAGTCTAATGTATTTTTGCCAGGGGGATGGCTCTCCTATAAAGGCCCATAGAATAAATGTGTCATGAGATTTGAAGACGGCCGAGTGGCGGCGCTGACTGTACTTTTAGGCCGACATTTATTCAAATGCATGGGGAAAATGCAAATTTAATTTATTTTGATTGTTGAAATACGTTTTTTGCATATATCTATCTCGGAAAAATATTTTGTAACATATTAGGTATCCAATAAATTAATAGCTACTAATGAAAAGTGAAGAAAACATTATTTTGATGATTAAATACGAATTCACTTTTCACAGTGTACCAATAATAATTCTACAAAGTGAACATCAAATTTTTAGCATTGACATATGTAAATATTGTAAACTGTGGAAATAGTAAATTTTAAATGAATTTTATTTTTATTGACATTTATAATGATAATTGAACATTAAAATTAACGCTTGATTGAACTAAATTATAAAAATTTATATATATTTTTTAAAGCTAGAAGATAATTTATTTTGTTTCATTATAAATATTTTAAAATAATTTTCAATTTTATCTTGAAATTAATTTTTAAAAACAAAAAATAATTTCAATTTTCTTAGGAATTTTTTAAGAAAAACTTTTTTATTCTCTTGAAACCTTTCGAAACTCTTAAAAAGTTCCTTTTTTTTCGAAACTCTTAAAAAGTTCCCTTTTTTCGAGACTTCAAAGATCTACGTTTTGTTTACAATTTCTTAAAATTGTTTCAAGTTCAAATGTTTTTTTAAATGCTGCTAAAACTGAAAAAATTGCTTTTAAATCTTCCAAATCTTAAAATTAATTTTTCAAAATTAAATATCATTTAAATTTTCCCAAGAATCTTAACGTAACTCTTTTATTCTCTTGAAATCTTTCAAAATTCCTAAGAACCTTCTTTTTTCAAAATCTTCCAAAATCTACATTTTGTTTTAAATTTTTTGAAATCGTTCCAGGTTTGAAATTATTTTTAAAATTTTTTCAAAACTTCTCAATATCTTTTCAAATAAGTAGAATTTTTCCTAATTTTTTTCAGAATTCTGTAAAATGAAAAAATTGCCTTAAAATCTTCCAGAAACTTTTCTGACAATTTTGGAAATCTTTCGAAAATTTTGTCCAAAATGTGAACTTTTCTACATTATGTTCAACACTATTATATCTAATGTATATTATATTTATTTCTGTATCTCGATTTGGTACTGCTTATTCGGTGATATTGAAAAATAATGTACAATTTTTATTTTTCATGATGACTTTTATATTTTCTCCTTACTTTGCACTAATTTTTATTCTCAGCTGCCTTGAAAATGCGCCCAGGTTGAACGCGCAAATCAAAAACTGTGATTCAAACGCGTCATAAACTACAATCATAAAGTGAAATTAAACATGTTTTTTTTTCAATTTGACTTTGATGAGGGTTCTCAAAGCACCTACGGCCTTGCCGATTACATTCTCGTTGCGATACTCGCGCTTCGCGCTCAACAGCTATAGGTTATACAGACGATTGCTTTTGAAAAATAAAACCATATAAACAAAATGAAACGGAAAATTTTGATTCCAAATTTGAAACTGCTCTTACATTTTGAATTTTGATCGAATCAAAAAATTTTATAAGGATAGTTTCGAAATATATTTCATATGTAGTAAAAATTTTGATTGAAATTTTTCAATCTAACAGAAAAATATACGTTTTTTTTTTATTTTTTGTAAATTTTCAATATTTTGAAAAGTATATAACTTTTTGAATTTTTATCGAAATAAAAGATTTCATGAGGATAATGTTCAAGACTCTCCCATTTAAATGAGACTTGGACAAAAATTTCTGAAACTTGAAAAAAAACTTCTGAAACTTGAAAAAAAAAATTTTTTTAATTTTGAAAATGCTCTAAAATTTTTTATTTTGGTTGGAAATATATGGGTAATGAACTTAACCTTCATTTTAGGGCACTCAAAAAGTTTATCAAATGCTGACTCGATTCGACAAATCCTTCAAAAGTTAGCGTGGCTACATTTGGGTAACCATACATACAGACATACTTTCAGACAGACAGACACCGACAAAATTTTATGATTTTCGGACTCTGTGAGTACCGAAACGTAAAGAACCGTCGAAAACCAGAGATCGAAAATTTGGACGATAACATTACACTCTCATGAATGAGAATGTAAAAATTAGAGCATTTTCAAGTTTCTTATAGATGGATGGAAGACTTGCAAATTATGAAAATAAAAATGTTAATTTTTATGAAAATGAGAAAAGTTATATAATTTTCAACATTTTAAAAAATTTCAAAAAATAAGACAAAAATTGTGACAGATTAGAAAATTGACGATAAAAATACTTTAAAATTATCCTAATCAGGTATTTTCACTTCAACCAACAGTTAACTTCATTTCGTTGAATGCTGAGGGGAAAACAATGGACCAAATGCATGGGACAAAACTTTATTTTTGTAATATATTCGAAATGAATTATAATTATTATCATTTTATTATTTCATTAAATAGTTCTTGAAAAATAAAAACTATTTTTCAAATACACTTATATAGAAAAAATTAGCGAAGATATTAGCAAAATAGGGCAAAAAACGACCGAATCCCATGCATTTGGTCCATTGTTTTCCCCTCAGCACTCAACGAAATGAAGTTAGCTGGTGGTTGAAGTGAAAATACCTGATAACATTTTGAATTACGATGAAAATTAAAAAAGATATATGCTTTTCGACATTTTGAAAATTTTCATAACATGAAAAGAATAACAAAAATGTTTCAATATATTGAGAAATATCAATCTAAATTTTTACTAGATATAAAATATATTTCGAAACTATTCGTATGAAATTTGTTAAGAAGACCAAATTCAAAAAGTTAGATCATATTTAAAATTAAATTTTTACTGACAAAAGATCTCCCTTCACTCCACTGGGACTTGAAAACCAGATCTTCTTCTACACCGGTTCGATAAGTTACCCTCTGATGATATGACAGATTTCTTTAAAGTTAGATCATTTCCAAAAATATGCAATTTTTGTTTTTAAGAGATCCGTAAGCTTCAAGCATTATTTTTAGTAGATTTTAAATAGATTTACAATTTATCTTGATGACATTTTTCAATTAGACACAAACTGAAAATGCTGTATATTAATTAATCAGAGTAAAATTGTCTTAGAACTGAAGTTTGAATGAACGGAATCCAAGCCTATGGCTCAATGTATGTATTCACTTAATTGAAAAAAAAAAAACAAAAAAACAATTGTGTTATTTTATTAACATTATATGATTATATTGAAAAACATACCTACTTCTTATATGCTATTCAAGTTTGTCTACATCGTTTTATACTTCAAAGAGAACGTATACTCTATAAACTAATTATCGAGCGCGAGTGTCGCAATGACAATATATAATCGTCAAAGCCGTAAGTGCTTTGAGAACCTTGTTTAAATACTAATGAATTTTTTTTTCTATTTATGACTGTAATTCTTCAGAAGTTTTAATCACAGTTTTCGATTTCAGTTACAATATTTATTTATATGCCCTAAGCACGCTAAAACTTAGCGCGCAGCGTGCAATAAGAATGTGCCCGCACACAGGTCATATTTGTTTGAAATAAAATTTTGGAATATTGAATTCTTCGATTTTTAATTTTTGAACCCTTTATGTATAATTATATTAATCGTATAGCCAATTTTACAGGCAGTTGTCCTGGTCGATTATTATGACCATGACGGCCATGGTCGATTACCGCACGCCATACACCAATTCAGAGGTGACCTGATGGAAAATCTTGAATGTTAAGTATACAAATTTTAATGACTGTATTTAATTTACGTTACATCTCAATTTGTGGAGCGGTCGAGAGATTTCGTTACGAATTGTTAGGGAAGGGGAGGGGGACTTCAGTCATGTACGTAAATTGTTGAAATTCGCAAATTGAAAAAAAAACGCAGTAATTATACAGAAATTTATTATGAACTTAAATTTACAGGCCAAAGTAATCCTTTATGGTTTAAAATTCAACTATATTTTCGTAGAAAACTCACTTTTTATTTAAACTTTATAATTTAACGTTGAAAAGTGAAGTTAAAAACTTTTTTGGATGAAAATTCCATTGCTTCTATTTAAATTTGTATTTTTAACTGAAAAATGCATCTGTTTTAAGACAATATGCATCTCCCTTAGATAACTATTTGGTTGAAGTTTCTACAATTTTGTAAAAAAGTAATCCCTGTTTGTGGAAAGTTGAACTATTTGCGATGTTCCTGCAGTTCCGAACGTCTAAGTGAACGATATATATTTCTCCCAATTATTTTTCATCCATAAATATTTTTCCATCCACAATTGAAGATATGCAGTATGACATTGTTTTAATAATATATCATTCAAAATTTAAATGAACAAACACTTCAACACTTTTTACATTCCGTTCATGAAAGATTCTATATTAAAAATATAACAAAATAAAAATGGTGGTATTTAAATGTCAATGGTCAGGAAAAATAACGATTGTTAAGGGAATAATCAGGGCATTTTTAAAATGAAGTTTTTGCACTCTTTTGCACTATTATTTCTGGACACCATTAAAAAAATCATAATTAGCGCCAAAAACTCGCAAAACCCATTTTTTCACTTATGGGGTTTTTGTGGGACCCTATAAAACATACTTGCGGGGATGATATTATAAAATAAATATTTTATTCATATTATATGGCTGATTGTTCAGAGAAATGTTTAATTTCAACTCGACTCAGCTAATATTGACGATTCAGAATAAAATTTACAAAAAAATATTTTTGTCTTATGGGAAACCCGTGTTAAAATTGATGGAGCTTGCGCCACCTCTAAATATTATTTTTCTTTTTTCAAAACAAACAAAAAATGAATTTATTGTGGTGTGAATCCGAACAAATTTTCGGGCAATATGCATAAAAATTCGAGAGAATATCTGGGAATATTGAAAAAATATATGGGAATATTTCGTGAGTGTACTAGGAATATCGGAGTGGTCAATCCCTCGGAATATGCATAGTCACGCTTGGGAAACTTTTATGATCAAAATCTTAGAGTTTTGATATTTACTACACTTTTTATCTTGATGATAAAATTGTTGACTGAGTATAGAAAATAATTATGTATTTTATTAGGATGTATCTTTTATTATTATTAATTATATTCTTATCAGCTTGGATGCCAAGTTTCTGAATTATTAAAATGAGTAAATTAACTATTCAAATGGTAATCTGCATTCTGATTAATGAATATCTTACATCATAATGCAGATTACCATTTAAACAGAATTTTATTTAATGTTTGAAGCCCAAGGTAAATGAACTAAGCCTCCAAAGTCATAAATCAAAACTTCAGATATGAACTATTAGGCCCTCCCCGAAATTCCCATAAAATTTTAGATAATTTCCTTCCAACTCTTGGTTTCCTGTTACCTTTGTGGGTCAATTGTCTCAATTTGACACACAGATACCACATTTCTTATATCATTTTCAAATGATGAATATTCCTTAAGAATATATTTAAACAATATTTATTAATTTTTTCACATAAAATAAAAATATTTTTACCCCACGTATAAGGCTCTTATTTTTTTATTTTATAAATAAATATTTAGATTATTATCAATTTGTTTAAATTTATTTTTCTCATTTCAAATGGACCAATTTTGTTTTGTTTATTAGTGTCTAAAGTCGGTGGCCCTCACTTCTTTTGATTGCAACTCGCTCAAAAAAAGCACTGAATTGTTTAATAAAGAGAGTCTGAAAGCTTAAAGTCTTCCGAATTCAACGATATGATCACTTTTATCCTAAAAATTAGTTGTGAATAGTTAGAGGGAAAAATATCCCAAAAAAGGGAGTTTTTGGATTCCTTTTAAAAGCGTCAACTTTCACATGTTCCGAAAAGTGGTTGACGTTAGGAAAAATCTGAAAAAGTTCAGATATTCTTTCAAAATTCTGTAATGCAATAATTTTTTTTAAATTTTGAAATGTTCATTAACTTCATTTTTATGGATATTTATTTACAAATACTTCATCTTGTGAACAAATGAAAATAGGAAGCCGTTTGATGTCTCCGCATGCGCAGTTTTGTGATGCGAGTGCAGTTCAATAATTAAATTTGCGATAAAATAGCTTTCACGCAAAATTTTGTTGTTGAATATTTCTGAACTTAATCAGTCTAAGCACGTGGAAGGCACAGCAGGAAATGTGGTAGAAAAAAAAGTTACCTTTCGATGACAATAGTTATCTCCAGAAAAAATAATTTTCTTTCTACCACTTGTCCAATACTGATTAAAGTCAAAAATATGCAAAATTATATTTCTTGCGTAAAAATGATTTTATCATAAATGTAATTATTGAACTGCACTCGAATCACAAAAAGTAGTTATTGAATATTTCAAATTTTGGAAAATTGTATTGCATTAAAGAATGTTGAAAGAATATCTGGGAATTTTGTTTAGATTTTTCCTAAGGTCCACCTCGTTCTGTGAACAAATGAAAGTCGACACTTGAAAAAGGAGGTCGAAAACCCCTGTTTTTTGTTATGTTTTACTCTTTAACAATTGACAAAAACTGTTTAGGATAAAAGCGACCATATCATTGTATTCGAAAGACTTCAAGCTTTCAGATTCTTTTTATTAAGCAATTCAGAGATTTTTTTAAGCGAGTTGCAATCAAAAGAAGTGAGGGTCCCCGATTTTTGGCCTCGACTTTAGTTTGCAAACAATGTAAGTGCTAATTATTGGCACTAATTACAATTTTAATAAAAAATTGAATTATACAGAAAAAATTGTTTATTGTTGGAAAAATATACAAATTAGTGAATGTAATTAAATTACAATTGCAAGTTAATTAAATATGATTCATCTTCTATTGATCTATTTTCTAGAAACTAAATTAAACTACTATATAGTACTAACTATTGAAACCAATATTAATATTGGCGATTCTAATAAGGCTACTAGAAATATTAGTACTACCAGGATTACTATAATTATTCTACATAGAAATATTATGAAATATGAAAGCGAGTGATTGTACTAGTAACTAAAACTACTATAAGAATACTAGCAATAAGTAGTGATTCAAATAGAATGTGAAGGGTATCGAGGAATACAAGTGATGGTTTTATGACAATAAAAAGAGGCCACACAAAATTCTAGTAATTCCACTATTATTATATAGAAATACTGTGAATATAATATAGTCTATAGTTTATTATAACTACTATGCGATAACTAGGAATTCCAAGAATACTAAAAATACTCGCCTTATACGAGAAGTAGCTAGATTATTATTTCTAGTAATTCTAACCAGTAGAATTACTAAAAATAATTATAGTTTTTTTAATACGTTCACTAGGAATACTAGTAATTCTTTGAAATTTTCCAAAAATACTAAGAAACACTGAAAACCTTAATTATGTTTTGAGTACTAATTGGTGTACCATTTAGGAAATATTAGAAATACTAGAGATATGCTAGGGTTCCTAGTACGTCACTATGACTACTATGTCACTAGGACTATTATGTCACTGAGACTACTGTGTCACTGGGACTACTATTTCACTGGAACTACTATACAACTATGACGTATATGCCCTTAGGACTACTAGTGTGTAACTAGACCAAATAGTATGAAACTAGGACTACCAGTATGTCACTTGAACCAACAGTATATCACTAAGACTAATAGTATATCCCTAGATTCCTAGAAGTACTATACTCTGTTGACTCTGTTCCACGAGAGAACGAATTTCTGAAACGACGAAATTTCGTTCTCTGCGCGCAGCTTGTCAAAGAAGGGAAATCGTAGGCATGAGTATTTGTCTGGAAAGTCCCTTAATATTTATGGCCTATTGTAAATGTGACGTTCGATCCGCTCATCTGGCCCTCAGTGAGGCTACAAAAAATGTAGGAAAACACTTGGGTCAGTCTATTTGAAAAAAATGGTGTCCTCTTTCAACAGTGATTGGCTGTCGACCAAACGAAAAAAAATTTGTCGACGCCTTCTTTCATAAAAACTTGCGCGACCAAATTCGTTCTCTTGCAAAGGAAAATTTTGATTCAAAACTAAAATAGGGTCTAAAATGAGATTTGGTTTTTAAATTCAGTTCCTTTTTATTATAATAATTCCTAAACCAAAACCTGACTGAAATTAACTAAAGGCAGTGTCTGTTAATCAGGAAATGTCGTGAAAACTAGCCCATACCGCTGAATCACCTATTAATCAATCACGCAATTATTTTTAAAACGCAAACGTAATGAGTGCAATGTTTTTAAAAATCTGTTCTCCTGATTTCCAGACCGATGTCATCCACATTTTCATGTTTTTTCATACCTACGAACTTGAATATTGGCATTTAAGGTCGGTTTTAATGAAATAGCTCAATTTTTCACCTACAAAGACGAATTTATTCGAAGATTGTTAAATTATTATCCTAGAAAGGCGAATTTAAAACAACAAGATCAGTTTTGACCAACAAAGATGCATTTTCAACCAGATAGTAGAACCCAAACAAATTAATTTTTTAATTTTCCACCAAACACATGGAGTTACGAACAAAGACTTGAATTTTCAATTAGGAGAGAGGTATTTTCAACAAAATAGTTAAATTTTAAATAAAGTAGTTGAAATTTAAAGCCAAAAAGGTGAATCTTACAAAAAATAGTCTAAGTTTTCAACGAAATGAATTACTTATAGAAAATAATTACTGAATTTTTATTCAAATGGTTTAATTTTCAACGTACAAAGAGATCTTCTACCAAATATTCTAATTTTTCAAAATTTCAAAAAAATATTTTGGAAATATTTAATTAAAGTTTATTAACTTTTTTAAAGGAAAAAAGTAATTTTATATTACTTGTTTCAACATTTTCTAAGACAATTTTACATAAGGTGTCCCAGTTATAAGACATAATAAGTAAATTTTAAAAAGTTGTTTATAGTAGAAACATGTAAGACAAGACAGACGAAATGATCAATTTCCTTACGAATATATTGGAAAACTTCAATTCAATTGTTTCAATGACGTTAATATAGAAGGGGATAATTGTATATGCACATAGATTGAATACCTCGATTTTTAATATATTTGAAAAATAAAAATCAATAAAGAGAGAAACTGAAATTGGTTTTAAACGTTAATTGTAGATAACATTTTGTTTTTTAATACAGTTCCTTGACATCATGATAATTTTCAACCCAAAATATGACTGAAATTAACTATAAATGTCAATCGTGTACTAATAATGTGTCTAATATTTTTTTGAATTAAAAAAAATGGAAAATTCATCGAACTGAATTTGATTCTAAGAACTCAATAAAGTTTACAAGTTTAGATGCTCAATTCTTCTTTACAGAATTTTGCAATAAGTGCAATTCATCTGACTTCTCCAGAGGAGGCTCCTTATCGGGCCAGGTCCAGGTCTCCTGCTATTAGGCCTCCTTCTTTTAAAGTTCTTGGATATACACTTGAACAACTTGGATATATTCGGCTCATTCCGCGCACAAATGAGAACCTTAGATTCGAATTTCGAAGTTACGTTTTTCCTACCAATGAATTAATTCAATTGCGAGTAAAACACAATTGCTATGTGCCCGTGCCAAGCCAAGCAAAAATTGTATTATCGGCACCCAATGGTGACATTCTTGCAGTATTAGAGTATAGCGGGGTTCTTCATGGTATATTTAGGACACAATGACATTATCCGAGAGTAAAAATAAATATAATAAGCAGCGCAGTTGATAATTTGACGACAGATGAAATTAGGGATTGTTCAGTATGCAGCGATTACCCCATCTTCCCAAACAGTTTTATTAAAGATTTTGCAAATTACAATTCGCTACAGTGCGAACGGAAACCCGAAGGCGAACGTAATTCCGGTTCTTCTTCTTCTGCCAGACAACATTCACCTGACCGGTCTCCGGGGAGACCACCATCTGATTATGTATTTGGATTTGCAATAGAACAACTTGGATATGTTCGGCTTCTTCCCAGCACAAATCAGAACAAGGAATTTGAATTTCGAAGATACGTTTTTCCTATTGATAAATTAATTCGAATGCGAATAGATCAGATGAGCTATTTGTTTGCGCCAAACCAAGAATATATTGTATTATCAACATCCAATGGTGACATTTTTGCAATGTTGGATTATAGTGGGACTCTTCGTGGAATGTATAAGACAAATGCAGCTCATTCGCGAATAAAAATAAATATGATAAGCGGCGCAGTTGATAATTTGACTCCAGATGAAATAAGGGATTGTCCAGTAGGCAAAAATCATCCCATCTTCCCAAACGGTTTTATTAAAGCTTTCGCAGATTACGACTCGCTACAGTCTGCGTATAATCCCAATGACGAACATAATCCTGGTTCTTCTTCTTCTGCCAGACAACATTCACCTGAACGGACTTCTCCTCAGAAGCCTCCTCTTCGTGCCAGTTCTCCACCGGGTAGGCCTCCTTCTCATGAAGTACTTGGATATACGCTTGGAAAACTTGGAGATATTCGGATTATTCCCCAGACAAATCAGAACCGGCCATTCGAATTTCGAAGATACGTTATTCCTGCTGATAAACCGATTCTACTGTCAGTAGGACGTTACTCTATATGCCCGTGCCAACCCGAGAATATATTGTATTATCAACATCCAATGGTGACGTTTTTGCAATACTGGAGTGCACTGGGATTCTTTGTGGAATATATTGGGCAGATAGAAATCATTCGAGAATAAAAATAAACATGATAAGCGGTGCAGTTGACAATATGACCGCAAGTGAAATAAGTGAATGTCATGTAGGCAAAAAATACTCAATTTTTCCACATTGGTTTAGGGAAGAGGTTTCAAATGAAGATTCTCTACAGTATGTGTATCAATAATTCAATAGAAAGAAGATAAAATAAAATATAATATTCGTCGTAATCCGAAGTCGGATCAACATTAAATTAAACAATATAAATGCCAATGTATTATGGTTATCAAGGCTTCTTGCCTTTTATCTTTTGCTAATCCCCATAAGGTCATTCAAATTTTTTTTCTTTGAACATTTAAAATTCAGAGAGCTACACGATTTTGAGTTTCTAGTCGCGAAATTTTGGTAAACATCATATCGTTCAAAAATTTACAGAATTTAAATGCTTTTTCCAGCTTCAGCGCATAATTTATAGCGACTTGAAGTGCAATTCAAAAACAAACCAAAATTTTGAAATGAGGAAAGAATTGCTTATGCTTTTCTGCATCAAAAGCGAAATTAAAAAACACTTTTTAACTTTCGGAGATACTAATTTTTTAGTGCACTCGCGTGCCTCATTATCCACGCGCACAGTGGGATGAAATAAAAAAAGGAGGTTCAAAATAACTTGTAGCTGGCAATTTTCAACCAATTTGTTATCTACTCCCTTTTTTTTTTTCGGGCGCGGCTTGCATATGTACGCGCGGAAAGAGAGGGGGAGATACCCAGTGAGATTAGTGGGTGAGGGGGGGGGGTGAAGGTACGTGTCCCCCTATATACAGCACGTATAGGTGGAGACTCCAGGAGTTGGTAAGAGTAAAGGAGAAAGGAAGAGCTGGTGGGGGAATTGTAACGGGTGTTAGAGAAGGATGAGAGGAAGAAGTTCATGGAGAGGAAAAAGGGGAGGAAGTGCAAATGAGAGAAGTAAAGATAGGAGGATTAGCGTGTAAGTTTGTGACCGTGTACAATAAGGATGGGATGGAAAGAATGAAAGAAAGGGTGGAAGACTTGCTAGGCGCAATATAGGAGGGTATGATGGTACTGGGTGGGGATTTTATTGCGAGAATGGGTAGGAAAGGGGGCCTTCATAGGGAAGGGGAGAACTTTGAATTGAAATAGAGGGATAAGATAATGAATAAGGAGGGGGAGATTCTAAGGGACTGGATGGAAAATAGAGGCTGGGCGGTGGCGAATGGTATGGCAACTGGGGACGAAGAGGGAGAATACACATATGTCAGTAAGGTAAGGGTATCGGTGATAGACTATTAGTTAGGAACATACAATAGTGGGAGAAGAGGGTCAGATTTGTAGTAAAAGGAAGGGTAGAATCAGTCCATCAGACATGAGGGTTGTGGATAAGGGGTGAGAGCGGCGAAAGCCAAGGTGGGGAAGAAGGTTCGTCGAAAGAGAAAGTGAGCTGGACGAGGGAGGCGATAGAGAAGTATAAGGAGCATTTAGGGATGTTACGCTTTGAAGGGGAGTCGGTGGAAGAAATATGGGAGGATTTGAAAGAGAAAGTAAAAGGTTGCGTGCAAAAGAAGGTATTCAAAAAGAAGAAGAAAGAAATCGTGAAGTTGTGGTGGGATAGGAAATTTAAAAAGATGGAAAGGAAGGTGAAGAGGAAGTACAAGAAGTGGAAAGAGGGTACTGCGAAAAGGGAGGAGGTTTACAAATGAGGAAGAAGTTTAGATTGATGGGTAAGAAGAAAGAACAGAAGAAGGACAAAGGTGTAAAAGAGGAGTTAGAAAACGTTAACACAGAGGGGGATGTCTGGAAGATAATAAATAGATTTAGAAAGTATAGAGTGGGGATAAGCAAGAACAAAGGGAGTCAGGAGTGGACGGAGTTTTTTAAAGAATCACTTCAGGGCTCAGATTCAATGAAAAGGGATAGTGGGAGTAGAAGAACGAAAAAGAAGAAGAACTTTCGTTTCCTCTTTCTTTAACTTCTATTGTACCTCCATTTTACCATTTTTTTATTTATTCTTTCATTCTTTTTCATTCGCTTCCCTAGCACCCTCTAACTCCTTCATGCACTCTTTCCCCAAACCGTCCTACACTAGAATCTTCACCACATTCTCTTGCCAGCTTCCTTTATCTTCCATTCCTCTCCTACATCCTTTCCATACATGCTCCCATCTTTCCTCTTCCCATTCACAGATTCTGCACTTCCTGTTCTCTTTCTTTTCTCACTACATACCTGCCCTCACCTCGTTTCTCAATCTAAACCTTGCTATTCTGGTCCATCTCTTCTCTCCCCATCCATTTTCTAAATACTTTGGTACTCCTTCCTTTTTTATCATCTTATACTATTCATCATATTTTGATTCCTCAGTGATCCGCCATCTTTCTAATAATTGTCTTTCCCTCTCCCTTTTTTCTACTTCTTCATAGTTTACTTCAGCCCTGTCTTCTATATCTCTAGACTTAAAGAACTCCCTCCTTTCTTCTTCCCATCTCGTTAATTCCATCGCCCACCCTCTCCTTTCTTCTACCTCCGTCAAACACTTTCTCGCCAACTCCCCTCCCTTTCCCTTCCACAACTTCGTCTCAAAATTCCATGCACTCTTTCCTGCTCTACTACTTAATGTATCCCTTTGCGCTTCTTCTCCACCATATATCCCGGCGTCCTCCAGTCTATCCCTAGCGTCCACCTTATATACGTTTCTTGTAAATACTCAATCTCTTTCCTTTCTTTCCATCCCCATATCTTTGTTCCATAACCTAATACTGGCCATACCAGCGTATCAAATAACCACATTCTCCTTCTCCAATTTTTTAACCTTCTTTTTCCTATTTCCCATATCTGTTTCATTGCCCCTGCTGCTTTTTTAAATCCTTTCTCTTATATGGGCTCTATGTTCTCCATTTGTTGGCAAGGTATATCCCACATACTTAAACTCTTTACTTCTTCAAATTTTATTCCCTTTCATCTCCCCGTCCATTCTTTCTTTCTTCCCCCTCCTTTACTAAACCTCATCTTTGTCTTTTCTACATTTAAAGTTAACTTTTTGCAATCTAAGTATTTCTCTAATCCAGTAATTAAGCCCGCCATCCCTTCTTCCTCTGCCATCAGCACTATATCATCTGCGTATGCTAGTGTATATATCTTTTCGTTCCCTATCATAATTTCTCCCCACCCTTTTTCCTTCATTTCTTCTTCCAAGTCTGATATTAATGTATTAAATAAAAGTGGGCTCAGAGGACATGCTTGCCTTACTCCTCTCACCAACCAGAAACTATCTCCTACTTGCTCTCCTACCCTTACCCTGCTTTTTGTCTCTCTAAAAATTTCCGATACTCTCTTTATTAATCCCTCTCGTATCCCCTTTTTCACCATAACTTTTTCATAGATCAGAACATATATATTGTCCATCACCCCCATCCCTTTTCTAAACCCTCTCTGATTCGGAGGTTCTATCTTTTTTCCTCAACTTCTTTCTTCAACCTCTCCGATAAAACAGTCACATATACTTGATATAATGTTGGCATTAGTGTCACTCCTCTATAATCTGTAACCCCCTCCCCTTTGCCTTTCTTCACTATTGGTATCACTACACCTTCTTTCGATAACTGTGGCCACCCCTCTCCTCTCCCTACTCTATTGCATATTATCCATGCCCATTCCTCTAATTCTGTCCACTCATATTTCCAGACTTCATTTGGGATCTCATCTATACCAGGTGCCTTTCCATCTTTCATGATCTCTAATACGTTGACAATTTCGTCCCTTGTAATGTCTTCCTCCTCATCTGTTTCTCTACCATCTTTTTCTCCTTTCCTAACTTTCCTCTCTACCCGTCCTAGTAACTCCATAAAACATTTTTTCCTTTCTACCATCTCAATAACCTGGTTTACTCTTTTCCTTCTTCTTGTCTCTCTCTATTTACCACCTTCCAAACCTCTTCTACCGTCCTAGCCTTCTACGCTTCTTCTTCAAACCTTTTATTTTCCTCCTCTTATTTGTAATCACACAACTCAGTATACTCTTTTGTCTCTCTCCTATATTCTTCTCCACTACTTGTCTCTTTTTTCCATTTTCTTAAGGGGGGAGTATAGTTAATTCGGTAAAAAAAAAGCTATTTTTTAATTTTTTTATATAAACGTCCCTAAATTGCTTTATTTGTCGGTGAGTCATTACACAGGTATAAGAAAATCTTCAAACATTCAGTAGGTACATACCTGGCATCGATGATTCTGTGTAAGTATAAAAAAATGCATTTTTTTATTTTTCATGTTTAAAACTTTAAACGCGTTTACCTCATAGTACCCACTTAGATCCAATTAGAAAAATTTAACAAAAGCACATAAGTACCAAATAAGACCGGTTAGAACCCAATTTAAAATAAGAATCCTATTAGAAACCAATTAGGACCATGTAAGATGCCATCTGCATCCTATACGGTTTCTAAACGGCTTCTATTGATTCCTAACTGTCATTTTTACTAGGGTACGTTGGTGGTTCTTAAAATACCTAGGAACAGTTCCTGAGAATTGAACAATGCATTGGCGGTTCTTGTGTCTCAATTACGGGGACAATTTCCAAGACTTAGAGAAAGAGTAGATGGTTTTTGGGTGCCTATGGACAATTTATGAGAGTTGCACAAGGCATAGGTGGTTCTTGAGTGTCTAGGGACAATTTCTTGAGATTGGAGAATGCCTTGGGGCTCTTCCGGTTCCTGGGAACTATTTCAAAGAGTTGGAAATGGCGGGAAGTGGTTCCTGGGTGCCTAGGGATTTTGGAGTTGGAAAAGAACTCCACATACACCCGGAAGTTATTAAAACACTTTAAAGTTGGAAACATGGATCCAAGAACTTATTAAAACACATTGGAGTTGGGAACGGGGGTCCAAGAACTTATTAAAACACTTTGGAGTTGGAAAAGGGGATCCAGGAACTTATTAAAACACTTTGGAGTTGAAAACAGGGATCCAAGAAATTATTAAAACACTTTGGAGTTGGAAATGGAGATGCAGGAATTTATTAAAATACTTTGGAGTTGGAAAAGAGATCCACATACACCCGGAAGTTATTAAAACACTTTAAAGTTGGAAATGGGGATCCAAGAACTTATTCAAACACTTTGGAGTTGGAAACAGGGATCCAAGAACTTATTAAAACACTTTGGAGTTAGAAATGGAGATCCAGGAACTTATTAAAATATTTTGGAGTTGGAAAAGAGATCCACATACACCCGGAACTTCTTATAACACTTGAGTTGGAAACGGGGATCCAGGAACTTATTAAAACACTTTGGAGGTGGAAATAGGGATCCAAGAACTTACTAAAACACTTTGGAGTTAGAAACGGGGATCCAGGAACTTGTTAAAAAACTTTGGAGTTAGAAACAGGGATCCAAGAACTTATTAAAATACTTTGGAGTTGGAAACGGGAATTCAAGAACTTATTAAAACACTTTGGATTTGGAAACGGGGATCCAGGAACTTATTAAAATACTTTAGGGTTGGAAACGGTGATCCTGGAACTTATTAAAATACTTTGGAGTTTGAAACTGGGATCCACATACACCCGGAACTTATTAAAACACTTTGCAATTGGTGCTGAAATGTTTATTCATTTATATTGCAAATAATATATTACAAAATAAACTTCGAATACATTATTTTGATTGTAGTCGGAATAATATTTGTTGATAAAATAAAACTTGGAAAAAATACTTCGTTCACTTTAACGTTCTTAACTTCAAGTACATTAACAAAAGATTACAAATTATGATAAAAAACTATACGTAACGTGTTATAAATAAACTTTTCTGACCTACAGAAAAATGTAAAGTTTGTAAATAAAATGACGTATGTCCTAATTTTCAATGTACATTTTAAATACATGCTTCTTCTAGTAAATTTTAATAACCAATGAAAGTAAAATACATTTTTATTTCAAACGTATAAAAATGACAAAAAAAGATATCCTCAATTAAATGCGGATTAATCAGGCGGAAACCAGATTTCATACAAATGTTAGTCATGTTTTTATCATGGGGCGTATATTTGTTTTTCTGTCACTATTCAGTGTATTATAACTGATTATCACTTTGATAGAGGAACACTCTCTTGATTGAACGAAATTTCCTTGTTTCGAAGAAATTATTTTTTGTTCCAAGGAAAGTTGGTCTTTTCTTGAAAATGATGTTCTTCATTTTGAAGTTGTTTTTGATTAAATGAAAAAATGATGTTCAAGAAACGGTTTCTTTCATTCAGGACAAATATTTTTCTGTGTGAAACATGCAAATGTTTATTCGACTCCAGATATTTTTGCAACTTCCGTTTCAACATTTTGCTCGAAAACTCGGGAAGCGATAATAACTATCGCTGCACAGTGTCAAATGATTAATTGTAATATGTAGGAACTAAAATAGAAATAATTTCATAATGAAATTTTGATAAATCTTTACTAAGAGGACACATCAGATGATATTGTATACGAAATTATCCGAAAAATAGTAGATATAAAAAAAATATTCTCTGAAAGCTATAAAAAAAGTTTTGTTTTCACAATAAGAGGAAAATCTTTTTCCAATTAAATAGTTTCATGTAAGAGTGAAAATTCTTTTCAAATTAACACTGTTGAAAAAATCCTATTTTCGAATAATTTCAGTGAAAAAAAGTTTTTTTTTGTAGTCAGAAATGAATCGTTTTTGTTTATAAAATTTTTTGTAACAATCATATAAATGAATTTTGTTATGGATTCTGTTGGTTAATTATCACAAATAAGGTAACGTCAACAATAATTCAAGAAAAAAAAATGTTCTACGAGGAAACGGCAGATTGAGCAATTTCTTCGTGGAAATTTTTATTAAAAATTACGAAAGTGGTGAAATCTTAAAATTTAGGTTTTTTATCAATAATTTAAGTTAATAACTAGAAAATTTTAATACTTCTTCCTAGGAAATAATTCTTTTCCATCTTAGATTATTTTATGAAGTCTGATAAACTGTTTGCAAGGCTATGTACAAATTTTCTATTCTTTAGCCTAAATTACTCTTAACAAAGATAAATGTTAAGTTTTAATGATTTTCTGCAGTTTAGTAAGTAAGATAAGCGACTGATATTCATATTAAATTATTTATAATAAATATAAGTCTTTAAATTATTTTGCAGCATAATAATTTTGATAAACTGTTACGATACATGTAAAATGCAAAACAAATTTTTTCCACCAAAAAAAGATGAATATTTTCTATTTGATAACTTAAATTATTTATACCGAAACTAAATGTTCAGTTTTGACAATTTTCTGGAGTTTAGTAAGTCTGCGAAACTATTTTGATAGATATCAGATGGAAAATATCTTTTGTTTCCGAGAAAAATAGATCCAAATGTTGTATTTGTTAACTGACATTATTTATAATAAACATAAATATTAGGTATTAACAATATTCTGGAGTTCAACAAGACTGAGAAACCACTTCAAATACATATTATACTGCAAAGAATTTTTTTTTCATAAAAAAAGTCACGAAAATATCGAAAGCATTTTTGTCGCTTTTTTTTCGCCTCCGAGCTGGTCGGACGTGTTTCCCGGTCACTCCCTGTCAACCCTTTGTGAGAGCTTACGTAGCTTATTCGTATTTTGTGTTTTTAAGTGTAAAGTGAGAGTTAATTCGATAGTTATGACGACCAACGAAGAGCTAAAATCTCTCTTACAATCAATTCAAGAGAATGTAAAATCCACAGGAGCGAGTGTTCAACAAATGACTGAAGATATTAAACATGATCAGATGAAAAATGAAATTAAAGAACAAAGTTTTAATTTTCAAATAATCATATCGTTAAGCTACATTTACTTCAATAAATTGAACATACCCTTTTAAAAGAACCCTTCGCAGATTCTCACAGAAAGGAGCCGAACCTTTTAGCATTACAAAGAACTCAAACAAATGCCACCGGCCACGTTGCCCGACTCGCGTGAATCAAAACAGAAACTATGAAAATTCATATGCGTGAAAGAAACTTACTGTAAACTTAAAAAATTTAGTATACATATAACTTCATAAAATAAATTTAGTATACGTAAGTATATTAAAATTACAAAATGTAATGAATTTAGTAAATATATAGGAAATTTAATATGCCCGTGTATACTAAAACTGCAAGCATTTCTAACAGTGTGGTTTACCTGAAATTCACAAACCAAATTGTCCATTAAGACATGTTGTTTCTTCAATTAATACTCCCACTTACAAAATGGTTAAGTTATTCAATAATATTCTTAAAGAAGCTTTATTGGTACCGGAAAGTCAAGTTAAAAATTATTTCGAGTTTAAAAACGTCATTGTTAAAAGAACAGTTCCTCCTGACCATATTATGGTTTTATTGGATGTATCATCTTTACTCACTAATATTCTTATTGATTTAATGATGAAGAGTATTTTAAGTAGATGGATTTACATTCAAAATTTTACTGGTTTACCTTTGACTGAATTTGAAAAGGGAATACATTTTTTGATGAATTAAACAGTTTTACAATTTAATAATAATTTTTACCGACAAGTACATAGGACTCGCATGGGTTCTCCCATATCACCTGTTTTATCTGACCTTGTTATGCAAGATTTAGAGTCAATAGTTATCAAAAATTTAGATTTTACCATTCACACATATTTTCGTTGTGTAGATTATACTTTTAGGCTTAAATTCACACATGAAATAGGAACTAACAATTCCACTTCCATTTTAAACGTTAAGGTTATCAAAACCAATTATGGTACTATTATCACGAATTGGTACAGAAAAGATACGTATTCAGGCAGATACAGTAACTTTCTTTCTAACCATCACATTCAGCATAAAATAGCTATTATTAAAAATCTCGTTTAAACAACTCTAATATTGATTTTATAAAAAATATTTTGTCACTCAATAATTATCCAAAGGAGTTTGTTCAAACACACATTGATGATCAAAGAAAACCCCCTAAAGATCATTTACCACAACAAATTAATTCACATCTAGATTATAATTTAGATTTCAAACGTATTGTTTCTATACCTTTTCATGGTTGTTTGTCTTTTGAAGTTAAAAGAATTTTTAGTGAATTCAACATTAAAACATTTAGGATTGATTCTAAACTCGATAAGTTCATAAAACTAGGTGAAGATTTTCTTAACATTTTTCAGCTTAGTAATGTAGTATATAAAATTGTTTGTTTAAATTGTGATAAATGCTAAGTAGGTGAGACCGGTAGATTACTTTCCACTAGAACTAAAGAACATCAGTATTATTTTAGATAAAATCTTAAGAACCATAAAGTTATTGCAAAACATCAGGTTGAAACTGGTCATCAATTGGACTGGAAACATGTATTGGTTTTACACCATGAACCTAATGAGTTTAAAAGACTTTTAGTGAAAATGTTTTTGATTAAAAATGAGGGTGATAATTGTTTAAATATAATAACTGATCTAAATAATTTCAGTCCATTATACAACGTAATACTAGATTCTTTAATTTAAGATCCAATTTTTTTTCTTTGAGCATACTCTTATCATCATTTCATCATTATTGTACAATTTTAGTAGTTGTTAATTTGATATTAGTTCATTGTTCTACGAATAATTTGTTACTCAGACTTCCTAAAAACAAAATTACAAAAAAAATGTTTAACTAAAATTTATTGAACCGGATATATCTGACTTACTAAGTTATTGTACTTATGTTTATATTACTTCATGCTCTTACCTCTTCTCACTCGATGTTAACCCTTACCATGGAGCAGAACGTTCGTTCTGTCTTCCATTCTAAATTTAAAAAAAAAATTTCAAAGAATTTCTTAATGTGTCTGTGATGCTCATGGATCTCGCTACTTTTTAACATGTCAACGTAAAAATATTAAAACTTCAGGTAAAGAATTACAATTTCTTTTCCTCAACCACACTTTTTCCCGTATATGTTTCTTTATGTATATAAAATGGTTTTTCTATTTCCCGTCATTTACAATTGCATTATTTTCTTCGCAGAACTAACTTGAGATAGAATTTTGTAGGAGCATGAATCTTTTTTACTACATTTTGGTTTTTCCAATTTTTATAAAAATTGAAAGGACTTATTTGTGACTTGGATTCCTGTTACCGGATGAGAAGACCATTTGACTCTCGAAACGTCGATTAAAGGATCTTCTTCACACCATCAAGGTCTTTTTATTTGGTCTGAAGTATGTCATCTTACACTTTTTATGTTATTTATAAAATTTTATTTACTCAGACACATAACATCGCACCATAACCTTTACCATCTATTAATAAAAATATTTTTATAAATTATGTCACTCAGACACATAACATCGCTTCTCAACATCTTTTCTAATCTAACTATTATAACGTTTTGATATAATTGTTATATCTTATCGTCAAATTTAGAAGTTTATTCATATTATTGATTCATGACATCTCTTTCTAACATCTTTTCTAATCTTACTATTATAAAGTTTTGACACAATTGTTATATTTTAGAATCAAATTTAGATCCATGTTATCCATAAGGTGCTAGTATTTAAACTAATTTTAACTAAGTTCATTCATTGTATAATTTTTTTCACTGTATGTATCTTAACGAAATCAAAAACAATTTTCCAAATTCTTTCACAGATGTAAAAAAGTTCATGAATTTTAACAAGAAGATTAATAATGTAAAAACTAGAGAATCATTTGTTATTAATTGCCGCATTCATAATTTATTACTAAACAATATTACTAATGCTACTAAGAATGTTAGAAATTTACAATTTTTTAGTCACATTGCAAAAAACCATGTTAATTTCATGGCAGATTCTTTAGAATGCCGTTTACTTATTGATAAAATCAAATACTTAAATATCCATTTAGATTATTTAAAACAAAATTGTAATAATGTTGAAATAAATTTACGAAACTCATTACCTAATAATATATATACTATCATTTCAGAAAATTAATTGAATAGCACAGTAGAAAATTCAAAAGATAAACAAAAACTATAGAAAAAACTTCAAAATTTAAAAATTAGTAGTAAGGTTCATGTACCTATAAATGTAAACTAACATAAAGATACAATTAATCCTGATTATAAAGATCCTTGGATTATAAATTTTAGTAGCAAATTTAGTTAATCTTTGTTAACAAATCAACAAAAAATAATTTGAGATATTGTTAAAGATATGGAGTCAAATATTGGTTTGATTGAAAATACTGAAGATCGTGATTTGTCTTTATACTT
This sequence comes from Andricus grossulariae, assembly GCA_011634705.1. NCBI lineage: Eukaryota > Metazoa > Arthropoda > Insecta > Hymenoptera > Cynipidae > Andricus > Andricus grossulariae. The sequence goes on along the minus strand of JAABKJ010075445.1, from coordinate 18,710,180 downwards.
TTAACTTACTATAATAAGTTAAAAGTTGAAAATGCATTTTTTTGGTAGAAAATTAATCTTTTGAGTTCAAAATTCATGTTTTTAGTATTTTTTGTATAAATAAACAAAGAGAGAAAATGAAACATTTTTCAATTATTCTTTTCTATCTTCAAATCAATGACGTAATTAATCCCATTCTCGAAACAAATGTCGAAGTAACCAAAGAATATAAATAATGTAAAGGATATCGAATCTAATTGTTATAAACAAATTATAGTAACAAAATGTCAATATATTGAAAATTTTGCTTGCAGAGTATCTTTGTAAGTTGAAATTGCTTCATTTTATCAACAGGAGCATGTTTGAAAATGAAAATTTATTGTATGGTATAATTTGTTTATTTGATAAACAAATTGTGTAAACAAATACATAGTTTAGGCAGTTTTTGGAAGAAAGTAATCGTTTTTCTTGCTTCGTACTTTTAAATTATATGAGTGGTAATATTTAGTGATCAAGATTGGTCATTCGATATTATTTGTTTATTTTATAAACAATTTTTATAAATAAATGCATTGTTTGGTGATTTATAGACAGAAAGTAATAGTTTTTTTGTCTAATCGTCTTCAAATTACACAATTGGTGATGTTTATTGAGGAAGAATTGTCAATCGATATTATTTGTTTTTGTTATAAACAAATTTTAAAAACAAATGCATAGTTTCACCATTTTTAGATAGAAAGTGATCGTTTTTCTTTTTACTCGTCTTCAAATTACATAAGTGGTGCTATTTAATGGCAATGAATAATTGTCAATCGATATTATTTGTTTTTTTTTAAAAGAAAATTTTTTTAACAAATACATGTGGTCATTTATAGATGTCTCAAATCTGGATCTGTCACGATATCGGAATGATCATATTATTATGATCGAGATTATTAACATTACTTTTGTGTCCAGTCAAACGGGTGCCTTGCCGCCCCCACGAGACGTTGGAAAGGGGTAGGGATTTTACTAACATTATTTTTGTGACTAGTCAAAGAGGTTTTAATTAATTATTTACAGTGTTTCTGGCCGTACACATGTTTAAAAGCATCTAAACGGTGAGTTAAATATGATCATTCCGATATCATGACAGACCCATATTTAAGACATCGTAATAACAAAAGTAACAATAACTTTACGCTTTTGCCTTGTCAAATCGTTTCATTTATCGTTCAATTAAAGATTTTAATAGTTTGTTTGCCGAAAAAAAAAATTTCCTGCCAAAACAGAGGTGACGCCCCCATTCTGCAATTGCACCAACAAATCTTAATGTACGACACGTCAATTTGTAGATATTTGTAAGACCTCCATTATTTATATGAACTTTTCTCGGTCAGACATATAGGTAAGTTGCAATAAACATACAGGATGCGAAGTCATAGACCGAATTTCATAGAGCGCCTGCACTATACGGGTTCTTCGGATGACGTCACGTGCTGACGACACAGGTCAACGCATGAACGCCAGCCGCTAGCGTCTCACGTCTGCAGCTGCCTCAATCCCTTCAATCTGTCTGCATCAGTGCGTCTCGTCTGGGTGAGTGCATCAAACCATCGGGCTTGTTCTGTCCAACGTGTGAAAATGCAAATTTTGCCTGTCGCCATTCAACACTATTTATTTTGCTAATTTTTTAAACATTATTCTGCGATTCCAAGCTTTGATTTTATTACTTTGAAATTAAGGTATACTCTACTAAAAAAGGTTCGTATTAATAAAGTGAGAATATTCATCAAATTTAATTGTGGAGGTGCAGCTTCTTATTAACCTGTGAAGTTTGACAAACAGGATTGGTGATTCTTCTCCGACGTAAAGTGTTTGCAGAATGTGTAATATTAATTTTTAATTATAGAAATGGAACAAAGTTCAACTTACAATGCTAATAAAACAAGCACATCGCGCAGTGAAGATCATCGCCACCATCTGCATCGTGCAAGAAACGAAGAAATAATAGATAGAAGAAGAGAAGCATGGTTGATACAGCAAGAGAGAGAAAGAGAACATGAAAGACATAAGCAGAAGATGATTTTAGAGTATGAATTAAAAAGAGAAGTAATTCTGCGTTCAAAGAAACATTTCGGAAGGCTGTCGTGTGAATCTCAAGATAATCAAAGGATGAATTGCTCTAGTCAATGGCAGTGTAGACCTTCTGTTATGTCCCAAAAGTGAGTACACCTTTTTATACAGATTATATTTATAGATAAAGTTTTCAGTATTTGAGGGGTTTCAAATTTATATTGAAAAAGAAGAAATTTATCGTAACATTTCGATTATGAAACCCATTATTTATTGTAGATATGAGGTCAAAGCATACAAGTACTGCAAATTCAACTATCGTAGTCCAATTTTTATTTGTATTCATTGTTTTTTTTTTCAGTAACGCTTACACTGTATATTTTGTTAGCTAAAATATTTAATTATTCAACTCAGATGTTCAAAACAAAATAACATAGAAGTTGAAGGTCTTTCAAAGGTGATCAAATGTAATTCTTGGAAATATGCAAATCCCGCTTTGCGACAATGACGCATTGGACCAGTGTGTCAATGCGTGTAAATTCGAAAAAACGTTATTTTAATTTTAAATCTTTCTGTACGTACAAATACGGTGCAAAAGTTTGAAGTCAGCGAAATCACTAATGCGTCCGCATGCAAACGCTTCAACATTGGTAAATGCGTCTGAATTCGCGAGAGGGAAATACACACCCGAATTTGCTCCAATTTGTCACGGCGAATTTCAGCAAGTGTTGATTTATACAGTTTAATCCCTAACAGGAAAACCAACGTGCGGACATATAGAATTTATTGTAACTGCTTAATAAATTGTCTCGTAGCTCAGTGGGGACACTGGATTGATACACGAGGGATGGCTGGTTCAAGTCTCGACGCATTCATATGTGAATTCACACGCATTCAATTCACGCTGCCTCAATTCATCTAATTGCCTTTCAATTCTTTTAAACGAATCAGAAAAAGGGATTCACACGCATTCAAAAATTTTAATTCACCCCAATCCGTATCAATTCTTTCTTTTTTTGCTGGGAAAGGAGAAATTCACTTAATTACCGGACAACATTAAAGAATGAAATTTATTTAATGAAATGTAATAATTAAAAATACTACTTAACACTAGAACGACCGAATGGGTCATTCGACCCATTCGCTTCTTCGCGTTGTTTCTATTCTTGAATTATTAAACACAGACCATGGACATAGGAAAAGGAGGGAACTAGCCACACTGTCCAAGCGAGCGATTCACGTCTACTCCGAAAGGGAAACGGATTAATGATATAATAATAATTTATAGTGATTTGAATTTGAAATTGTTATTCTTTTTGAATTCGAGGGAATTCTCTATGGATTTTAATGGCTTGAAGGAAGTTTCAAAGCTTTTTTTCCTCTTATAAAAATCATGGCATTTTTAGGACTTTTTGACAGGTTCCAGGGATATGCTAGAATTTCTGCAGATGTATTGTTTCTTCATCAGGAATTCTCAAAAATCGCTGTAGATATGCTAATTGAGACTTATTATCTAGAGATTTAATTACAATTTTTAATAATGGTTAGCATAGTTAAATTCGACTTATCATTATGAATCCAACCATATCAAAAACTCATTTTTGGTAAAAATGCAGTTGTACCGTTTCTTCACCGGACGGCAGAACACTGATTAAAGACAGAAATATTCAAAATGATATTTCTTGTGCAACGATGATTTTATCATAAATGTAATTATTGTACTGCACTCACATCACAGAACGGACGTCGACCGCTTTCTGGGAAAACCTTTAGAAATAGATAGATAGAGGAAAGATTGATAATCCTCAGTAATGTTTTAACGACTGGGATAAAATATATAGAATAAAATTAGCAACACTTCCAGACCAAATAAGATATAATAAAGTTTGACGTTTCGTCACTGATGATAGTAACCTCATCAGAAATCCATGGTTAAATATATTAAAAGAATGACATAGGAAATTACATAAAAAGTAAAAGTGTTTTAGTAAAAATGTTCGAAAAAAGAAAAGGAGAGTTTCCTCCAAAAACAATATAAATTCTATCTGACATCGTGGAATTTGAAACGCAAAGGTTTCGTAAATGAAAGAGTCAATTATATAGGAAGAAAATGAGATTAACATTCTGAAAAAACCATTTTTGGTAATTATTCAATTGTGATGAAGAATTTAGAATTTGAATAAAAATTTATGATTTCTATAAAAAGATTTGTAAAACGGGGAGCATGGTGCAATGTAACATGCAGGCCCCGAGTCGATTAAGTACTGAAAGGATCGAACATACTGATTCGGAAGAAAGAAAATTTAGGCGCCGAATTAAACATTTTATAAAAGAATTTTAAAAGGTAAGTACCCAATAACAAACTTCATTCTCATTTTTAATATACATCATCTCGACAGAGGTTCTTTTAAAATGATTCGACTCCTTATGTAGTATTTTAATTTCATCCCATTTGATATAATTTGAATCTCCATTATGAACAGAGTGAATGTGTCTAGCAATTTCTTTATGGTTTTTAGTACACTGTTCTAATTTTTCTAATGGGTCTTTCCCCAATTTTATTAAAAAGATCAAACTTTGAGTCAATTCTAAGAATAGTATTAATAATAAAGTTAGAAAAAAGTATACGAATTGGATAAGATATATCTGGATAAAAGTTAAAAGAGACCAATTCTTTCTGTTGATAATTATTTGTTAAATTCAACTCAGAAGAAGGTTTTTTGTTATTAATTGGAAAAAGTCTTATTTTGATGTGTTGTTAAATAAGAAGTTTAGGATAACTATTGTAATTCATTATTATTCAAACTAAAATTAAATTTGCATGTTAAAAAGATTCATTGGAGAGAAGAATAGTTGAATCGACTAAATTCTTCACAATGCCAATCTTTTGGTGTATAGAATTATTTGACAGAAAATTTTAAAGTCTACTGGAATATGTACTTTTTCTAAACCAGTTCGTGATAATATCGTTTGAATTTTTTCTGATTATTTTCCAGTTTATAGTACTGGTATAATTCTTAGATTCAACTTCAAATGTGAATTTTAACCTTTCGTGATAGCTATTAAAACAAGAAACAATGTTTTCAATTTTGTCTTTCGGAACAATAAGAAAAGTGTCATCAACATATCTATAAAACGAATGGATTTTGACATTTAAATTTTCAAAAATTTCTAATCCGAGATCGTGTAAGACAATTTCAGCAAGAATATCTGATATCGGATACCCCATTGAAGTCCCGAATTTTTGATTGCAAAAATGATTATCAAATTGAAAACTAGTAGAATTCATGAGAAAAGAGATACCAGATTTAAAATCATTTTGAGAAATATTAGTAAAGTTTTTAATGTGACACCGTCTCTTATCGGTACCAGAGAGAACCAAATCTAAAGGTATATTGGTAAATAGAGAGATTACATCTAAAGACATAAAAATATGGTTATCCGGAATTTTAATCTTAATAATATTTTCTCGAAAAGTAATAGAATTTTTAACGAAGGAATTTAATTTCGGAATAGAATCAGATAAGATGTTACTCATAGTTTTAGCCAAGTAATAAGTTGGAGTGTTAATATAAGATACCACAGGTCTTAGAGGAAAGTTAATTTTATGAACCTTTGGAAGGCCATACATTTTTGCTATATTGGTATTGGAAGTTGACTATGACTTTATTTAAAAATTACGAAACCTTTACGTTTCAAATTCCACGATGTCAGATCGAATTCGCATTGTTTATGGAGGAAACACTCCTTTTCTTTTCTCGAAAATTTTACTATTGTCACTAAACTTCACCGCTCTAGCTAATGGTAAGTCATTGTATTTCGATGTTGAAAAATTATGTTTTAAAATACTTTTAATTTTTATGTAATTTCCTATGTAATTCTTTTAATAGATTTACCATGGATTTCTGATGAGGCTACAATGACTAGTGACGAAACGTCAAACTTTATTAAATCTTATTTGTCAAATGTCAAATGTTACCAATTTTTAACCCTTTAACAGCCAAGCCTAGTTCCCATCGAATAAAAATTCTGAAAAAATTCAGGAATAACGTATAGTCATTTTCTGATCAATTTTTGCGATACAATTTTCTAAAATTTTTATCATTTTCTCGGTTTCTATTAAATATCCCATAACTTACAATCAACTTACAAGATGCGGAATAGTCCACTTTAATCTAATCCAAGTATTTATTTTACATAATTCTAACTCTGTTATATGAAAATCAAGAGAAACGAAAGTAGTCAACGTTGCTCACCTGAAACAGTGGCCGTTGAATCGAATCGAATTCCGCACAGGAAAAACGAAAAATAATTCAGGAAATAATAACAATAAACAAAATTCCCAAAAACCAAATTTCGGGAATAAAAATAAGAAACCGGGTAATAATTCTAACAAGGACTCACAAGATGAAATAAGTTCAGATTCCAACAAAAATCAAATTCGCGCGCAAATAAAATCACACACAATTTAAATTGTTATCATTGTGGATCGGCGCAAAAACGCGTTTCCACTAGAATAAATTCGAAAACAATCTATTACGAATTTTAGTGGACACAGGCGCCACAAACTCTTACGTTGTCAAGGAATTACTGGAACAAATCCAGAATTCCAACTATTCAATTTTGAAAACTGTTTCGTGAAAATGAATGGTCGCGAATGAAGAAACGGTCGATATAGTTCGAAAAGTAGTAATTTCAATTGTAATCGGGAAAAAAGCCAAACACTCAATGTTCAGGTTAGTCTCAAAATTAAAGTTCGTAGGCATTCTAGGTACGGACATGTTAAAAATCCTACGGATGATTCTACACTATGACTCAGAAACTTGACTTCCGTTTCCGGCATGAAAGTGTTTGGTGGCGGTGATAGTGTGGTGCAGATTTGATCGAATTTGAAGTGGAATTACCCATCCACACACTACTACTTTCCAACCGAGCAATTCACGCCTACCCCGAAAGGGAAATGGCTTAATGATATATATTTCAGAAATCTTGATTGTCAAATTTAAAAGCAGTTGGTACGTAAATCAGCTGAGAAATCAGGTCAAGATTGAAATACAATCGTTAGAAATTCAATCCCTCAATACGTCTACTAATTCGTTCATTAATGCGAGATAATTAAATGAGGACCAATTAAATGACTTAGATACTCTCGCAAAATTCGATGACTGGTAAGTGAATTTCTCGTGCTGGTGAGATTCATTCTCGTGCTCATAGTGATTGATTAAAAGTTTTCAAAATTCTGCGACTGACCCTGATGGCAAAAACTCTCTGCAATTTCTTTGCAAATAACTTTCAAATTTATCTGCATTACTATACAAAATGTCTCTGCTCTACTGCTTAAAATGAAAAACTTTAACAAAGATGCAGATAATACTCTGCATTACTTTGCTTCGCTTAGCGGTGTGAAATTATTTAATTTCTCAGTAAATTTGTACAAACAGCCTGCAAGGGATATCTACAAGTACTCTGCAAAACTCTCAAAAACTCTTCACATTAGTACACGCATTCAGGCATAAAAAAATAAACATTACAAAATTATTATTAATTGAGTACGTGAATCACGCTAACGTTTAAAACTTCTATAGCATAGTTATTTGTACTTAATATCTTCAACCATGTTAATATTTATTTATTTAATTAATAATATAGTAATAATCTCATTTTAAGCCGTATTATGTCATAATTTATAAATGCTATGACGCTGAAAGCAGAAACCTTACAGAGAACTGAAGACAAGGGCAATGTTTTTCTGCTTTTTTCTGTAAGGCTTCTTTTCAAACTTTTTTCTCGATTAGTTCCCTTCTGAGTCCTTTTACTGCAAATCGCTGTCACATATCATTTACAGAGAAACAACATATTCTTGGATTCGTATATAATGAAAAAAGAATGTATCTATGCTAATCATAATCACAAATTTTAATTAAATTTCGAGATAATTTGATCTTTATTAGCATATCTACAGCGATTTTTGAGAAAACCCGATGAAGAAAGTCTCTATCTACACAAAAGTATGGAATATCTATGTCGTAGGCATTTAGCCGAATACGGCATTAGGGCTAATACTCCGGCAATAGGCCAAATGCCGGAAAGTAGACGAATCTACCTGCGTCGACCTTTTTTTCGTCTAATTCCCTGAATCCAAGGTGGCACTTAGCCGTCTGCATGTACTCACGGCTTAATTCCCAATGTTACCGGGGCACTAAGACGAATTTCAATAAATCTTTTTAAAATACAGTAAATTATTTTTATTACCTTATAATACATTCATTGTGAATCCCAGTAAATAAAACCATTAATTTTCAAACATAAAAAAGAAGAATTTTTAATAAAATAGTTACATTTTGAAACAAGAGGATGAATTTTCAAATAACATGATGAATCTTCAACCAAATAAACAAGTTTTTAACAATGCAGTTCAACCTTCCATCAAGTAGTTGAATTTTTAACCAAAAAAGATGAATTCTCGACGAAAAATGTAATAGTTAATATTTCAACCAAAAGACGAATATTTAACAACATAGTTATTTTGGACTTTCTATTCTTCGTGGTCACACCTCCCTATTTTGTTCCAATGACAAAAAAAAATTACCTCTACAAAATTTTAGCCAAATCGGTTAATATTAACACGTGCCTCAAAGCACTTGAAGTTTCTTATGCAATTAGCATGGGGAAAAGTAGCGTCCATCTTCAAATGCAGGTATTTTTTTATATTTCACCTGAATCCTTTGGCTCTGTGCAATTGTGATCTTTAGACTATGTTAAAAAAACACATCCAAACAAAAATTTTTTTTTTTAATTCACAAAATGGCGGACCCCTAAATTTGAACCAAAATTACAATTTCCACAATTGATAAAAAAAGGTCGTCTAATTTATACAAAAGGCAGATTTATTTATTAGAAAGCACGTGATGATAATGAAAACTCAAAAGTTTGAAAAAATTCAAGATGGCCACCAAATCATTTTTTTACTCATTATTTTTTTGTTTCTCGATAACGTCTTTTCAGCTGTCAATTGAAAGACTAAATTATTACAAAGAAACATTTCGGGACGTAAGAAAGTCAAAATTTGGAAAAATTCAAAATGGCGCCTTAACAAATATGCTAAAACTCGTCTTTGTTAAGCTTTTCGTCCTAAAATCTAAAAATTTTGGGAAAAAATCAATTTTATTGTTACAGAGCTTTTGGTTGAAAGTAGGTGTCGAAATTTTCACTAATGTAAAAATGGGTACTTTATTACTACTTTCAAAAAGTTACCTAATGTTTATAAATTTACACAAATTATGAAATATGTAATCAGAAATTAAGAATAAGTTATACATTAGATTAAGAATAAATTTTCAACTTACATTAAGAAATGACATTCCCAGTATAATTGAAGTTTTACGAACTTTTAAACAAAGTGATTTTCTTCTCATCCGGGAAGTGACGGCAATAATGCTGCTACAAGTTTCTCAGTAAAAATAACTTCTCTTGCTCTCCTCTTCATTGGACAAGATCCTGGTACAGATTCGTCAGTAAGTGGTGCATTTGTTGATTTTTCATTATTACTTCTGCCACTGTTGCCGCTGATACTGTATCCGGAAATCAGCTCCACAAGATGTGCTAGAAATTAAATTCTTCATTACATAATATGTAAAACATTTCTAAATGATGTGCTTGAAGTTTTAAAAATTTATATGATTTAGCTTCTAGAAATTTATAAGAAATCCGTCCCTTTGGTCTTGGTAGATTAATAAGAACCAAGACGAAAATTAGGTATTTTCCGTAAATTATATTGAAAGAAATATTTCTGTTGTCTAAATTGTGAAGTAATAGATTTTTTCTGCACGCGCACTCTCTCATTACACACCGGTTTTCTAGAATGATAGATTCGCAGTCAGAGTTATTTCGAAGAAATTGTCAAAAAGGCTCATTTTCACAAAATTTTACTTAGTAATTCAAATATAGCGTCCAACAATCTACGGAAAATACCTACTCATAGTTACGGTAATGTCAAAATTTTATAAATGAAAATTAACATTTTTGAAACTTACATATCTTATTTTTTTTCGACAATGGCGCATTCCGCCCGTGATTCTTCTACTTCTTTTCGTTCTTGATATCGATTTTCTCTCTCTTCCAGTTCATGGTCAATACCAGTCATATATCCAGGTCGCCATTTTTGTCTCTGCAGAAGCAAAAACTGTTTGTGTTCTTCTATTTTTATAATTTCCAACGCATTGGTATATGCAATATCAAAGAGGTCGTTTAGAGTGTCACTGAATGCATTTCTCTTTTTTTTCACCTTGCTCTCCCTTGTTGAATTTCTTTGTAGGTTTCTCCATTTATTATACAAGTCTTGCAGTTTTGATACGCAGTGATAAATTTCTTTAGTTCATCCACTGGTGACGTCGTTGCAATAGTAGAAAATAATACAGTTCTTCGCGGAATATATAATCAGTATGAAGTACGGTCAAGCATAAACATGGAAAGTGGTGCAGTCGTCCAATTGACCCCAGAATTAGCCAAAGAAACTCCATTAGGTACCCGGCATGTAATCTCTAAGAATTTTTATGCGGTACGTGTAAGCCACATGTGAATCACAATTGAGATCTTGGATTATTTATGATAACCAAATTAAATACTGAAATTTTTGTTCAGAAAAATCAGTAAATCATTTGAATATGAATTATCATAACTCATTCAAATATCATTGACATTTTTTAAAAATTTGCTACGCGTACAAGGTATACGCTAGGGATGCTTACCGACAAAAATTAAGTTGAGAATTACCTTTTGTTTAATCGTATTTCATACTTAGAATAAAAGACAAAATGAAAAAATTATTTTCAATTACCTATACATAGTTAGTAATATATTTTGAATACTTGTCTACATCTTTAAAACAACTTTTATTTAATTATAAGAAATCGTAGTCTGTAACTCTTATCGTTGTTTACTTACTAATAGATTTTGTGTACTCTTTGTTCCTTAGAAGACTAATTAGCCCCAGGGAATGGTTGCAAGTAAATACAAATGCTATCTTTTGGGCCGAAAATGCAAACTTCCAAACAAATGTTTAAAGCTAAATTTTTTACACATTTTCTATTTCTTAACATCGAAGCAAATTACAGTGTGTAAAATAATGAATAGATAAATAATCATAGATTGAAGAAGTAGATACTTATCAAATATCTCTAAAACCTTTAGGTAGAATGCCGGTGCTCTGATGAAATGTGTATATCCGAGAAGGTCAAATTTCAGGCCTATAACCTGTGGGATTCTAATCTAATAAAGCACTAGAATATTCACCAAATACATTCTGAATCGAATTCTTCATCAAAATTCCTCTCACTAGAAAAAATGAGGATTGTTTGTGCACTCTTCTTATGCTTGGCGGCTATCCTCGATTGTATCGGTGAATATAATAATATAATATATCTATAGTTCTTAGTACATTTACAAGATCTTCGCAAATTACAATTTTTCCAACGTCCGAAATAAATACGAATTTAAAATGAGTTTATTCAACAGCAACACAAATCATTTTTCATCAAAATAGATGACATTTTAATAAAAAAGTCTACTTTTTTAACTGAATAAATTAAATTTCAGCCGAGCCAAAAAATGAAGTTTTCAGAAGACAGTTTAATTTTCTACAAGAAACTTTACTTTCAACCAAAGAAGGTAAACTTTTATTCTAAAAGGACCAATTTTCAACAAGAGTTTCATTTTCGTCCAAAAAAAGATGACACTGAGAAAATAGTTGCACTTTCAACAAAATAATTAAGCTTTTCAAACAAAATTTGCATTTTTTAATAAATAGCAATATTTTTTACTGACGAAAATGAATTTTCACCCAAGAAGAGTACTTTCTTATAAAAAAAAATAATTTTGAGAAAAATACAGGAATTTTCTACCAAGTAATCAAATTTCAATCTTTCAAATTACACACATAATTTTATTAATATTCAATTTTTCGGACAAAAGAATTATTTGTATTGTAGGGCAACAAACAATTTAAAGGCATATATTCAACAAGAAACTTCGTGGACAAACGGGTGAAAATAAATATAAACAGTGGAAAACTGTTGTATAACCTTTTAAATTGAATTGTGGGTTTCAGAGTACAAAGTAGCGATATTCGATTCCATCAAAAAGATTTGTAAAGGACGATAGGCGAGGAAAACTTTTACACGCCTATCTGAAATTTTCTTCTCGAAGCTCCTTCTAGATGGCCGCAAAATATTCAAAATAACATTAATATGACAATTATTCAAAATTTAATAATAAAGAATATTATTTAACAAATATTGTAATTATTGAACAGATAGAATAAAACAAAAACGTTTTTAACATACTTATTACTAAAGTAAATCATGGCATAATACAAATCAGTAAAAATAAAATATTTAAAACTCAATAATCACGTTTCAAGATTCAAATTTTTATTTAAAATACTGCCAGATTATAAATTTTGTCTAAATACATTGCTGGTAATATATAAGAATTTTGCTTAAAATGATATTTTATTGTCTCCGTAATGCAGTTTACGATGTATTTCAAGTTTATTAATGGCTAAGGTTTGTTTGGCTACTAACTCCACCAAACATGACAAATTCTGAAATTTTTATATCGTAGAATAATGAAAGCTTAGTAATCAGATAGTGACTGGTATATGTGTATGGCCGTTGAGACATTTCGAAGATTTATCGCTTTCCGTTTACTTGATTGTCGAGAAATCAGCGTACGTCTCGTCGTTTCAATCCGAAGATTGCAAGACTTATCAGATGCTCTAAATCTATGTACAAAGTGTACACTAAGGACTTATTTTTCTAATTTTATTCCTTCCTAAATAGAAGTGACACAAGTATTGGTATATTGATGATTCGAATTGCAAGCATTTTTATTTTCTATAACGAATCCCTTATGTGAATTTTCGTAATTTGTGATTTTAGTATTCAGTTAAAAGTTTTGTACTCACAAACTAGACAGATTCACCATTTTCTGTATACAGGATGTTTTGGGATTGTTTTAGCATCCCTTTGGCTTCTCTTCTATAGAGAACCCAAACGGCCGCCAAGGCCTCCGAGGATGATCACTAATCCGCTTCAAATTTTACAGAATGTTTATATTATTTGTCCCTATGGTACTTCTTTCTTATGTATCAATAAGTATGTTTATCTGCAATAATTATGTTTTTTGGATTACGAACCTAAAAGTGTTGTTCCTTTTTTCCTGTCTCCAACAGCTCACCAGATACTTGAGAATCCTGACAGTTCTCGTCTTTTAATGGAAAATTTAATGAGCCAGATCCCAATGGTTCTGAATTTTTGATCTAAAAATCAGTGATTATAAAATATTAAGTTATATCGATTGTAAAATTTCCATCCTTACCACCTGTCAACTGTTTGGTCCCAACTTGGCCGGAGATAGCAGGCCCTGCCGGTTTTAATAAAACCCATACATAAATTATCCTTCCGTCTGTCAACACAAGGCAACCTGGTATTGTCTTGGTACAGCTACAGCCATGCATGCAAAACAAGTTTGTAAATCTCCAATGTCTAGCTCGTGAGATCGGATAGGTCTGAGTTCACTGGAGATCTCAAGCCTGATGGACACTCAATATAATTTGGAAAGAACTAAACGCAGTTACCGTCATGAATATATTTCTCTGGTTGACGATTCATTTCCAGTAGTCACAAAATCACATTCAACTCATTTAGTTACCACACTTGATCCTTTCAATCGAAAAAACGTCGTCTATTTGTTAAACGTCTTACTGAAGAAATTGACGCCTTATTAATACTGTCAAATCGCATTTGCGGCAGTGGCCATTGTGAGTAAATGGACAATTTTTGGACAGAAACAATAACGTCTTTTCTTCAAGTTAACTGTTGGAAATATTGAGTGCTTTAAGTGGACCTCTCTGAGATATTCTCGAAAATGTAAAAAAGAGAAGAAATTCCTGAAATACTGTGGAGGTCTTGATTTGTTCTGAGTCAATTAATTAGAAAAATATTCGAACATTATTATAAATCTTAGTGAAAACCATTAAATTAATTCCGTGGAACCTGTCAAAAATTCCTAAAAATTCCATGATTTTTATAAGACGAAAAAAAAGTTTTGAAGCTTCCGTCAAACTATTAAAATCAATCGAGAATTCATTCTAAATAAATATTCCTTTCGATAGTATATTTCTGATTTGCAATTTTTGGTAATTCAGCGCAAATGTCGCTACGTGCCGCAGAGCGTTTTATCTCACAATATAAATTAGTTCTCGAAGTTGTAAGTTACCCGCAAAGTTTAATCACAGTTATAATAACAACATTTGACAGGGTTATGTCACCTGATACTACTATGTTTCCTCTTTTTTCAGCATCTGCATTCACTGTGCTTGGAATATTTTGAGAAATTTTGTTTACCTTGTTCACACGAAAATAAATACTACTATTTAAATAATATTAACAAACGTTAATTTCGTTCTCATTTCGGTAGTTGAGCCGACATCAAATAACCATAGTTGTTCCAACTTAGGCAGCTTATGATGAGCTAACAGTTAGCATAAACCGTCGGCCCATACTTACCGTTTCGGTAGTTGGGCTGTCTTCAAGCAGCCAGAGTTGGTTCTACTATAACATTCGATGGTGAGCCAACAGTCGGCATAAAGCTCGACCTGTAGTTATTACTTGGCTACGCTCTAGGTGGCAAAGTTAGCCCGACTTTGAACATATGGAAAATTTCCACAAGATATGAGGTTAATTTTCTTAAATACAAAAATCGGAAATTTAAAAATTTGATGTGTTTCCAATGTCGATTTCTGGGACTTGGCGATTTTTTCCTAGTGCACTTTTGTCACTGGAAAGTTGTTAAATACCAGAAAAATTCTAAAGCAGAGGGAATAGACCATGTGGTACCACCCCTTTAAGGCCTTAAGTTAGGCAAACAGAGGGCAACGGTGTAATGCTTGCTGTCCGAAGGAGATTCAGAGTTTATATTTTAGGTTCAAGATTGAAGGTTTGTGTATGTTGGAGATTGACAGAATACCCAGGCTTACATGATTTATACCTACCGGCATCTCAAGTGAAACAAAGAGTCGATTGTGAGGGTAATTAGAGCGTCTACCAGTCGATTAAGTCTTGGTCACTACCAAGCTCCATGGTGTAATGGACAGCTTGTCGGTTTTAAATACCAGCGGTCTTCCTTCGAATCCTAGACCGGAGTCAAGTTTTGCGCACTATCGATTCTATGCAGATCCTCGACAGTTTCTAGTCATTAGATTAAGTCAAGTTGAGGAAATTTAAAATAAGGACGGGCGTAGCCGTGACCCCGTTATAAACTACTGAATTCTAAATAATCCATTTTTCGTTGTACTTATTTGCTACGAATTTCCTAATTTTAAGGTGTTATATGGATCAAATTATTCTCTGAGGATTTTTTTTTTCAAATTGGGACTGTAGATTTATTAGAGTATCATCTAAAGCTTGTTACAATTAGAAGAGGGCTGACCATTTCGAAGTTAAGGTGAGTAAAATAAAAAATCCCATCTTATGCACGTAAGGCTTATCCCAAGGTATTGAAAATGTAACATATTTTAGCATGACGCCTAAACGGTTCTTACATTTTTTTTTCAAAAACTGAGACATGATAGATGGGCGCAATGCAGAGATCCTGTGAAAATTACAGCGTTTTTTCCATTTCGTTTATGAAATAAAGCCCTGGAAGTATGAAAGAACAGAGAGGTCCGATATGTTTGACACTTTCACGTGCATTCAGTTCATAAACGTGAAGTTGGAGCGTCTTTGATGGGCTTGCGTGTGTTCTTTGTATGAATAGCTCTTTTTATGAATCTATCCGTATAATACCTTAACATAACTACGAAAGATCTTTAAAGTGAATCCAAACGCGACGTGGAGCAGTATGTAGTGGACAGGCTTGGTCAACTATGTGGGGAACAAATGGCGATATGAATAGTAAAATAATTGAAGAAAAAAGGAAGAATAAAGACAAAATTAAGCAAATGAGAAAATAAAGACAATTAGCATTCTATATCCCATTTTACGTTTCTCATTCAATTGATTTTGCCTTTATTTTTGATGGAAAAAAATATAATGCCACGTGTGCATCATCCAGTGACAGCAAGTGACAATCACAAATGACAATAAACAATTTGCCGCGCACGTGCTTTTTACACGGGTTTGCGCCATCTCGTAGTCCTCATTGCCTCTCCGACCCCGAGACGTGGTCCTAAAAATTCGCCATTTCCCTCTAAACAGCTGACCGAGCCTGTTAATGGAGTCGTCGATTTGGCAATATAGTTCATAGGTGTGAAACTTGCAGCATAAGTTTGGGACCAAACGACGAAAAATACGGGAAAAAGTCTTAGAGAGCAATTATAGATCCAAAAGACGTGAGATATGTTAGGAGTTTTTGTTTTATCCATAAAAAATGCTATGAAAAAAATCCTATTTTTAGCATAACAACGCGAGACAAGGAAGAGTGTCTGAATATAGGATTGTAGCTTTTTATTGCAAGGCAGCTCAGAAAATCAATATACATTTAGGAATATCTGTCGACAATTGAGTGCGAAGCGCGAGTATCACAGTGAGAATGTGTACCTCAAAGCCTACAGAGATTTGAGCAATTGAATCTTTAACTGTACTTCAGTGCGTGGAAACTGCAGAGTGTGGAGATCCATGAAAGAATTGGCCTCTAGAAGAGATGTTTTTGCTATACTTTCATTCAAGCATTCTGAGTGCAAAGAATAAATATCCGAGGGCGAAGTGCGAGATTCGAAAGACGTGCGCCCTGGGCGCGCTCAAACTTTCGAACAAAGCGAGCCGCATGCGCAGCGCGTGATGAGAATGTGTTCACGCACTTTTGCACTTTTGTTTACTTTTTTATCCAAATTTTGATCTCATATGACGGTTTTCAGCCAAATTTGTGTATAATTTTTGATGAAAGAATTTTTCAGAATAATTTCGTTTTGCCGGTGTACAAAGTTGATTGTCTGCTACGATGAAGTACTTTACATATCATTTAGAGGCAGGCAGTCTTTACTTTTGATTTGGGTGCTGCAAAAATATTGCTTAAATACACTAGTCGATATTTGGAATGCGGTTAAGAAATTGTTTTTATATAATTACCAGAAAGGTAATTTTTATTTAATTTTATCTTTTGTAAGCTCTTTTATATGTATATGTATATATATAATTAAGAACTAAAGGTTAAGAACCACCGCAGGATCCCACTGGGAGCAACTGTTATCTAAAAAAATGACATCGGCTCCAAGTAGGACCGCGGTAAATCCCATTCATGGCCACGTCTCACAACCGTGAGATGGTGTTGCGGAATGAACGTGTTATTTAAATAAGTAACACGAGAATTCTAGATCAATCTAAAATATCTATACCTTAATCGTAAGATTTCAATGAATTTAAAAGGGATTTCAAAGATTCTGAAGCATATCGTAATATTTCGAGATATTTTAGCGAATTTCAAGGATTTTAACCGATATCAAGAGATTTGAAGGGATTTTTATGGGATTTTGAAGATTATAAGCGATTTCATAGAGTTATGAAGATTTCACAGGATTTCAAAAAAATTTTAAGGGATTTCAATGGATTTCAAGAGATTTAAAGGTGATTTGATGATTTCAGGTGATTTAAAAGGATTTCAAGAGATTTTAAAGCATTCCAATGTATATTCATGGATTTTAGACGATTTCGTAAAATTTTGATGAATTAAAAAATGGGATTTCAAAGATTTCAAAGGATCTCGTAATATTTCGAGATATTTTAGCGAATTTCAAGGATTTTAACCGATTTTAGGAGATTTTAAGGGATTTTTATGGAATTTTGAAGATTTCAAGCGATTTTAAGGATTTCAAAAGATTTCACGAAATCTACAAAAATGTTGGATTTTCACAGTTATTAAGGGATTTTAATGTATTTCAAGCGATTATGTACGATATCCATAGAATTAATAGGGTTTCAAGGAATATTCACATCATTTAAAAAATGTTAAGCAATTTACTAAAAAATTTCGAAAGTAATCACGGGATTTCAAAGGATTTCAAGAGATACTGATTTAAATGGATTTTATAAGATCTCAAAACATTTTACGGAATTTCAAACGATTTGCGAAGATATTAAAGGACCTTGAGGGATTTTATCAGATATTAGGCGATTTTTATGGGATTTTGAACATTTGAAGCAATTTCAAAGTTTTCAAATGATTCCACGGAACCTCAATATATTTTAAGGGATTTTCACAGTTTTTTTAAATAGGATTTCAAGGGATTTCAAATTATCTACGATATGCATAGAATTAACAGGTTTTCAAGGAATATTTACATCATTTAAAAAATGTTAAGGGATGCATACACGTTTTACAATACAGTGATTAAGAAGTAATGATTAACAATCTCAGTTTGTATAATAAAATAACATTAAGTGAATTAATTCAGGCTGAAATTTTCAACAGATAAATTTAGTATCGCAACATAAATCATATCGCTAAAATTTGAGCCTAAACAGGGTTATAGTCGGAAACGAAAAATTGAATCGTTGTGATGAATTTCCTCAAAGATTGACTAAAGATATCAGCATCAAATGATATGGTATTAATACAGTTGAACGATCTACAAATTTCTGAAAGCTTTGAGTGGAAGCCATAATCAGTTTTATGGTCTGGTATTTCAAACAATACATTATGCCTCAAAGTTCTCAGTGCTACCCTGAATGAAATCTATCGCAGTAAAGCAGGACTATCGATTATTCCGTTTATTAATTTGCACAGAAATATTAAATCTGCCTGTGTTCTTCTACTCTCTAGTGATTCAAGGTGTAAAAACTCTGAAACACTAATGAGTAACCTGACTCCTTTGGTATCCTTAATTTAAAAGCTAGCGCACGCATAAAACGATTCTGAATAGATTCAATTTTCTCTTTGTGATTTCTTTAATAAGGAGCCCAGATAATCGACGCATATTTCATGATTGGACGCACTAAGGATGTAAATAACATTTTATAAGTAGAAACTTGTCGAAATTCACTAGATACACGAAGAATAAAACCGAGTAGTTTCGATGCTTCGAGAAAAACACTGGAAACTTGTTGATTGAAAGAAAGATCTTTTCTAAAAATGATTCCTAGGTCGTTAATCTTCGTTACAACTTGAAGGACAGTTCTATCAATTTGATAACAGTAATAAATATTTTGATCTTTGCGCGAGAAGGTTATAGCATGCCACTTTTTTACATTCATCAACATTCCATTATCGTAACACCATTGAACAATATAAAATTTATTATAGAGTAAAGTCAGTGGTTCTGGAAGAACAGGATTGCATTCGATAAAAAACCGAGGAGGTATTCCATCTGCTCC
Source organism: Andricus grossulariae (assembly GCA_011634705.1). Classification (NCBI taxonomy): domain Eukaryota; kingdom Metazoa; phylum Arthropoda; class Insecta; order Hymenoptera; family Cynipidae; genus Andricus; species Andricus grossulariae. Next base: position 18,690,780 of record JAABKJ010075445.1, on the reverse strand, counting down.
TGCGCCCTTATGCGGGTCGAGATTCGCGATTTTATCATATACTTGCTGCGAAGTTATTTCTGAATTAGATATTATATCATTATGCATTTCAATATTTACTGGTTTCAGAAGTGCGTTTTCGACGTGAACAGATTTAAAGTATCTAGCAAAGGTATTAGAAATTTCTGTGCCATTGTACACATTCGTATAGTTGTGAATTAGATTGTTGGGAACGATTGACCCACTACGTTTATTATTTACGAAGCGCCAGAAGACCCCAATATTCTGTTGGATATTATTGTCTATTTTACTAATGTAATTAGCATGGAGAATAGCGTTTAAACGATTACATTCCGATCTTAACGAACTAAAGGACTCATAATCCATCAAAGTTTGGCTCTGCTTAAATTTTTTATGTGCAATTTTTTTCTGGCAAACCAATTTTTTCAATTCTAAGTTAAACCATCTAGGAGACGCAGAGAAGAAAACTTTTTTCTTAGGAACATGCTTTTGGATCGCAAAATTTAGGTGATGGTAGAAATGTTTAATAGACGTCTCAATGTCCTCATCACTCAGTTCGGAGTGCCAGTTCACCGTAGCTAGGTATTCCTGAACCGCTGTGTAATTTGAATTCTCAAAATCAAGAATGAAAAAATCAGTCACTTTAGAGAGTGATTCTGATTGTTTAATGTAAATATTCAGAGGAGGGTGAAACACGTCGCAGCGAACTAAAGGATCCACAGCGACCTGAGTATCCAGCTGTTTAAAATTTTTATAAACATTAAATATAATAGATTACCTTTATTGTCTGTCAACTCATTCACTTGATTTAAATTTAAAAATCCAAAAGTGTTAGCAACTAATTCAGCAGCGGCCGAAATGATGTTATTAACCGGATGTAATAACTCCATTGAAACACCCATCTCATCATTAAACCAACAAATTCCAGGTAAATTATAATCACCCGTTACCAGAACGTTAGCATGGGGAAACATACTAATTATGCTTTCTGTCGTGGTTGTATGTTTTAAGTAGATACCATACGAAGAAGCTGGAGAAATGTACTCGGAGCTTATTATATATTCCTTGTAAGCAGTCTGTATTTCAACAAAAATTTGTTCAATAGATTTGTCTGAAATTGACATTATGCTACTACATAGTTTTTTACTTACTGCAATTAGCACACACCCACCTCTTACATGTACGCTTGAAAATGCATCTCTATCTTTTCTAAAAATACAATAGTTGTTAAGACCCAGTTCAGCATCATTGATGCCTAGATGCAGACAAGTTTCAGTCAAAACTATGACGTCCCAATTAGTTGACGATAAAACGACTGAGTTCCAAAATTCACGTAATCTGGTACGAAGTTCACGTACATTCTGGTAATACACGGTGATTTCAGTAGTCGACGAGGCATCCGACGTTTCCAGTGTGACATTCTTCAGTTACGAGCGTGAAAGGGGCTCCCACTCCTGCGACGTTTAGATTTCGGGGGTAATGCGTGAGAACGTACACAGGCCTACTGCGCGCATGAGCGCGTATGCGATTCGCAATGAACAAACGTCAAATTCAAAGCAGCGCGCAATCGCGCGCGCCATCACTCTCGACTAGGGTGGGAAAAAATTCTGCTCGCTCCTTTGGAGTCGGGACGCTCGTATCTGTGGAGTGCTCGTATTTCTGGAGCTCTTATCTTTGGTGTTCGAGTGTAGCATCTATTTTCAATTAATCGTAATAAAACATTAATTCATCTCACATATTATATGAAAACTCTGGATTTGACTCAGCTAAACATTATCAATCACGCAAAATAATTTTTGTTCATTAATTTGTTTATAAAGAAATAACCAATTTTTTGAAATTATTCTCACGGATTGTGAATTATTATTAGATAGGTTTAGTGCAGATATGAAATATCTTTTAATAAATATAAAAATCTTTTGAAAAACGGTACTTCTGAAAAGTTAAGAAAAAAATGTCAACTTTTTTTTAAATAAAAAATTAACCAATTTTTGCTAAAAATTGATTCGTCCACAGATACTTTTTTGCCCCACTTGGCGATGCTTTAGAGACATCGTCATGATTTTTCATAATAAGTGACGTTTCAAAATTCAACGATAACGTGTGGCGTAATTAAAAAAAAATCATACAGCTGAAAAGTGGGAAGAGGAGAGTGGAATGTGGGAAAGTTACGTAATCGTCCAACTGGCTTGACAAAGAAGGGATGCAGTGTATAATTCAGTACTCATTTCTTTAAGTATTTTGAACAATTGATATTGAAGTAAACTGGAATTATTATATGTCGCATACGGAGCACATATGTGGTTCTTGTAGTATCTATTAAACTGTACTTTAAAAAATGAAAGGCTGATTCGTGTTCTACATAAAAGTATATATGTCAAGTGTGTGGCAAAGAATAATAATATTAATAGGTACTGTTTGAAAACGGAAAAAGCCCTTTTCTTGGTTTTATAAACTTCCGAAAAGCGCATACCTGTAATTCATTTGACACTCCGTATATCCATGTATTTTAACGCGCTGATTACGAAAAGAATAGTGAAAATACTCACAAATTTGATTTTCGTTGTGAAAACCACGAAAACCCCGTAAAAGTCACGGTTTTTTGAATTTATCTAGGTGAATACAAAAAATATCGAAAAAGCTTTTCAACAAAAGTTGTAGATCCAATCAAAATATATATTTTTTATTCGAAACACTTTTCCTCCCAGATTGACAGTTTCTGAGAAAATCTCTTTTGACATGTAGTAAGTGCAAGAGGCTGAGTCTTTGGAAAGGGGTAGGGGTTTGAAGAATATTATTTCTATGACAAGTCACAGTCACAGTTAATTGCAACATTTTTAATTAAACTATTTGTCGTAAACAAATTTATAGATACTGATCCTACGCGAAAAACAACTACATCAATAGATTTTACGTGAAAAATTACTAAAGAAATCCCAATTATTTATGAAAATAATAGCCATATACTGAAGATGGCAGTGCACAAATCTATTGTTTATTATTTTGTTATATCTAATTGGGGCAGGAAAGAGATAATGTAACATAGGTTCCTTTTGTAATTGTTCACGTAGAATCGATTGATATAGTTATTTTTGGTCAGAGGTTAATGTTTAGTAAATTGTTTATAGCAAACCGTAATATAAGTACCCTGCTTGGAGACCCAAGGTGGCTAAATAACTAAATAACTCTAAATCGGTTACATGTTCATAAGCCCCACAATTATATTGTGTCTTGACGTGTTCTGTTTACTGTTTTTGTATGTAGGGCAACATATTAAATTGGAAAGCATTTTTGAAAATGTTACCATACTGGCCTCTAGGATTTGACCTCGTATACGTTTGAGGTATTCTAACATACATTAATAATTAAGTTACTTGTGCAAAGCATTGAAGATTCCTTTAAATGTATAAAAGAAGACACTCTTCCTATATAGACGTATCGTCTTTAGTTAACAAAAAAAGTCTGTTTGAAAAGACATCTTAAAAATGCTTTTACACGTACACCACAAAAGAAAGGCCTCTTCAACTTGATTTAATACAATGTACCTGAAGTTGTGAACGTTCAAATGAACGAAATATTTTTCCCCATTTCTATTTCACCCATAAATATTGTTTCAATTGCAATTTAAAATATGCATTGTAATCTTGTTTCAATAATAAATTATTTCCAATATAAATAAAGAAACATTTGAGCACTTTTTCTGGTTAACAAAGTCATCAGTAAAAAATTTCGTTCATTTGAACGTTCAGAACTTCAAGCACATGCATTAGCAGACAATTGTGAGGAAATAGTGTCTTTATTGTCACTTTTTTCGAAATATTAGCAAAATAATGTTATAACTCAAGAAAAGTAACAAATACAGTGTAAATAGTGTGGCCAGTCCGAGGCCTGCACATAGTTTTTGTTTTAATTGTGAAATTTATTAAAAAACTAAAAAAGATACGATTTTCTTGTAAAGAAAAAAAGATGTGGAATGTAATTCTCTATCAGCTAAGGGTTAATCGAATAATTTCAGCTAAAACATCTAAAACAAATAAATCATCAAAATCAGCACCATTTTTCAAATGTTTTTAAACGATTAATTGGTTGAAGCACACATCACTAATCTTCAAATAACCAACCTCGCGCTCCTAAAAACTTGCGAGTAATTAACTCACCTCCACCTTCCCTATTTCCAATTTCCCCATTAAAATGGCCCGTATTCTTTACCAACCTGTGAAATTGAGAACAACGTTATGGAAGATATTAAAAAGAAAAACAATGATTAAATTAAGTTTTTCTCATTTATCTAGAAATCTGTAAAATTTACAGGAAAATTTTTGAGACAAAAAGATGCACTTTTTAAGATCTAGAACTTTTTTTTCTAAATATAACATTTTTCCAGACATTTAAAAAAACGAAAATTGAAAAAATGCAATAGAGGAACCTTTACACGATTCCTACAAAAATATGGGACTGATAGGGAAAGCAAAAAATAAAATAAAACAGATTAACACAAGAAAAAGTCAGTCGATAAGTCCAAACAAGTTGGTACCTTGTCCTTTACATAGGAAAGAAAATTAATGTTCTTTCTCAGTATTTAGAACTGAAACAAGATTATACTAGAAAGTTGTTTTATTTGGGAACTTCGGAAGCATTGCTACAGGTAGCGTATTAATTTATAATGCATTATACATACGTAAGGCTATTGAGTACGGACATGACCTTGATATTTACCGGATATGACAGGCAGCGCCCACGGCGGCCAAAGCCTAACATCCCTGAGGGATAGAAATTTGAAATTTACATACGATAGCATGTGTACATTGTTTTGAAATATAATACATGCATAAATGATTGCTTTAAAAACGTATATAACATTTTTCAAAACGAAGCAAAATAATAGAGGAAACTTTCCTGCAATTAAGTTTAGAATATATAAAAAAAATGGTCTGCTGTAGTGCTCCGTCTTGTAAAAACAGAAGCAAAGATGGATTAATCTTTATCGTTTTCCACTAGGACAAAGAGAAAGACTGTCAATATGGATTATAAATTGTAGACGCGACAAATGGGTAACGAATTGTAATTCAAAATTATGCGAAGTAAGTACTTATATTTATGACAGAAACAATATAATTTGAATATCTGGTGTATGAAGCTCAGGGTTACATGTCATTACATTGCCTACGAGCATTTTTTTGGTATGTTTCAGCGAAATAAGATCCAGAAAAAAGTAAGGTTAGGAACCCGTATTTGCTTTTTTTTTAAATTTAATAAAAACATATTTTTTTGCTATATGTATGCATTTTTATATTTATTTCAAATTATATACAATTTCGAATCAATAGTTAAAACCTACGAGTTATCGGTAAGTAGAATAATTTGCCATTTTTTCTTTTCAATTGATTGTTATATTATAAAGTTTAAAAATATTGATCTTCCTAATAATAGTATTGTCTTGAAATATGACAGCTAACTTTACTTCAATTTTGTTACACATTATTACTATTTAATTAGGTTCTAGACCAAAATTCATCTCTTAAAAATTCGATATCAAGTTAGTGATTTTGAATTTCTTGGGGAACCAAGATGGCAGCTTGCATATTCCCATTAGAGATCCTCGGGAGAGTTGAGTCACGATTCCCCCTCCAATGCTCGCCGCTGCTGTACCGGAACTTGATATTTTACTGCGGCGCGAAAAGTTTGAAAAACGAAGTGTAGCGCAATACATGACAGCATGCGAGCGAGCATCGAGAAATTTTCGTATTTAAGTAAAAGGATTAAAAAATGGAAACCACGCAATGCAGGCCCATTATTTAATATAAATTATTTTTCTAAGTTTATTTATATTGAAGCTATGATGTATGAAGTGTGCGATATGCGAGTTTTGTGATTAATGCAGAAGTGAAAAAGATGTTGTGTATAACCTACTTTCAAAGGAAAAATATTGACAATATTTTGGTGAGATATAAGTGTTTTGCAAACATGGTGAATTTCTGTATTTTATACTGCAATAATTTATCTAAAATGGGGTTTTCCCCAAACAAATTCCATGAGATCCCAAACTTCGAGAATTGTGGATTCAGAATATCAATCAAGCAGATTGGAAAGCAACTGACAAATCATGTGCTTGTGAGGTATGAATACTCTTTTATTTATTAAAGTGAAATAATATATGGTCAAAACAAAACTTTATTTTCAACAAGTTTAATTACAGGTACATTTTGCATCTGATATTTATCATTAATATTATTTTTAGAATATGAATTTATGCAATTTCATGATTTAAATCTTCATCCTTTCCTACGATTTATTTTTACTTCATTTATACGTGTAACCTTTTCGAACCAAAGCTTTACTTCCAACCTACAAAATATATTTATTTAAACAATATTATTTATGGAATTTTGTATAATATATATGCCTAAAAGTGATTTTTAATCACATTTCGTTTATTTTGAATGTTTAATTCAATGATATTCTCTTTATTTTGCATTAACTCTGTTGTGGAATGAACACTATTTAAAAATCGCGCCATTTTTCGAATAGCAGGTTCCAGTACAGCGGCACCAATCAGAACTTGAGTACTCCGCGTCTCAACTCTCCCTTGAGGATCCCTAATTCCCATCTAATATAGTACCCTCGAAATACTACAAGGAGACCGCACGCCTGTGGCGTACATGGTGGGAGACAGCCCACATCCGCGATCGCCTGTCCTCGGATTTTTATTTCTTTCCAGATGAGAGCGCCTCAAGTGGCAAATTAAGGAATTACGATTACTATAGTAGCAGACGACAATTTAGTTACAAGTTTTCTCTAAGGAGGCGCTCTCACCTGGGAAGAAATCTCGATATAGAGAAAATCGGAGGACAGGCGATCGCGAAATGGCGCCAGGTGAAATACATGGCGTGTGGTCTCCTTGTAGTACTTCGTGATAGAACCTTACCACCCCAGGTGTGGATTGGATCATTGATGCGGCCATGATCCAATTATGAGTTCATGATGCAAAGCCAATCATAGGTGGCAGCACCAAGTCGAGTATGTTCCAAGGAAACACGAAGTCATCTTAAAGAGCTCTTTACTACATCTTCTTGAAGATAAACGACATCTTTGAAGATATCCTATAAAGGTTTGAAGATATCCTATAAAGGCTTCAAAGAGTCTTTACGGTTTAGCTATTACCATCGAAAAGAGCTCTTCGGGATATCTCAGCGACGTCTTTAAGATAGAAATAAGAAAAAATAACGAATAGATAGGACGGCATGAAGATATCGTTTTTTACATGTCTAAAAAAACGCAAAGAAAAATTATGATTAGGTAGAACAACTTATTTTTTTTAATACCCGTACAGAAGTAAGAAAATAAAAAATGTTGCACCACTTTTAGTAATAATACTTCGTTGTTATAGCAAACGATTTGCTTGTTGCCTCTTGAGTGGTTAGAAAATTCTTTCCGATTACTTATAGCAATTTTAAATAACAGGTCAGAAAGAAAAAGCGTGTCAGATACTTGCCAAAAACAGCTCTAACTTCTGGAAATATAAAATATAAGTCTTGATATAAATTATTATAAATAATCATTCATAATTACCCGCAGCTTCTCAAACGTCGCGCACGAGCCTCCTGCACCACGCGCCTTTTTTCTTTAGAAAATGTACCTTTAACGATATCATCAAATATGTCTTTAAGTTATCTCTGAAAATACATCCCGCGCGTTTCTAAAAGTTTCCTTAAAGACACCTTTAAGAAGCAAGTTTAGGATATCATTGAAAAACTTCTTGTAAATGTCGTGAATATATCTTTTAATAATTTCTGTAAGAGCTCTTGCGAACGATAAAAATAACGATATCTTAAACAGTGATGGGATATCGACATCATAAAACATCGATTTTTCGCTTGCGATGTCGATGTTTTTGACATCGATGTCTCAACTTCGATGTTTTCGATACATCGATGTTTTTTCCTTGATGTTGGATATCGATGTTCTTGTTTGATATCTTATTCGTCACCAAAAGTTTTGGTTTGCGAAAGTTGTGTTTTGATTGGTCCATTGCATTAGCATCGGTTGAATCTCGTTACCAGCGAGAGCATTTAACCAATTTTTCAATGAGAAATGACTTCTAATACCCATGTACGTTATGCAATTATATAAAATAATTATTAATAATAGCTTATTCCACTGGTTACACTTTTCTTACCCTTAGCGTAATTTTTACACAAATCCCGAGTTTTCTTTTCGGCAAGCTAATCGCAAAAAAAATCAAATACCTACACCGTATTTTCGAAGGATAAAAAAAAATGGCGTTTTCGCAAATTCAATGCAGAAATGTCCTTTTTTTACATTCTCATCAATGAGAAAGTATTGGTTTTATGTGAAGAACGACTTTTGCGGATTTTAGATGACAGTTACTCCCAGTGGGACCCTGCGGTGGTTGTTAACCTTTAGTTTTTAATTATATATGTATATATATATTTTAGGGTTGCTGATTATAAATTTAAGGATAAAATAATTCAAAATTGCGGCAAAATTTTTTTTAACATTTTTAAAAAACAACTCAAAATAAATGATTAATATTTGCCATACATATTGCTTAAGGCATTGGTATATAACATAAAATAGGTTAAACTTGAAATGAAGGGTGAAACCACCCTTAAACCGAGCAAAACACCCCCAAAAAATGGTTTTTGATGTTTATTTTAAAAACAGTGCACCGGAAAAAAATGATTGTTTACAAACAGTTCTTACAATTCACAATAAGAATGCTGATATGAATTTTTCCTCTGCAGGCCATGCCTTCTGAGTAATCAACCCTCAAAGTAGGGGGTGGGTTTCACTTTGCGGGTGGCACGCTCCTTCCATAGATCATATCTTGTAACAAGATGGTTTTTCGAGGAAAATGTATGAAACCTAAATTGTAGAACGGAAAATTTTGTATAACTTTAGTTATATACACTTTTATCCACAAACGACTAAATTTCAAGATATGAGCTACGGAAGGAGCGTACGACCCGCGCGGTACAACTCACTCCCTACTCTGAGGGTTGATTACTCAGAAAGTATGACCCGCAGAGGAAAAATTCATACCGGCATTCTTATTTTAAATTGTAAGAACTATTTTCCTGTGAAAAATAATTTTTTTCCGATGCACTATTCCCAAAATAAACGCTAAAAGACATTGGATGGGGGGGGGGGGGTTGCTTGATGTAAAGGTGTTTTTATTTTGAACTGTTTTACCCTTGGATTTATCATCAGCAACCCCAATATACATATACAGACATTTTTTGTGCTTTAGGACTTCATTTGTTCAAGTTATTCAACTTTAAAATCGAATGTAATGTCATAATTGTTTTCTTCATAGACTGTCACATGCTGTTAACATACATACAACTGAATAAAAAAAGAATTAAATACTGTTCTTTAAAGTAACAAATTTCCGTCTCAATTTTACGAAATATTTTCAGAAGTTTCATGCTATTACATGTTTTGTAAAAAGAAGATAAATTTAGAAAAATTATAATTAGGAAAATTCAGTTACGGCATTTTTCAGTTACAGTTGCGAAATTTTCCGATACGTGGTGGCTGAAAAGTCCGAAACTTATCAAAATATTTTATGGTTCGAGAAACGGAAGTTACATGTTGTTACATTTTGCACAATATTACTTCAGTCATTTCGCAACTTAAGGTAAATTCATACAAATTCCGTTAGAATTTGGTAATTTTATGAAAAATTTCGTGAATTTAAAATTCAGTTGAAACTCCGGATTCTATAACCCCGTATAAAAGGGCCTAGGGGGATAAGCATGTAAAAATGACCCCTGCACCTATCAAGCCTATATTGGCACTATATATTGACATCTATGCGAATATAAAATCCTGCAAATTTCAAGCTTAAAATTTCATTTTTTGGGGAGATATGAAGGGGGGGGGTATTGAAATAAAAAATGGGGGTTTCTCCAAAACGGCTAAACCAATTTTGACGAGCAAAATATATGTTGTGTTAACCAAAAAGTCCACTTTCAGAAAAAAGTTTGGTTTTTTGTGGATGAAAAATAGGGGTGAAAAAAATACTATCAAATTTTGAAAATATTTTTTGAGGTTATGTTTTAAAGGTACACTTCAAATTTTTTTTAAAACAAACCTTGAAGTGTCTGCTTCAATATAAATTTTGGTCAGATTTTTCGTGGTGGTGCGTCATGGCGAAAAATGTTGAAAATCATGCATGCCGCACAGCACACAGCACACTCTCACCACAGCTGAGCACATCGATCCCCACTGTTCGGTTGACACTTTATTAGTTTAATTAGGCGGTCGGCTGGAATAATGATTCACTTGTACTTTGAAGAATCACTTATTTTTCATTTCTTTTGTACATGAAATTATGAAAAACAAATGCGCATTTTTTAAACTTTACCCTGTAGTGAAATTACGATAGCTGTGAAATTACCTGTCACACCAAACGACATAGTTGAAAAATATTCACGAAAAAACTTTGAAAAAGTCTGTTAGTATTCTATGTATATAAGTATTTCACTGTCGCTTTCAATTACTGGAATGTAATTATTTTCATTGAATACATCACTTAGTATTTCCGCTGATTTTAAAACTTTGGATAAGTATCTAGCATGAGATAAATAATACACTATTGCAGCAATATGAGAGAGATTTCAATTTATGTACATTTGACTGGTCTTTGACGTACTGAATTTTCAGTTTCTTATCTTTATCTATAATTTCTGCCAAATATGATATCGCTTGGCTCAGTTGGTATGAAACAGTGAATAAGATCTTTAACCCGATCCGGTTATCATGGATCGTTTCAGACCCAAGGCATTTTTTTTGGTCTCATTACTCAGAATCCGTGTACCCCGTTAATACCTATCCCCACCCTAAAAAAACTTTAGAACTAGAGGATTCTCTGTGTTGAATCGCGTTTCCCCAGCGACAGCCTCGCCTTCGCAGTGAGCAGATTAAGTTCGCGTTGGGTCTGAAACGACTCACGATAACTTTAACTTCGGTGCAAACTCGTTTTGAGCGTCAAGGTAAGTTTTTGAATTTGTGTGAAGTTTATCAGTATTTTCGAAAGATTTTTCTTTTTTTAAATCATATATTGATTTTTCATCTCCTATATCATGGCGCAGCGTACATCTACTGAAGTCTCAAGAATTCTTCGTCCAGGTGCGGAAACAGTTAACGAGTAATTATAAAATGATAGAATTTAAGGCTCGAACATATGGTTCTTTTTTCTTCATGCATATGTATAATTTTCTACAAAAATAAAATTTCTATACATCGAAATATGTGTGCGTCCGCATGAATAGGAGCTTTATGGACGGTTCTAGTTTAGGAGATATTCACGTTTTTCTAAGTTGAGGTCAAAATTATCAGGTTTGAGTTTGAGTTGGGGATGATACTGGGACTTATAGCGAATTAATTGGGACTATACTCGTATCCAGATACTAACCCTAAGTAAGCATATTTCATTTTTCAACTTAGGGGGTTCATTTTGGGCCTCAAATTCGGGGAATTTATCCGACTATTTGCTTCTATACATCACTCTATACAGACCATTAGGGCCCTTTTCATGCGGACGCCCACATGTAACGAGTTATTTCTTGAAACTTCAAATTTCCTCTTTTGAAAAAAGCGCTAATTCACACCACAAACTTGAGTATTTCTTTTATTCTCATCGAGTTCGTGATTTTTTTTCCGTAAAAATACGCTTCTTGAACTTTAAAATGCTATTTGAAAAATTCAAATACAGTCGAATTCGGATTCAACGTTCCCGAATTGACGGATTCCGAGAATTGACGCCGCGCCGCGGGTAGGCTTGTCAGGAGCTGCGCGGGGTGTGTTCACCGCTTCCGAGAACAGGAGCAATTTTGAGCTCGGATTCGGATTCAGCGCATCAAAATCCTTCGGAAATGTTAGGTCTGGTCTCTGGCTTCAAAATTTGTCGGCCTGTGTAATTTTTCGTGAAAATACAAAAACATGTAAACTTTACTTCATGATCGCCAGCAAAATATATTCTTTCCAAATTTTTTGGCCTGAATTTACGCTTTTTGTCAATTTTTGATGAAATTAAACATAATTTTGGGTTAGTTCAATTTATTATAGACTAAGGTATTCTAAAAAAATAGTTTTAAGTAGATTCATACTTTAGATCAAAAGTAATTAAAGTTTGAATGTTCGATTTTTAATTCACGCAGCTTGTCCTGATCCATACTTTTTATGCTTTTTATACCTGAAAACTATAGCGATACAACTCAAGGTTATAAAAAAGAATGTATTCTGAGCTATTTAAACCAAAATCATGTTTATTCAAGAAACTAAAGGTCAAAATTTAAGTAATTATAAATGAGAGGAGGCAAGCTAAACTGTTGTGCACATTTTCTTCTAACATGAATAGTATTTTAAAAAGATAAATCGTCTCTGTACAAAATTTAGAAACGACCTTTATAATCGTAGTACTCCTTGAAATATAATTTTTAGTTTTGAAAAAGTTTATGAATACCTATTCGTGGTTCTTATTCAGCCTTATGTGACTTTGTTTACCCATAAAGATGTATTTACTAACTTAGAGTAAAAATAATTTTCTTTCAGGTTATTTTAATTTTGAAATTTTAGTCCACAGACAGTCAAATGTTTTTAAATAAAAATGAGATCCAATAGATCGTTTCCCTTCACAGAATTGCATATTTTTTATTCATTAATACCTATTTAGAGACAATATTTTTCATCTGTCCAATTACAGAATATCACTTAATAGCACCTTTATCGTATATGGAAAAATTTCGTGTTTTCTGCCTACAGAAATTGGATTTTTAAGTTTATGATTGGACAGTGAAAGGCTCGAGACAAATGCTCATATCAGTTCCGAATTTATTGACCAACTCGCAAACGAAAAGTGTTTCCACTCTGTTGCGTAGCGCGTGCGACACTTTACTAGTCAATCAGCGCCGCCTACCATCATTTTATCGTTCAATTGTTCGCCACTGCGATGCGAAGTCCATAAAACAACGCGGGCGAAGAACCCCCAATCCCAGGACCCCAGATCTCCCTGGTTTCCCCCGATGTCACGGTCCCCAGAACTGCACTAGCCTCCTCACAGCATTTACGCATTTCGCATAACTCCTAAACTTTTGAGAATTAGAATAACACGCGACATCCCATCTAATATTTTCTTTTACAAATAAACGTTCACATTAACTGTAATCACCCCTTATTTCCTTACCTTTTATAAATAATTCCCTCCTCCACACGACCTTAATTTTAATCTTAGATTTAGTCTCAGCCCACAGGCTAACATCGAATGACTAAATTTTCTGTTCTAAAAAGCCGAGAACTTTTCTGATAAATCGAAAGAAATGAACCCATTCATAAAGATAATCAGAATGCAAAAAATAGACTAAAAGATACAGAGCAGGAGTAAACTTACTTGTTTTTCTGTTTCAAATCAGTCGTTAATCCATCTTCGCCTAGAAATTCTTTGTACCAGGATAACGCGTAAGGAGGGTATACAACTTTCCATCCAGGTTGTGGCATAATGACTTGTTCTAAGCTGAACTTATCTAAGTCATCCTCCTTTAAAATCTTCACTTTTGGTAAATTATGTTGTGTTTCAGTTTCCATGATATCGCATTCTTCAGAAGACTCTGGCTTATCCAAACAACTGGATTCAATAATTTCGTCGATTTTAGGATTTTCGTACACTAAATCGCCTATGATTGGCTTCATCCCGTATTCACTAATCCTTTTTGAAACAACCTGATTCCACACGAAGCTTTGATATGCGTGAAGATACATGAGGATGGTATTTCTAGAAACGGCACTCAATACTGCTTGTGGATTATTATTACCATGTAGATGCAATGCCCAAAGAAGTTTTGCTTCTATTTTATCGGTTCTGTCAAGTTTCTTATATGCTGCTTTTGGGTCCCCAGTTTTATTATATATTTGTCTAGCTTCTGCTAAGCGTTTGTCTTGCTCACATTCTCTTGGCTTCAATATCAAATGTATTGCTTTCTGCCAATGACCTGAGTTATGGAAGAAATTGATAATTTACATTATCTTTAACGAAAGAGAAAATTCAAAAAATGTATTATATTATATGAAAAACAATCGGGGAAAAATGTACCCTAACTTGGAGGTTAGAACCACACTGGCAAAAGTTTCGGATAAAAAATGTCTATCCGTCTGAACCCTTATTATTTCGAAATCTCTATACAAACTAGGGGGTGACTTGCCATTCAAATGCGGTGTGTCTGTTTTGTGAAGAACGGCAGAAAATGAAACACTGGCGTCACTAGCACGACGCCCTGCATTTGAATGAAAGCTGACTAGAAACATGGGAGATATAGTATTTTTCGCAGTTTTTGTAATATTTTGGACGTTTGTGGATAATTTGAAAACATTGAGCTTGAATTTAACAAGGATTAACTGTTTATAGAATAAAAAAATATCTAGGATTAAAAAAAAGACCTTACATACACTGAAAATGTCGGTTTTTAATTTTTAAGTAAAGTAAAATGGTAAAATATAAAGATTGCGTCTTTAACGTTTAAAGCAAATAAACTAAATCTTCTGAAATTATAATATAAAAAATAGTCTTTCTATTTTTAATGACTTGAATGATCCTAATGTATTATTATATTATAATAAAAGTATACAAGAAATTATAAAAATCGTAATGTTTAATATTCAGTATATTGTATTGATCGTTAAACGTCTGGAAAGATTATCAGTATTAAAGCTATTAACTTTAATGTACATTTAGTCATTTATTTATTTCAAATTTGAATTAAAATATGGAAATATAAATTGAATATGGAGTAAAGACAGTAGGAGGGTATATAGGAGTAATAAATGGCAGGCTGATTTATATAAAAAATATAATTATTACAACTATTTACAAATATACGTTTTACAAAATTTCGCAACTTTCTCTTTCGTGATGGTTTTTCAACAGCCTTCGAACAATGCTCAGGGCAGTTTTGAAATTGAGATGGCAAGATCCCTGGTTTTAATTTAGGTATCTTTTACCATTCTGACCGCAAGAAAATCATTATTTTACAATTATAATTTAATTTAATAATAAATTAATGTAATTGTACATAAATGTCGAAAATCGGCGATAATTCAAAACTGCTAATAATGTTACTTTTACATTTTTCTTAAAGATAGGCAGGGTCTTAAAATATTTCTTAAATTCCAAAAACTATTAAAACTATAATTTTAAACACTATCACAATATTTTAAAAGATCGGAAACAAGAAGAATATATCAAAATTTAAAAGTCAATGTAGGCATGAAACCGTCAGAGCCATTCGATTATTTTAGGTTAATAAATGTCTCGTCCGTCATTACCGAAGTATCAAGTTCGATTCGACGCCTATGCGATTCGAATGGCACTTGATTTGACGTATCTTCATCTGCTGCCGTCCATACGGCCTCCCCCACAATTCTTCTAAAATACCTAATCGCCCTAGGCAATACCACTTCACGAGTACCGATATTATTATCCGAATGTGCATTTAAAATAGCACGGATTTTTTCCGTACCCATGTTTAACAACCAACTGTTATCTTGTTCAGCCATTTTTGATTTTATTTTTAAACAAAGCGAAGAATAAAAACAAATAGATTAACCGACAAAATCACATCCATTTAATTTTTTTAAATGAAAAAAAATCGTCAAACCCGAACTAAGTTGCGTCGAAACGAAGGCTTGTTATGTGACAATTATTCCATCTTAGTTCCGTATCTCAATGGAAAACAATCGTAAAAAAAAATTATTTCCATCACGAAAACTGAACCTATGCTGCACCTGACCACGAATTATTATTATTTTTTTTAATTTTTAAGACTAGCTTTTCGTTTGTACCGGTCCACTGTATATTTTCCTGCACCAGTGTACCTTGTCGCGTCTCTTTGAAAGTGAGCTCCCGCGAGCCGATTCTTCCCGAACAGCGGCGAGCTGATACGATTGTTCCCTTATGATTCCGGGCCTTCGTACCCGATATCGATCCGCGTAACTTTACTAGCGTTTAGAAAAATACCGCCCGAATTCTAAATTGTAACGTCATTATGACGTGGCACTCGAAAATTTTGCCGCGAACGAACTTTCGATACACAACAAAATACATTTAAGATTTTTAAAAAATGACAGTTAAAATCCATGTATAAATCATATAAAAAGAATCACAAATATCAAATCCAACGTAAAAAAAGTCACAGGTTAAAAATCAATAATGCAATAAAAATCACACATAAAAAATCAATAGATAAGATACATGCACATGTAAAATAAATCATATTTTTAAATCCTATTTAAAACAAAGACGGGACTCTCTCAGATTTTTTTCCGGGTTATTTTTTCTGCCATTGCTTTTTCAAACAAAAATTTTGCCCAACACACGTCAGAGCGCCAGTTAAAACGAAGATTCTTAGTTCTTCATTTCTGTTCAAATATGAACTGAAACAAAAGGCTTTAAATTGCTTTCCCCAGGACTTTTAATTTAATTTTGGATGGCGCTAAGCAAAAGACATTTTCCTGCTCTGCAAGAAAGTTAAAGACACAATGCTTAAATAAATAATAACGCTAAATTCAACATTTAACAGTAAATAACAGGTAAATTTATTAAGATCTATGTGAGGAAAAACCTCTCAAAACAATGCTATAGTAAGATCAGGCAAAAGTTTATACAATTAAAACTAACATTCTCATGACTCAAATCGGTGAGAGAGAAAGAGTCAATAATTTACACCCAAGAACAAAATACATGGCAAAATAAATTCAGCCACGTCTGGCTGACACTCTAAAATAAATTTTATAAAAGATTTTAAAGCTAGATACCGAGGAGAGGAATAAAAACTCAGAGCGACACTTCCACCCTGGAGCACCGAGAAAACCAATTTTTCTCCGCGTCTACTGACGCCATTAAGAGAATAAATATAAATTCGAACTATCTCACACGAGGCTCGAGCGATAAAGACCAGGAGTTCGCTTCACTCGACGGCACGCAGACCGCCCAATTTTTCCCCTCCTGCGCGGGGATACGAGATTTGTCTTCTGCGCTAGCGCAGTGTCATGGCTTGCGTCCTCGTAGTCCATAACGCTGATCCTTGATGGTGATTCGTGCTCCAAGTGAACTCACTCCTTCTTCCATCCTTCTCTCGTCCTTAAAACTCGGTGAGTGACGTAAACAAAAAGAAAACAATAACACCAAAAATTAGTAAGAGTGACTCTTACTCTTTCTCCTTATGAAAAGCTCATGATAGTGTGTACAACAAAAAGAAAAGAAATGGTCAAGAGAAAAAGTCCAAGAGAGGAGGAGCTGTTTACAAATTAATAAGAGTACAAACAGAACAAAGTAATTTGCAGGTAAAACCTGCAACATTGCAAAATTTAAAGAGGAAACATTTTATTTTTGGCGATTTAATTTATATCAATTTATAAATTCGCCACTCAGAAGATTCGAATCCTCAAAGACTGCTGACTCACCAGTTTCTTAACATAAACCAGGAGTGCGTAAACACGCGCAGCCATCGAGGCCAAACAAAATAGGTATTATAAAACTTCTAGCCACTCATCCGACGAGCTTGAAGCACACATACGAGCGCACACACGCACCGCGCGTTTGGGCGAGCGTGTGTGTGAGCCACGTGCAGGCGAACCTACTTTCCAGTTCCCAGATTTGTCGGACAAGCTCGTGAGTACTCTGAGAATTTTTTCCAAATCACTCGTAATCTTTTTGTAATTATTCACGTAAAAAAAAAGTGATGAACCGTTTTAGAATTTTCACATCGAGTTTGTCAATTTTTTCTCAAAGTTCGCAGATTATTTACGAAAATACATCATAATCCGATTATTTTTTCTCATATCCGAGACCTAGCTACTAGTTCGTGACTTTTTTACGGATAAATTTTTTCCGTGTACGCTACCTTGGCACACGATATTTGATGTAACAAGTGTATGGTTTCCAAGTTTTCTAATGAAATTACGTTTTAGGTTTGAGGTTTGTTTGAAGGGATAACAGGGTGTTTACTAAATTATGCCCACGAAATTTCTGCCTTTTACCGCTTATAAATATAAAGTCCCTTTTACAATAGAAGCATACATACAATTCCCGCACAGTAGACACCCTGGATAAGTACTGCGCAGTACAACAGTGCGCGTGGATCAAAGGAACGAACGCGTACTAGAATAATTTTTAAACAGAAGACGTGGTTTTCAGCTTTGTACCTTATAAAATATACAAACCCTACAAAAAACGTCGAATTGAACCGTATTTAAAAGTATTACAGGGGTTAGGAGGGAACTCCTGCTCGCTACTCCTCTCTTCTCTAGATAAAGAGGTGTATACAGCAGGTTAGTATCTTCTCTTCACAGCCTAGGAGTGAAGTAAATTTATTTGATGCAATACACCTCGAGGAGGTGGTTGGAGAAATTTTTTTGGTGGGACTCATGTTGGAATGAGTAAGAGGTCTGTGGCCAGCTGTGGTGCTCGTCTCTTCAGGAGCAATAACATGGAAATATTTTGAACAGTTAGCTCTTACAATGCGTCTCGCGCAACGCTCATAGGTATGAACGTTGCAGTGCGAGAGAGCCACTGCCATCTATGAAAATGACACAGGCTCTCAGTAGAACCGCGGTAAATCTCACCTACCCTACCGGAAATCTAGACGATTTCTAGATGAGATTATCTAGGAGCACATCATCTAGAATTGACTCCTTTCTACATGATACTAGACGAATGCTAGACTCAAAAGGGTCGCAGGTAAAACTTACTAGACGCCGCTAGATGAACTCTAGACGATTAATACGTGAAATATAAGGAAAACAGTTAAATTTGTGCTGTGTACGTGAAACCCAGTGAAAAATAATGAAAATAATTATTTATCATAGTAGAGTGCAAATGTTCAATATTCAGATGTTGTGTGATATAAATGTATGCAAAAAACGGGTTTTAATTAACGAAATATAAACCTCTGAAATCATTTATATGAAACTGGTGTGTATTTAAATATTCTTATTTATTTTGTTGTCGACAAATCGTTTGTCACATATATTTATATCATAGCTGAATGATGATCGTACCGGAAAACAGAGAGGGTCTAGACGGGTGCTTGACGGGTATTCTCTTAAGGACCTTGTTCGAAGTTCTAGATAGAGCCTGGCTAAAATAGCGTTACAGAACTAGTCTGGCCCTCCATATTTTTCCCGATCAGCGCCCGATCAGTAATAGGGAAAACTAGCTGGGGCCCTTCCAGATACCGATCGCAATTTTGACATGGCTCACGTAAATCAAAACGCGCCTGTGCAGCTAAATAAATTAAACACGTATATGAACTTTAGTATACAGAAACTATGAAATTCATATACGTGAAAGAAACTTACTGTACACTTAATAAATGAAGTATACATATAACATCATGAAAGAAATTTAGTATACCTAAAAATACTAAAATTACAAAGTATAATGCATTTAGTAAACATATAGGAAATTTCATATGCCCATGTATACTAAAATTGCAAACATTTCTAACAGTGTCGCTAAGTGTTGTTCGGAGAACATATAATTATATTCAAAGAATACTCTTATTGGCAATGATCAATTATAGGTTGTGAATATTTTATATAATTGATATTGATAAGTGGTTATTATTATGAATAAGTAAATGTAATGATAACAGGCGGTGATACTTCAATAGTCGATAAGTGTTGTTCAGAGAATATATTCAAAGACTACTCTTTTGGTAATGATAAATTATAGGTTCTGAATATTTTATATAATTGATATTGATAAGTGATTATTATTACAAATATGTAAATATTATGTGTATTTAACGGACACAGGCCGTGACAATACCGTAAGGTCTCTTCTTTATGATACACCTATTTTATTTTCTTAAATTAGAATTTTGGTACGTATCTACGTACCGAGAAATCAACTGAGGTTACTTTGGATCCCAGGTGATCTCAATGGGTTAAGTGATTCGAATTTTTCCTAAACTTTGAAATAAAATCTGCATTAACTTCTAACTCTTTTGAATATCGTTTACGAGGTTTCATATTTCTCCATAGAATGTAAAAAAATTACACATCATTAAAAAAATTTCTTTGGAATAATTGTAAAAGTATTTAGACGGTTTAGTTTAGAAGATTTAAAAGGATTAAAAAACAATTGAAAATTTAAACAGATTTTTAGAAAATGTTAACAAATTGTGGATTTTTGAAGTATTTGAAACTGGCAGGCTTTCTTGGATTGTAGTACCAGTGTGCGTTCTAAAGATATCTCAAAATTTTGAAACATTTGATTTAATTAATTTTTTAAACAGCTCCAAAATATTACCAATTGTGTTCAATTTATTGTAGTTGACTTGAAGCAAAATATTGTGAACGAAATCCTAATGATAAAATATTGATGTGCAAGAGAATGCATTTCGGTTTTTTTTTACCGACTACAACTGGGCGCGGAATTTATTTCTAATATTAGGGTCAGAACTTACTGCTAATGATTAATTATCAGTATCTTCATGCTGTATCTGCGAATAAACCGTATATTTAATTAATATTTTGTTATGTACATTTTGTATAGATTGCTGTGTCGTAAAATGCCAGTACAGGCCCTTCTCTGGCTGCTAGTACTGTCTATCAGTACATAGCTAGCACAGATAGTCCAGTGTAGAACATTATTATCTTCACAGCCATCCCAGTAACAAGAAGTTCATTGGGACGCATGGAATGGCATTTAAAAAAGCGGAATACAAGGTTGGCATACCATTGATTCTCAAAGTTGGCCCAACATTCTGAATCAATGGTCGGGCCAACCAGAGTAATGATAACGCAAGCCCTCCCTGTTTTACACAGTTGGGCCAACAAGACTTGTCATAGTTGAGCCAACCGCGGAATATAAGTTTGGTACACCATTGGTTTTCAAAGTTGGCCCAACATTAAAAAGAAGCGTTGGTTAAACTTTGTTCTCTAAATTTAAATTAGTAGCTTTCTACTGATAAAATAGTGCGAAATCGTTTACCAATTACTTTAGTAAGCATCCTTACTAATCAATACTAGAAAATCATTAATTTCTTATTAGAAAACTACGAATTCACTTATTAAGTCTCAATAAGTGAATTCTTAGTTTCCTGATAAGAAATGAATGATTTTCTACTAAAGATGAGTACAGATGCTTACTTAAGTAACTGATAAACGATTTTGCACTATTTTATTAGTAGAAAACTATTAATTTAAATTCAGAGAGCAAAGTTGAACTAACGCTTCACCTCAATGATCGGCCAACTATCAAGCCGAAGTCATTACACACTTAAATAAGAAATAGAATAATACACAATAATAAAAACAAAGATTATAAATCCAAAAACAATTTACGTCATTTATTATAATTATATTGTAATAATAATAATAATTATATTATAAAATTCCTGGTAATAATTTATATTCTACGCTTTCGGCCACCATCGCGGTCCCCGGCTTGGGACAACCAAGTTCTCAGCTCTGCTACTATCTGGGATTCTGAAGTTGAGTCGCTGAAGTAATCCAAAATTACATCTGCAAAATACAATGTAAAAAATGTAAATCTCCATAATTTAAAAAATGAAAAGCTTGCTTTTCAAAACGATCTCTTATGAAAAAGAATGTAACAGATTTTGGTAATAAATGAGTACACGGAACCTTTATAATTATCAGACTAAAATATCAGAATTCAAATCAAGAAATCAAATTTTGAAGAAATCAAAATTCAAATTCTTCCTCAAGATCCTAAACAAACTTCAATGAAAAAATTCTGAGAATTTAAAAAAACTTTTTAAACTCTGAGAATCGAAAATGACCAAATTTGGACAATCCCACATGCAAATACCTCATTCAAATACAGTAGTAAAAGAAACATAAATGGAAAAGAGGAAAGAAAAATGTGGTCGCCTTCTTTTTCTCTCTTATTTTTTATTGGTTTTTCTTATGTTTTTGGATGAGGTATTTGCGTGTGGGTTTGTTCAAATTCGGTTGCTTTCGATTCTCAGAGTTTACAAAGTTTTTTTTTTTCTCAGAAGTTTTTTATTTCAGTATCAGAATTAAAATAAAAAGTGGATGGAAAATAGAAGTGGAATAATCCATTATCTGAATTATCTAGACTGCTACGATGCCAGCATTATCCCTGTTCACCGAGGCTTTATGGCACGTATATATACTCTGTGGTGCCAAAAACACCTGGAGCTTCAGCACGTTTCGCTTCAATCCTTGCGAAATCAACGTGCCTACCTCTCGAAAAATACTCAACGAAATATTAATATAATAATAATTTTTATTATAAAATTCAAATGGATCATGTAGTAAAACCTGTAATATGAAAAATACGACCCCGTTATTTTAGTACTACATTTGGCCACCAGTTGGCGTATCGTTGTATTTCAGATCCCAATGCCTGTTATAAAAAATTAAAAATGAGAAAGTAAAATTTTAATATATAAAAAAATTGTATTATTTTAAATAAAATAAGACTCGATGTAAGGAACTTGTAAGAATTTTGGAAATCTACCCTATTGAAAATTCCCACGTTGGAAACGACGTCATAAGCGATATCGTAAACGACGTCGTAAATGATATCGTAAACGACGTCTTAAATGTTATCGTAAACGACGTTGTAAACGATGTTGGATTTTGGGACCATATCCGGTATCATTTATGACATCGTTTACGACGTCGTTTATGATGTCGTTTACGACGTCGTTTCCAACCTTATTTTTTTTAAATAAGACAAAATATTTTATTATTGTTAAAATTTTAATCTATTTGACTCTATGGAAGGAATATGAAGACAATGGAAACTCTTATAAACATATTGATTTATTTCTGATCCTGTGGCATCGTCAAAGTTTAACAAGAGTGCAAATTCTGAACGGTAAATAATAATAAATGTTTTATTTTTGTAAAACTCGTATTTGAATGACGACATACATTTTGGCTACGGCACTATTTGCCTATTTCGGATGTACAAACCTGGTTCTTCCAAAAAAATCAACCGTAAATTTTGAAGGACAATCGATGACAGTAAACAATTGCTATTGTTAACAATAGTTAGTGAAACCAATTTCTATCATGTTATGTATTTATGAATGAAAATACGCATCGTGAAAGTTTAATAAGAGTGCAAATTCGGAATGGTAAATAATATTTTATTTTGGTATAATTCTTATTTGAATGACGAGTTATTGAAACCAATTTTCATTATGTTATGTATTATGAATGAAAATACGACTTTTTCCCGGATCCTTCGTAATTTAATGCAATTTTTTTACAGAATACTGCATTTATTTTGAAAGGCATATATTGCTTTTTTTATCAATTGCATTTTTCAATTGTCTGAATCTACAATAAATCGAATCAAATTGACGTATGAGCCCTTGGAAACTATTATAAACATACAGCTTTAATAAAATTCTCCTAATAAAAAAACAAAAAATATATTTTTTTACGTTTCAAATGTCACGTACTTGGGGTATATGAAAATAATATTTCTTTCTGGAAAAGTGGAAGAAGCATAAGAAGGGAAGGAGTAACTTTAAAAAATACTCCAGCTATTTCTGACTTTCTAATCTAGCTACTTCGGCGAACATCGCCAATCTTGAGAGTGATGTATCTAGACAATTGACTCATTCTCAGCTTCCGTGCAAATCCAACAGCGCCATTAGAAGTTATTTTCTCGTACAGTAGTTCTGGAAAAAAGTACACTTAGGTGAATAACTATTTAAACATTTATAATTTTGTGATAGAACAATAATAAATTATGTAAATAAATATTTATTGTACATTTTTGGCGTTAAGAATTTAAATTAATGTTTCAATGTTTTGTGTTCTGGTAAAAATATGAATTTCGAACAATAATTTTCTATCATACCTTCAAATGGTTTTACTTTTCTTGGAGTTAATGTCCTTCTTAAACCTTCATCATTTAAATTCTCCTTGTTGGCTCTCTTCTCACATAGACATTTCTTATTAAGTGTCTCCCTTCCCCAAATAACCTTCAGTAATTCCCTCACAAACTTGGAATCAGATTTGCGAATCATTGTCTCCCAAGTGTCGACGTGGACAGTAATGTTTTCGCCGATGTTCACCCAGTTTAAAAAAAACAACAATGTAGTATATATTTTCAGAAGTTGAAACAAAGCTTTAAGTTACGAATGTAATAAAAACTATTTAATGGATATTAAAAATTGTATTACAGAATGGACCAAATTTTGAAATGGAGCTCGGTTTATGTTAAATAAAACTAAGATTATAAAATCAGCAATCAACAGCAGAAAAGAAATGTCTTATTCAGGGAGTGAAATCGAAACCGAAAAAAGTCATTTTGAAAATCGAAACCGCAATTTTTATGGGTTTTAACCACAAAATGAATGCCGGAACTAACTGATCAGCAGATAAATTTTCAACAGTTTGAACCAAAAAGTAGATGAAAGATATTCGTTAAAAAAAATTTTCCTCTTTATCTGATTTGAAATGTAATCTGTCGATGAGAATTGTTTCTTGAAAGCTTATTACTAAGAAATGAACAAAACAGGTTTATGAACATTCTCTCATATACGCATGAGCGACTCGTTCATGTCTCAAGCTTCCGAAAAGTTCTGTAGGACGAAGTGGTTGAGGGCGTAGAGGAATTCGCGGTTCAGGTAAGCCTCTAAATAGTTGTTTGCGGTTACGTGACGAAACAGTTCCTTCTCCTTCAAGTTCCTGAATAGGTGGTTCCCGGTTAAGTCGCTGAAGTGAATTTCTGGAACCATTGCTCGAGTCCAGTTCTTTGTCTCGTCTAGGGGGGAGTGTATCCCTAGTTTCACTTCTTCGGGATGAACCAGGCGGCTCATTAGTATTCCTTCTAGTTTCAAAATATCTCAAGTCTCGGAACAATTCTCTGGGTCGAAGTGATTGAGAGCGTTGATTGATTCGCGGTTCTTGTGAGTCTCTTAATAGTTGCTCACGTCTACATGACGAAACCGTTCCTTCTACTCCCAGTTGTTGAACCTGTTACTCCTGGTCAAGTTGCTCAAGTGCACTTCTGGAACCATAGCTTATATCCAGCTCTTCGTCTTCCCTAAGGCGGAGTGTATCCCTAGTTTCACATCTTCCGAATGAAGTTGCATCAAACATCTCATCGTTACCTGAAATTATGTAAGATATAAGCAGCTATCGTACACACAGTGAAGTAGGTTTTTTTGGAACTAAAAATGTGTAGTGAGTAAAACAGTTACGTATTTTATAATTAAAGGAACAGATATGTAATAAAATCTAAATCTAAGTCAATGAAGTATATTTACAGGTCTGCCACGGCTGCAGGTACGTGGAAAAAGTTCAAAAAGTGACTTTTTGAATCCATAAAGCAACTTGAAGTGAAAAAAATGTTAAATTTTAAGGAATGAAAGATGAAAATCGTAAGAATTCAACGGATTTCATATGATTTGAAAATTGCCAAATATTTTAAGGGATTTTGTAATATTTAATTTTTTTTATTTGTTAACTTATTTTCACACGAATAGCCACATCGAGTTGAAAATCTGAGATAATAATTAAGAAACGCTAAGAAACGCGGCTCTGGTCCTAAATTTTTATAATAATGAAAAAAGATTTTTTTGTAAATATTTTTTTCCTTTTTTCATAATTGTACAAATTTAGGACCAGAGCCGCGTTTCTTAGTGCTTCTCATTTATTATCCCAAATTTTTAACTCGATGTGGCTATTCGTGTGAAAATAAGCTTTGAAATCTTCTAAAATATTTAAGATCTTCTGAAATCTTTATGAAATCCATGAAATTTTTCTGAAATCTTTAAAATCTTTGTGAAATATTTTGAAATACGTTGAAATTTTTTGAAATCTTTGACATTTTTGTGAATTTTTCGAAATTTGTTTGAAATCCTTGAAATCTTTTTAAGATCTTCGTGAAATCTGTGAAATCTTCTAAAATCTAACGTTAGCCATTCCTTCGCAATCGATGCCTGTCAAAATAACAAAATTAGAAGAAAAAAAATCGTTCAGGAAATGCCGGAAATTGGTATCACCCAAAAAATTTTTTTTTTAATTCGCCTTGTTTTCTAATGTTTTAAATAATTTAAGACATTAGAAAACAAGGCGGGTTTTAAAATATTTTTTGAACAGAGATTATTTCTGTTTATCATTCTTGAAAAATGAATCGAAACTTTGTGAAAAAATGGTCAGAATTCTCGATTTGAGGTATTTCAGGGTATTTTAGAAATTTAGGGGGGGCGTGAAAAAGGGAATTACGTTAAAAAGGGGACTAATTAATAATAATTTTGATCACAAAGCACAAAAAGGGTTTCATTTACTTTCACAACAAACCTAAAAAAAAAATATTTTTTGATACTATTACTACACCAAATATAAATTTAGTAAAGCAGGGAATTCGATTTTTAGGAGATATTTAGAAGCCGCTAAGTTACAAACTAAGCAGTTTAAAATTTAAAATAAGCCTCAGAGCTTAATTTAAAAAAAAAAATCAGGGCCTAAAATTTTCAACCTAATATTTTGAAAGTATTAAAAATGAGGCTCAATGTTTATTTAAACTATTGTTCTTTAGTTTATAAATGATCAAAATTGCGATTCATTTATCGCAGGCTTCACAGTATTTCCCCTATTCCCCTTTTTCTCGTTTTCACTTTTAAATGCGAACTGAATTAATAGAACCCGATACGAAAATCCATTTATTTTTGTCTGAAAACTAATTTTTTGTTGTTGTTGAAATAGCAACTATTAGATTTTTTGTTGGAAATTCAGCTTTTTTTGTCAAGAATCTTATTATTTGTTTGAAAATTCAACACTTTTGTCTTTCTGGTTAAAAGATTCATCACTTTTGGTAGAAATTTAATCTTTTTTTGCTAAAAATGCAACTGTTTCGTTAAAAATTGATCTGTTTTGGTTGAAGATTCAATTTTTGGTTGATAATTTTGTTGAAAATTCGTCTTTTTTGGTAGAAAATTTATATTTTTGGTTGAGAAATTCATCTTTTCAGTTGAAAATTCAAGTATTCCAGTTAAATATTTATAATTTTAGTTGAAAATTAATCGTTTTCAGATAAAAATTCAAGTATCTGGTTGAAATTTCATGTATTTTGTTGAAAATTCGTCTCTCTGGTTAAAATAATCATCACTTTTGGTAGAAATTTAATCTTTTTTGGCTAAAAATGCAACTGTTTCGTTGAAAATTGATCTGTTTTGGTTGAAGATTCAATTTTTGGTTGATAATTTATTTTTTTAGTTGAAAATTCATGTATTTTGTTGAAAATTGTTTTTTTTTTCGTAGAAATCAATTTTCTTGGTTGAAATTTTTTTTTTTTTTAACTGAAAATTTATCAATTGAGGATTCAGCTATTTCAACAATTGAGGATTCAACTATTTTATTAAAAATTCGCATTTTTTTGTTGAATTCAACTGTTTTTTATTTAAAATAAAAAACTTCTTGGTTGAAATAACAACTATTACTTTATTATTATTATTATTTAATTATTATTATGAATAATATTCGCTGAAAATTCATATTTTTGATAGAAAAATGAACTATTTATTTGAAAATTTCCCCTCTTTTGGTAGAAATTTTTTTCCTTTATTGAAAATGCAACTGTCTATTTGTAAATTTAGTTAATAATTTAAGTATTTTGTCAAAAGTTAAGTTTTTAAATTGAATATTCAACTACTATTCCATTTGTCGTTGAAAATCTATCGTTTTCAGTTGAAAATTTAAATACTTAGTTAAAAATTAATCTATTTTGTTGAAAATTCCACTATTTTGGTAGAAAAGTACATTTTTTATTGAAAATCAATTTTTTTGGTCGAAAATTTAACTATTTTGTTGAAAATTCACCTCTTTTGGTAGGAATTTCTGTTTTTGTTTGTTAAAAATGCAACTGCTTGGTTGAAAATTCATCGGTTTTGGTTGAGAACTCAAATATTTTATTGAAAATTTCTCTTTTCTGGTAGGATTCAAATTTTTTTAAATTTAATCTAAATTACTTGTTAAAAATTAACTTTTTGGTTGAGGATTCATAATTTTTTTTTAAATTCATATCTTTGGTTGAAAATTTAAGAAATTTGTTAAAAATTAATTTTTTTAACAGCAAATTGAACTATTAGCGTATTTTATTTTAAATTCGTCTTTTTCGGTAGAAAATTGATGCTCTTGGTTGAAACTTCATCATTTTGGTTGAAAATTTAACTATTTG